>VZRM01005615.1:74695-237362 GCA_013397955.1 Grantiella picta | reverse complement strand
AAAAAAAAAAGAAAAAAAATGCAAATTGTGAAAATTAGTCCAGTCTAACAAGCTTCTTCAAAAATCCAAATTCACTGTGATGATGACCCTTTGGTGCATCTAAACCTCAGTGCTGTAAACCATAAAAGAAGCATAGGAAAGTTTGTCCAACTTCCAGCGTTTCCACCAACATAACACCACCAATAAACTTTACTATCAATGTCAACTGCCTCAGTGAAATGGCCAATAAAAATCTTTTAGAAGGTGTTATCAGTCAAAAGATTTCCAGATATTGCACCATTGAAAACTCCCCATGGTAGCCATCTGTAAAAGGTAATTCTATGAAGAGACATAGGAAAAAATAAATTAAACCACAACCAAAAAGGCAATCCAGAACCTACCCCAAAACCAGTTCATTTGTATTAATGGGAAAAGTTTAATTTCTTGAAGAATAGAAATAAATAAAATTTGGTTTGACAAAAAAATAAACACTGTCTCAAAAAAGCATGCTCATTCTGATTCAAGAAAGAAAAAACAATGTCTAAAAGAAGTGTAGTAGGTAGGGCCTTTTTCTTTCAGGAATCTTTAGCCCACCTTGTAAGGACCTAGCCTGTTTAATATCCTAGGGGATAAGCCAGCTTTAGAAAGGCAGGTATTAAACTAGAAAACACAAAGTATAAAATACATTTAAAAAGGTTTTGTTTGCAATACTAAAACCAAATGGTCACATTAAAATGAATCTCATCATTCTGCACTAATACCTGTGTCGCTGTTGAACCGCTAACAGAGAGAAAGAGTTGAGTTCTTCAATGTGGCAAAATTCTAATTTTATTAATTAATTCCAACTTATATAGACTTTTAAAGATCACCCGGACTGGGCCAGCTCAAAACCTTCCCCTAAGCCGATTGGCTAGGCTTGAACTGCCTATGTTTCCAGAGACCATTTCAATAACATCCAAACTTTATCTTTGTTTATAAAACACAGGAAGAAGAAGAGAAAAAATTCATATGGAAAAGGTCTGTGCTTGCCACATACCTGTCCTTCAGTATCAGAGGCAGTGGTCTTCCCACTTTTTTGGGGCCTCAAAGGACCCATTAGATTTTAACAGTCAGTTTGATCCTATGTTAGATTATGATCTAACATAGGATAGGATATACTCATTATAATCTTATGAGTTAGATTACTCATAAGACACTTTGAGGTTCTTCTTTGCAAAGCCAGAGAAGACGTAGCAGTAATTACCACCTCATAGTCCTGAAACTTTCCTTTAGAATATCAGCCCTCAGTTCAGCAACTAGTGAACATCAGTAAGCAGGTCTCTGCCAGAGCAAACTCAAAACAGATCAGAGGTGAGGTTTGAAGTGCAGCACGAACAGAGCTTTTCTTCTCTGGTGACTCTGAGTTGGCACAGGCAGCAGCCAGGAGAACCACAAACCCATGGGACATAAGAGTAAACTTATTTCTGTTCCCTTTCTGACTGGGGGATCCCCAAAGCAGCAGGTGGGAAGGGGTGCACAAGCAATGACACCTCCTACATTCCCTTACTTCTGTTTGAACCATTCACGGAATTTTAGTCCAGTTTTGACAAAACTTCATTCAGTTTTCTAACATACTGTCTAATTCTAAAAGTGCAAAACTTCTGATCCCATAACGTTACTGGCAACTGATTGTTGGTACAGCCACAAAGAGGAAAAATTCTAATAAGTTGAACTGTGCCTGGCTAGTCCAGCTTGATGAGGCTGCTCAACAATTTGTTCACCTTCTTGATTGCTGAGGGAAATGTCATTCCCTGCTTCAGATGTACCTCCTCCTCAGGTACAGTAAACTTCATTTCCAGCTGGTAATTTTCACTTTAATTCCTTATTTTTCAAGTTTGCATTATGGTCACAAAGAATTGCTGAAGGACTGAACTTCTTATTCTCTGTCATCTTCACTCAATGAAATGTAGTTTTGGAAATACTTTTTTTCCCAGGATCTTGAATGCTTTGTGTCTGAGGTCTCTGAGTTTTTGATGAAACTGCAAGTGAAAGGCATGAAGCCTGTAAGCTCCTGCTTCCTGCATTTGGCTTCTAGTGCACCTTCCATTTCACACAGATAGACCTTCATCTCCTCTGTCATTTGCATGACCCTTGAGTTCCAGATCCTCATACCTACTATTCTTTTAGGGCATTTGGGAAGACAATGTAGCAGGGAAGGGGTTCTCCTACCTCCCTGAGCACTGACCTGTTTCCATTCCCCTGATCTTTTGTATCCCTTACTTCTTGCTGATGGCAAGAGGGACAGGTTCTTCTGATGGTTGCTGAGGCTCCATTCTCTGTATTTCTCTCAGGGTTGGAAAGGTCTCCACTGGTTGATTTCTGTCACACTCCCTGATACTCCTCAGCCTCTCCTCTTCCTCTTTAAGCTCTGCCACTAGGTTGAGTAGATCATCTACCTGGTCACACCAGACACAGGTGTCGTCTCTGGAGCTCTCCAGTATTAACATCAGGCTCAAGCACTACCTGCAGTCACAGACCTGGACAGCTCCGTGATTCTGAGGGTGCTCTGTGTGGGTCTTCAAACTGCTTCTAGAGATGGCTTTTGGCTGTGTGGAAACCATGGCTGGGTCTGCTCCAGTTGAGAAGGAGAAAACAACCAGGTGAGTTCACCTCAGGAGCTCTGAGGATGAATGTAGCCTCCTGTCATGCCCTGCTTGAGTGAACTGCTGTGCAAACAACCACACCACATCCTCTGCTATACCATGTCCTCTTTGCCCTTTCTTTTTACCACAGTCTGAGTCTCTCTTCTTCCCTGTGGCCATTTAAATCTCCTATAAAGCTCCTGGCAACCCCACCTGACTGGCTTGAAAGGGCTTCCATGTCCTGGCAGGGCTCTGGCTGCTGCTTGGGTGTCCCTGGGCTTGGGATCCACCCTTTACAGCCTGATCTATGCCCACTCCCAGACTTCAGTTGCTGCTGTTGCTGATGCTGCTGCTTCCATCTTACAGACTGAATCCTTCTTCAGCAGCTGACTATCCTGCTGGTCTCTGTTCTCCCTTTGCTGCCCTGTCACTCTATCCACTCATATTTACAAAGAATTTCCAAAAGAAGAGAGCTTTTTAAAGGCTACTTCTGTATGACTTTTTCTAGTTCATAATTTTAATAAAAGGAAGCATGTTACAGTTCCTAGTCAGTGAAATTCACTTGTCTCAAGTACAGTCTCATCTTACTGCCAAGCCCTTAGTTTGCTACAGACTTTTCTTATCTGTTTCTGTGTATCTTGTCTATCAGTAGAAATAACTGGAAACCTGCTGTGAAACCCTGGAAACTTGTAAGTGATGTTTTTCAAATTCACTCTTCCCTCTGTCTGTATTTTAAGTATGGGAAAGACCAGTGGACTGTGTTGGCTTGCTCAAAGGAAAGACATAGTAAACTACATGTGTAGCAACGTAGTCCTGCAAAGCTCCATGAGGGTTTTTCCTTTGTTCCCCTGCTCTGTATGTTATTGGCTGTTTTTGAAATATACACCCTGCCTTACCTGAAATCTATTAGTGTGTTTCCCCGCCTGCCTTGCCTTCAGACCTCCCGGGATTGGCTCTGAGAGAGCCAATCCTCTCCCCTTCCCTTCCCTTATAAGCCGATGCGGCAGGAGTTCCGGGTCTCCATATTCGAGCTGCCAGCCCTTACTCCCTTCCCCGCCTTCTTCCCCCTTTCCCTTCCCCGCACCCCACCTAAGGACCCTAATAAACCTCCCTGGCAGAATGGAGATGGCGTCCAGTACATTCTATTGTCTCACTACATTTCCTGTTAGAATTTCTGTGGCCAGAGTCCCAAGCCACGCTAAGCGCACCCCGGGGGCCGCCTGGCTGGACTCTGGTGGAGATATGCGCTGGGGGGGACCTCGTCTTGTGAGGCCGCCGCCTCCTGCCGTCCTCCCACGGAGAGAAACATCATACGTGTATAATCCTGATTCCCTCTGTTTTGGACACTGATGTAGCATAAGTAGGAAAAGATTTATTCAGAATATATCCAAATATTGTATTGATGTTTCCCCTCTGGAGCTCTGAACTCCCAAATGTTTCATCAGGTTCTTCTACTTGAGTTAGGATTGAAGGTGAAAGATGAGAGTAGAAAGAACCTATAATACATTCCTGTAAAGTGAGAGTGGTAAGTGGCATTGCTTCCTTTGGTAGAGATTTTAAATGTAAGAAATGGAAAACCAACAATGACTAAGAAATGGGTAAAGAACAAAGACATTTTTGGAATCAAGGCATTAGTGGAACAGTGAAATTCTGTTATAGTCAGCCTTTTAAATCCTTTGATTCAAGGATTTCTAGATTCAAATAATTTAAGCCTTCAGAAGAAGGTTTGTCTGACTCTCTGTTATTTCAATATATAAAATAAATACTTTTCTCTGGCTTTTGTTTTTTTTGTACGAGGCAAATAAATGAAAATGTATTTTAGTAAGCAATTTGTCTTATATTTGATTAATAAAAGGTAGGTGTCACACCTACTGATGCTGAACTTGCACTCTTAAATAATAATGCACATAAATCCTCTGAAAATTTTGACAATTACATTCAATGCAACGATGTACAAGCCACTGTAATGACAGCTGAAACAATGTCTCATATTACATCTTTTTATAATCAGAATAACCTGGAGAAAAACCTTCTATACTTTGGCTTTGGACTGTTGGGTTTATTCCCTTACTTTTCAATGCCATTTTATGATATGTGACTTTTATTAGTGGAGTTTTATTTAGGACTGGATGCTGTGGTTGTTTACTAGTGTTTATTGCCAGTTTTATAGAGACATGTCTGCAGCCATTAAAATCTAGGTGGGGGTCACTCATTGCCTTGCCAGCTTCATGGATGAGCCATCTACCCTCTTCTATGTACATATGCCATACAAACAAAATCAAGCCACTTCATACAAGGACGTCACCTCATGCAAAAAGTAAATTACAGAAGTCAATAATGAGCTTGTATGAAGCATACTTCAGTCTACAGAGATAGTCTTCCTTCTGCAGATGTATAAACTGAAATTCATCAGAAAGAGATTGAAACAGAATGCAGCTTTTCAAAGTCCCAGTCTCCTACACTACGCTACCTTCTACAAAGTGATCCAAGACACTTCATGCCATTATGGGAGCCATGTGAGTCCTTTCACATGCACAGCACAGGCTCACTGAGGGAACCTGAGGTATGGATAGGAAAAATCACATTATGTTCCCCTGCTTCATTTGCAATGGAAGGTGGTTGCGGACAGAGGAGTCTTAATTATACTGTACAACTGAAAGTACAGCAAACATGATGTCCTTATAGAAACTGCCACACTTGATGCTACTTCTAAGTAAGTATTTGAAAGTCCCTTAGATGTTTCCTTATGAAGACCAAAGTACATGTTTCTCAGTCCCACTCCCTGCCAGTCTATGATGCACTATACAGTGGCACTGGACAGCTCAGGATCTTGAGAATCAGTCAGGATCAGTCTGACCACTGCCTGGAGCAAACTCAGCAATAAGACCTGGGCTCTGGACTTTATCCTGTGAGGGCTGGACACCTTACCAGGAAGGAATCAGCCCCATTCCCACTGCCCTCATGGAGAAAAATCTTCCCTTTATCTCCACCTATCCACCCTGCTCAGCTGGACACAGTTGCTCCCAGCTCTGCTGGCATTGCTGCCAGGCAGGCAGAGCCCCAGTACTCATGCCCTGTATTGTGTGGGTCCTTTTGTCCCCTTCCTCACTCTGTCTAAGCCCATCTGAGTAGAACATCATAATTAGATGGAGTATTATAATCTTGTTGGCAGTGACAAAGCTCTTTAGAACCTGCTGGATTTCGCTAAAAGCAAAAGCCTGGAGAATTCATTCTATACTTCTAATACTCCAATGTTCAAGTGTGTAAGTGTATTAATGAGAAGTGCTGCAGTGCAGAACAGTGGGGCAGCGCTCCCCCGCTGCGGGGGGGAGAGCTGCCCCAGAACCAGAACACGCAGGATGGTTTCACTGTGACCACGAGGTGTGAGACTGGTCAGACGTGGTCCTTATAGAAGCGTCACAGGTTTAGAAAGGCAGCTGTTTCGTTCCAGGTCTCCATGGTGCTTTTATTGTGGAAAACAGGGGAGGGATGGGGAGACTGAGGAGGGAGGGTAGGAATACAAGGGAGGGTGCAAATTCCATACGAACCCGGAACCAAAGAGGCCGTTCCAGGGCTTACTGCGGTTTTTATCTCTAGGGAGGGGGGCGGTCCTGACTCACATCCAGTCAGAAGGGGTCAGGGGGGCGGGGTCAGGGACAGGAAGGACACAGCAACAGAGAAGTACTCTTTTTTTTCCAAACTTGACCTTCTAATTTATCTCTCTCATCTTTCAAAATATTCATATGTCAGAGGTATCTGTGATTCTCTCAGCATTCCTCTTTTCTCTTCTATTTAATTTCACCTCCTGTCTATTGCTTTCTACTAGCTCTTTAGTGACAATAGTTTGCTTTCATGACATGACAATTAAAAACAGTCTCTGCAGTGTCTGCAGGATGATTTATTTTCTTATCCCTAAATTTCTCTTTCTTCATTCATGGTGTTTGAATACTACACAATTTAATTTGCAGTGCACCTCTGAATGCCTGAAGTTTTTTGTAGTCAGAGAGCTGAAACATTTTTCTCATCTGTGAGATATAGTATTCTATAACCTGTATTTGACTGTTAAGGAGAAATCAGACACTGTGAAATGATAAAAAATGTTGAAAAGAGAATGGCACACCTAAAGTCCCTAATTTATTTTCCATTCTAAGGAATTTAACACCTACCTCTTTTATATGCTTTGGATTCTTAGGGGAAAATTTGTTGAGTTACAGCATAAAATCTGGAGAAAGGACAAGAAGTTAAACATTCGAATCTTATACAGAGTCCCCAAAAAGACACGAAAAAAATATGTGAACAGATATATTTTCTGTGTCATGCAGAACACCTTATGAAACAATGTCTGTGCTCCTGTGCTGTTTTTGGCTGGGGTAGAGTTAGTTTTGTTCACAGTGATTAGTGTAGGGCTCTGTTTTGGATTTGTGCTGAGCACAAGGTTGATAATAGAGAGATAAATTTGCTGTTGTTGAGGATTTACACAGAGCCAAGGCCTTTTCTGCTTTTCATACTGCCTCAGGGGTGAGGAAGTTGGGGTTGGAAGGTGGGAGGTTGGAAGGAGACACAGCTGGGGCAGGTGACCCCAGCTGACCACAGGGACATTCCAGACCATGTGACATCATGCTCAGTACACAGAGTGGGGGGAAGAAGGAGTAAGGGGTGCACATTTGAAGTGATGATGTTTATCTGCTCAAATCACATGATGGGACCCTGCTCTCCTGGAGATGGCTGAACACGTGCCTGCTCATTGGAAACAGTGAATGAAGTCCTTGGTTTTTCTGTCTACATGGCTGGCTTTTGCTTTTCCTATGAAACCCTTTTTATCTCAACTCATGCGTTTTTTGGCTTTTACCCTTCTGTTTATCTCCCTGATCTCATTGGTGGCGGTGTGAGTGAGCAACTGCTGGGGCTTGACTCTTGGAGTGAAATCCCGACAGCTTCATATCAGTTGTGATCTATCTATTTAAACAAATGCAGTTTTTCAGTTTCTTTGGTAGGACTCTGACTCTCAGAAGCTCCAATATTGTGCAGCAACAATATAGATTTCAAGCTGCAACTGTAAATCTCTTTTCTCAAAAATAGCAGGGTAGAGAAATTAAGCATTTTTCATACATAACAATTTTCTCTAATTTAAAAGAAAATTACCTATTTTGTCACTGTGAATAAATACATAAACAGTAAAATTACATATTTATTCTAATTTTTTTTACCACCATTTTGATGGTCTTCCCGCTTTGTGTGTGTGTTAGTTTTGCTTGGCCTGGTTTTTGGTAGCAGGGGGCCACAGAGGTGGCTTCTGTGAGCTAATAGAAGTTTCCACCATGTCCAGCAGAACAAAACCCTGATGGCTCTGAAGATGGACATGCTGCTGGCCAAGCCTGGGCCAATTAGAGTTGTTGGTTACACCTCTGTGATAACATATTTAAGAAGAAAATCAAAACAAAGGGGAAGACAGCTTTTTTAGCCAGAGAAGAGGAGGAGGTGAGAACATGTGAGGGAAACAACATGGAGACACCAAGGTCAGTGGAGAAGGAAGGGGAGGAGCTGCTCCAGGCACTGGAGCTGAGAGTCCTCTGGCGGCCGTGGTCAGACCAGGATGGAGCAGCTGTCCCCCTGCAGCCCATGGGGTCCACAGGGACTCAGAGATCCACCCCCAGCCCGTGGGGAGGTGCCCATGCTGGAGTGGGTAGATGCCTGGAGGAGGTGGTGATCCCCTGGGAGTCCCAGTGAGAGAGGGGGCCTCTGCTCCCAGGCTGGAGCAGCCTGTCCTTGGAGGACTGCACCCCATGGGTGAGGGACCCATGCCACAGCAGTTCTGGGAGCACTGCTGCTCATGAGAGTGGACCCAGGCTGGAGAAACTCACAGAGAACTGTCTCCCATGGGAAGGGACCCCACAGTGCAGCAGGGGAAAGACTCCTCTCCCTGAGCAGTGAAGAAGATCTCGGTCATGAACTGACCAAAACCCCCATGCCCTGTTCCCTGCACTGTCGCTGGGAAGGAGGAAGGGGTTGAGGGGAAGAACTGTTTTAAGGGCTTACTCTACTTCTCATTATCCTCCTCTGATTCTGTTGGTAATAAATTCACTTTGTAAGTTGAGCCTGTTTTGCCTTTGGAATGTTTTCTCCTGGTCCTTATCTCAACTCATGACCCCTTTATTTTTTTTTCTCTCCTCTGCTCAGCTGTGGCAGGGAAGAGTAAGTGAGCAGCTGTTGTGGGTTCCTGGCGTTTGGCCAGGGTCAAACCATGACAGTGTGATTTCCTGTAAGATGTCAGACCAAAAGGAAAACAGAATGGAATGCTGAATGACCTAGGGTTTCTTGTCTTTCAGATGAATACAGAGTTGTTTTGGTTATTTGGGGTAGCAGATTGAGAGATCCATTACTTTTGAAGGAAACAGCAAAGAAATTAGCTACATTTCTTAGGCCTCTTTATGTAGCACCATAAAAGGCACTTTTAAGTTTGACACATCAGTTTCTGGATGTGTCTCTTGAACTTTTAAATCAAATTTTCCCTAAAAGATAGGTTACAGCCTCTCAAGATCATGTAATCAAAGACTTGCTCGTGCTAGAAATGATCTTAAAGATCATCTGCTTCCAAACCTTGGCCAGACATGGGCAGGGACACTTTGCACTAGGTCAGGTCGCTGAGAGCCACGTGCAGCCTGACCTTGAACACATCTAGGGATGGGGCATCCACAACTTCTCTGGGCAACTTGTTCCAGTGCCTCACCACTCATACAGGGAAGAATTTCTTCCTCATATGCAGTCTAAATGGACAGCTCTGTGAGTTTGAAGCCATGCCTCTTGTCCTATCACTACATACCCTTGTAAAATACCCCTCTTTGGCTTTCTGGTAGCCCACTGTAGGTACTGGAAGATGTTGAACCTTTCTTTTCTCCAGACTGAGCAGCACCAATTCTTTTAGCTGATCTTCATAGGACAGCCTGTCTTCATAATTTTTTATATTATTATTCTGTCATGGGAGTAAATGTGAGCACTGCAAATAACTACACATGTAATTTGTTTTACTTGCAAGATGTAGGTTGCAATTCCTATGTCACAGACATAACTGAAGCACAATTAGCTGGTGTTTCTGGACTAATCTGGTCTTTATTGTTGTTTCAGTAGGTGCGCTACAGCAAGCACCATGGGAGGAGAGCAGTAGACTTTACAAAGTGTATGGCTTTGTTTTTGATAATGAAGTGAAACCCTGAGCATCATGCTAGTGGGAGTGAGAAAGAGAGGTCTCTATATGTAAGCATTGTAAAGAAAAGACTGCAAAACTAAAAGATCCTTCACACTCAAGAGTGTTTGAGAAAATAAATTTACCTTTTCAGCTGTTACTCCTACAGAATACCTACAGTTGGTATGAGTCTGGCTTTAGTAAAACTGTGTCTTTAAAAAATCTATTATTTAATTTGTAATTAATGACACCTTTAATAAAAATACCTACTTATCATAGATAAGCCTTCAGTTCTGAGGACCTCTGTCTTCTGAAAGATTAAAAAGACCTTTGAAAATATTTTGATCCTTCCATATAATATTTTTTCTCTCTTTTTCTTTGGTCATTATCTCCTATGAAAAGAATTTTTTTGTCTGGCACTTGACATTCCTTCCCCAACTTTTATATTTTAATCTATTTTCCTTTCCAATTGTGTTTTCCCCATCTTTCTTCCATTCTACATGTTTTTTGTTGTTGTTGACTGTGGAGGTTGAGAAGTGTATTTTTAAAGATTTTTTATGGTTTTCCTTGTCCTTTCATGCTCCTGTGTTATAATGTTGGTCTATAAATACTTTTGATGCTTTCAATGCTTCTTTCTGTATTTCCCTGTCTTCATCATGCTATTTTTTGGATTAGTGTCAGCTTCTTTCTGGTAATTATCTTTAGACATTACTTATACTTGAGGACAAATTAAATTCTTGCAACTTCTGAGTAGTTGTTTTTCAGTACTATGAATGTGTCATGCTGTTCATGCAATTCTGTAAAGGAAAGTGTTCATTGTAGCTCTACTAGTACAAACAACCACGTAAATTGTACAAAAAATTATCTCTATTCTTGCCCAACTTTGTCACAATCTGGGCCTACCATTCAACTCAGCTGCCAATAATTGCAATTAAGTTCAATAGTTTTTGGGGTGGACTTTGGAAATTAAAATAAAATCTGTCCCCTAGCTGTGATCTGTGCATCAAGGGGTCCCTTGCTCTGATTTGTAGGGGACAGATACACATACCCCATAGCACCAAGTGATGAAGATGGGATGCTGGCAAATGAGGTGGATCAGTAAAAATAATACACATTTTTAAAGGTGATTCAACCTAGAGAGACACAACACAGCTGTGAAAAGCAGTTGGGAATAGGAAATCTTATATAACATGATGCATGACTGTCTTTACTTTCCATGATCTCAAAACTTGGAAGTTCTCTTGCAATTCTAAATTGCTGATTACCAGCACAGTTTCATTCCTATCAGTCAAATGAGTCGTTGTATTACCACTGTGTTAAATACTTTAAAGTATAGTATTAGTAGTAAAATGTCCCATTTGATTATTTGTGTGATATGCTTATATCTCATTTTTTATTCTATATTGAAGGAAGTTTAGTGCATAACACTAAGACTGATATTAGTTACAATGCTATACTGCTTTTTAATGAATATTCTGATGTAATACCTTAAATTTGAAAAGTAAATTACTCATACCATATCTTTTTCAGTGTAAAATTCATAACTTTTCTTCTTGGTAAGACAGAAAATTTAGCATTAAATAACACCTAACTAATTTTGAAAATGGGGTATTTGATTAGTGTCCACACTCCTAGGAAACACAGATTTGATTGTATGACCATGAAAGAGCTAACTGTTTATTGGTCTTTATAAGGAAGGTTAATAAGTTTGTACACTGGACTACTGAGCTTGCATTACCTGTCTGGGCACTGTTCTGGGCAGCTTGGCCCAGCACTTGTGCCTAGCACAGTGTGCTACTTCATTAATAAAATTTCAATCACCCCTTGATGCAAAAGTGCCACAGCATCATATTGAGACATCTGCAGAGTAGAGAGTAATAAACAACATGTTTCAAAACCTTAATAGGAATAATGCCATATTTTCTCAGATCGTAAATTCCTTATCTGGTGTGTTCATGCCTCCTGACCAGCCTCTTGTTTACTTAACACTCATCAGTTTTAGCCTCTACACTGCACTCTTGCAGTCTGTACATGCAGAATAAAATTGCTCTGTTTACTCAGTTCCAGGAAAAGCACATATATTTGTTGAGAAAGTGAAAAGAAAATTGCTATATAATTTTTACTTTTAGAGCTTGGATTCTGACAGAAACAAAATGAACACAAACTTCATGCCACAGTTGTCAAGACAGCTGTATTCTCCTCTTGACAATCACAATTCTGCAAAAGATTTTCTTCATTCCTAATGCTCTTTAACATAAAAATAGAAAAGTTGTGATTGTCATGATTCACTCAGTATTTATTACAGTATTATAGACTGGACATTTCTCAAATAGCTGTCCTGCCATGGGCTTCTCAGATGGCCAGCAAACAAGCCAGTTATTTGACCATTCTAGTAGTGCTATTGGCTTTTGCCCACTATGAGCTGCAGACTAATTTTGTATGAATGATTTAACAGCTGTTCACTAACAGTGACTTAGAGATTCTGGTTGTGAACACCTAATCATACAGCCCTTGCATGGACTTCAGTGAAACTGCTGCCTGATAAAGCAGTTAAACAGTTTCTCACATGATGATATTTGGACTTATGAGAAATAATCTCCAGTTTTGGAGATGGAAGAATCTGAATGACATCAAAATGAGTCAAGTACCAAACTTCCATACTGGTTTTCTGAGTTTCTGGATTGTATATTAGGACTGTAAATAGTTCTTTGTGTCATCTGAAGTGTTGATTATGGATCCTTGGGTATCTTAGCAATAAGAAAGATGCATCCTAGCACACATTTTAAATAATAAAATTTCAGAGCAATATTTTAAGTCTAATACCTATAGTCCTCAACTAAGAGAGGTTTTTTTACACTTAACTTTTTTTTTTCCTCATTTTCTCAGTCTCTGTATTAGTGGTAGTGGATTAAAGATTGCAGAACATCACAACTCACAGCCATTCCTAACAATGAGAGAGAAAGGGCTGCTGCTTCTGTTAGGATATGTTTGACTTTGTAATTTTTACACAGATTTAATGTTGAGCTGGCATTTTTGAGGTGATTTTAGAGTTATTGTTTTCAATACCAACATCATTAAATTCCTTATTGTGAGCAAATAATCAGAATTAGATGAAAGATCACATTAACAGTTGGCTTATGTTCTCCTGGCTCTTAATTAAACCAAGTGAGATTATATGAGAAGACATAGACTTGACATATGAAGAGGCTTTTTTTGCTTCTCCTTCGCACATTGAGTCAGGGCTCTGCTGACTGTCTCACCTTACTCTTTCATCATTGCTGAGGCTAAAGATCAGCTGTTCAGAGAGGCCTCGAGATGTCAGCAATCACATGTCTGCATTCCCACTGAAGGTGAGTATGTAACCACAAGAATTGGAGCTAAGAACTGACATACTCATAGAGACAAAACTGTATATTTTAAGATTCATTTGAGCTGAGAAGCCCGAACTTCCAAACAACCTTCTGTCATGCAATTAAGAACAAGATCAGTTAGTCTTTTAAATTATTTGTATTTATCACAATATTTCATAAATGGACTTCTTTATTTTTTGCCTTTTTTTTTTTTTTAGTGGGAAGCATGATGTGATTTAGATACTGATATATATGGGTGTTGAGTCTGGCATGACATTTTTCAAGGTCATGTTATGGTAATTATGATAAATTCAATGTTGCAGAATTTAGAGAAGAGAGAGATGAATTTAATTTAAAGACTAGCAAATAATGTATGGAATTTTATTAATTAATCATTTCTTAACTTATAAAATAATAAATTGAAATTTTCTTAATATAAACACTAAATTATTAGAAATCAATACAGAGACCAGCAAGCCCAAGAAATGTGTCTTATTTTTGGTAAGAAAACTGGGATGGGGAGGGGAGGAGGAAAGTGAAAAAAAGCATGACAGTTAAACCTCATAAAAATGAATTTTTCAGTGACACTTATGTGCTTTTGTATTGTTAGCTAATAATATTAATAGAGAGTAGACATTTTTCCAGTTTGGGCATGTATGGCCTCTATTGGAAATGTAACTGTGGAAAAACTTGCATGTTCTGATAGTCATCAAATACTGATTTGCTAACAAGTTGTTTGTATGTTGACCATTAAACAAATCACTTCCCCCACACTTTGTACAATAGCCGTGTTTTATTAAAAACTGGTTAACTGATTTAAGGGCTGATTTTTCATTAATATATGATTGTGCTGTAATTACAATAAATCATGTCTTGCATGAGTAGATATGTTCTCAAACATTAGCATTTAAACTCGATTATCTGTAAAATAGCAAAATAGGTACTTTTTAAATAAAAAACTCTAAACCTACCAAAAAAACCAAACCCAAACAAATAAATTCTGACACTAATACATCATCCTTTTTCTCTTTCCATTTCCATTCTGTCAGCACTTTTTCTCTCATTCTCTGGAATGCAACTGACGTGGCTTTTTAACATATCCTTCAAAGCTGTCTTGTTTCCTTCTACTTTAATGTATAGCCATATGAAAAGTCCTTGGTAAGCCATTTTTATGCCTTTAATTTTCCATCACTTCTTCTGCCTTCTGACAGGGTTGAATATTTTGTTCAAGAACTGCTCATTTAATCAAATGTTAATATTAAAAAAAAGTATATTTCCTATATTGATGATTCTGTATAGCTGGTATTTAAGCTATTCTGGGTCTAATTTTACCACTACCACAAACCCAAATCATCTCTGTCAAGGTCATGATATGCTGTACTTTTATTCTTTTCCTGATCTCCTCTTCCTACTGGACCTTTTCATGTTTTTGGAGCAGAGGTGTGCAGTTTACTCGGCTTCATTGTAAGGGTCTATGTAGTGGCCCTGATTGCACATCATGCCCAATAGGGCTTAGATATCTCTTTTGAAATGGACATCTATTGACAGGCTTGTGACAGCCTTTCTAGAACAAGTGTGGTGGCAATAGAGTAACAAAGTTTTTCTATTCAACAGGAAGAAAATCAAAGAGAGTTGCTTCCATTTTTTCGTTTTCTTAATTCTGTAGTGGACTAAATCTTGTCCATTTCTTCAAGTGTCTGAAAAGCTTAAGAAGGTGAAACTGATTATTATTTATCTCCATTGTCTGGTACTTCCATCCACTGCTCTGAGAACAGTTTCTAAAGACCATTTTGTCCTCTGGACTCTTTCCCCATTTCCTTTTTGTAAGCATGGCACCTACTTGCCAGAACAGAGGCAAGACACTGCTTCCACCATCTGTTTTGAATACTTTTCTTTCCTTAAAAGACAGGTCAGTAGATACAGGCCAGTGAATATGATCATTCAGGTGAGTGTGCACTAAACACGCAAGAAACCTCTCCCCTTTCCAGACAAGGTGGCAATGTCCTTACATCAGTACTAGACCTTGACCTGACATCCAGCTCCTTTCAGGACACTGTGTATAAACTTCGTTTAGATCCATGTCCTGGGAATCATTTTAGGTTATTTCCCAGCCTATGCTCTGTTTCTCCCAGAAAAGGGGTGGCCAAGTTCTCCAAGCATGCAAAGGGCTCATGTGGCAAACACAGACTCTTTCCCATGGGAATTTTTCTCTTCTTCCTGTGTTCTATAAACAAAGATGAAGTTTGGATGTTATTGAAATGGTCTCTGGAAAGATAGGTGTTTCAAGCCTGGCCAGTCGGCCTAGGGGGAGGTTTTGAATTGACCCAATCTGGACGATCTTTGAAAATCTAGATAAGTTTTAGAATATAATAATAAAATTCAGAATTTTGCGACATTTGATGGGCCTGGTTCTTGTGCTCCACTAGCGATTCAACAGTGACAGGCTCAGTGACTTTGTTATGTCCCAATAGAGGAGGACAGGGTTGTGGCAGAAACTACTGTCCAGGTTAGGCAACTGGACAACATGCTTCCCAGTCCCATTTTATTGCAATCTGTAAGTGGCTGTTCAGATGGATATTTGCCTAAGCAGGCACTGGTAAAGTATTTGGGACTTAGTACTGGACTTTCAGGTGAGTGACTATTCAGTTCTGTATGGCTTGGGTAAGCATGTTCACCAGAAAAATATAAAATCATATTCACGTTGGTCCAGGGGAAAAAATAGCTCTCAGGTCTGGGACTCACAATGTTTGTTTCACAAAGCTGGTGTTTGCATCTGTCTCTTTTAGCCCATTTTTCTAAATTGCCACCTGTCTCATGAGAAGCAAGTGTTGATCAGGCTCAAGGGACAATATGTCTGAAGATGTAAAGATCACAAATTAAACCATTTGAAATTTCTCTGTTATAGATATTATTCAAAGGAGGGAAGAAAAAATGAAGTTGCAGACTAGTTCTAGTGTTGCTGCTACATTGCAGATGCATGAATCATGTATCAGATTAGATAAGTAGATCTCACTGCATTGGCAGAAAAAGCAATATCCCAGAGGAAAGAAAAACCCCTAAGCTATTTCATATTACACTGAATTTCTAAATTATACTTATAATCTCTTCAAGCTTATGCAGTGCTGCCAATAAAGGTATCAGACATCAAATCTGAGAAAAACCTTCATTTATTCACCTGTGATATCAAATGAGGTGAGCATTGGCACTTAATGAATCATTAGCAGATGTGTTCTCAGGCAGTGTGATATGTATATTCATAAAAATGTAGGTACATGCTCAAAATTTGACATTCAGATGCCTGCCCCGTTCTAGTACTGCACTGGCTCCACTAAGACCTCCCTTCTATGTAGGTATTGCTGAGCACAGAAAACAAAATATGCAGACTACAGAAATTTAAATATACATATGTATATATAAACTGAATCGGAGGGATATGACACCTCAGATTTTCGAGACAGTTGTGAAATATGTGATTTAGTTTCTAAGTGGGTTTTGAATGGTCCAGCAAAAGGAAGTAATTAATCCAAAACCTGGCACCATTTTGGCAAGCTGAGCAAGTGAATGATCATTAGTGGATTTCTGTACAGAACCTATGCTACACATCAGCTTAAAGGGTGGTTTATTACATTGAAAAATGACAAGTTTTCATAGGTACCAGATTTCATGAAGTACACCTAAAAGGCAAAATTAAGATAGGCAGGCAACAATACATGGATGTTCTTCATTCTACCTAAGTGTATGTTTTCCATAATATTTGTCCAAGTCTTCTCTTTCTTATGTTCTTCCGAAGATTTCAGAGGTTCCTGAATTTTTCTGTTGTTGAGAAAAAAGGCTATATGTGGAATTTTCCCACTGGAAAATTTCTCTTTCTTTTGTTAAGGCAAATGTGTTGTATCCTGCAAACTTTATATTGACCTTTGAAAGTAACATTCACACTCTATACTACCTATTTATATTCAATAAAATAATTGACAATTCAAGCTTCAATATACGTGTTTGATCATTTAAAGTAATGGACTGTTTTCAAGATTCCAGCTGATATTTGAGGTGTAGGACTCAAGATTTTCATCAGTAGAAAACACTGTTCAGTGTAAATTATAACTGACTGGCATTGCACTATGATGAATCAGACAATACAGCAAGTTGAAAAGGTGGACTCCAGTGATTTCCAGCAGAAGGAATCCAGTGATGATAATTTAGACCAGTTGGTGACTGGCTTTGAAGGTTTAATGTACCTGTTTTTATTTTCCGTGTTCTCAGCTCAGGGATTGTTTTATTAAGTGCCAGCTCAAATCGCACTATGCATACATGACAGATTTTGTAATATATCTATAATATGGCAAAGAGTGGATTAAAAGGCACTAGAAGATTTAACAATGAGGCAGGAATGTAATTCAGTACTTGTTTCATCTCGTTCAATGTTTTTGCTGGAGTTTGAAGAACTCCAGATGTGAATGTGGGCTGCTAGAACTTTGTGGGCTACTAGATCAGTATTCTTGATCAAAGTGTATCGAACAAGACATTGATGTTGTTGTTTAAAAATGGTGATATTGAGGCACAAAGAAGGGATCACCAGCAGTCATCAAGGAAACAAAGATCAGAAAGGTATTCAGTTAAATGTAGTTAGCCAATTTTTATTTTAAACTAGGCTAGTCCTTTGCTCTTAAACTTGCAATCTGCTCTTATTTACACGGCACATGACTTCATGAGAAAAGATCTGGAAAATATCATTAAACTGAGTTGATAAGGCTTACGAGGACTCAACATATAAAGTAAATCAAAATTACATTTTGTAGCAGGATAGTAAGCTACTTCTCAGGAATTTGCAACTGACCTAGGATTTCAGGTATTTGGGCAATTTTTCTACATATTTCAAATAAATTTTATGAGGCCATTTAGCTTTGGTCCTCCCAAGTGTTACAAATCTCTCTTAGCAGGTATTAAAATGGAGTTGAGAGGAAGACAATCTGGCACTATGGGAGACAGAGATGACACTAGATATGCTCTTTTCAACGATACTGTAAATTCTTAAGAGTGTTGTTGAAAATCTGAATTTCAGAACACACAGTTTTTGTTCTGCCTGCTAATAATCAAGCAGGTTTTGTACCTGGGCAAGATAAAGATGGTGTTGTGGTTGGCTATGCTTGGGTCATTGCCCATTTCCTTTGGATGTCTGCAGCTAAATTAAAAGATATCTCTCTTTTGTGTAGGTGAATCTGTTTGTGCATAAAAATTGTATATTAATGAAACTACCTTCCTCAAAACCAACTAGTAAACATTAATAAATACCTTCAAGAACTCACCAGCTGCTGATGTTGCCAAAGGGAAAAGGAATTATACTCACTTTAGCTGAGCACAGGATTATGCACTGAATAAATCACCTTTCAAACGATCATTTTTTTCTGACATGACTGTCAGGAAAAACAGAGAAAAACTTTTAAAGAAAAAATTAACTTGCACTTACCCTCTGACAACAGTGTGCATTACAGTGATTGAACTTCATTAAGAGAATTGTTTGCCAGTCCTATTTGTCTTTCTTTTGACAGCTCTGACATAAATATTTAATTTAATTTATGTTCCAAATTAAAAAAATGTCTCTATAAAGACTGAGCAGTACATACCCACTATGAAAAAAATGATGCTTCTATATTGCTATGCCATTCACTGTGAAACATCTCTGTACGAAAGCTGACTGTTCCTTTGAAGCCTGAAGATTTAACTGTTTCCTAGGTGGGCTGAAGGGGAAAGCCTGCAGAGTTGAAAAAATGCACTGAGGAGTGAAAGAGGCGCCTCTCATTGAAAATATTTTTCTTCAGGCTAGGATGCTTTTCTTGTTTTTAACATAGTATCTCTTTCCATTTGCTACATTACCACAAAAGCAGACAGAAAAAAAGATCTTTTTCCATAGACTTACGCTTGGGGGTTATAGACAACCAGGATGGTAGTGAATATCATGAATAGTTCATTCAGCTAGGTGTGTCAAGGTACCTGAGTGCCAGGAGCAGTAACTAAATACCCATTTTGTAAGGCTTTTCTTGTACATAATTACATTGAATTCCTGTCATTTTGTCCCAAAGAGCACTAGAATCTCCAACCACAAATTCTATTTTTTTTAAATTCATAATATTCTGGAATTCAAGTCCTGTATAATCCTGAGTTCTGTATGTATACAGAATTTATCCATACATACAGTTTTTCTGTCACTTTTCTTCTAGTACTTTAAATGGAATCATACTTTTCATTCATAGTGTGTGTTGTTCATGACATATAGGGATGAGCACCTAAGGCACCAGTAGAAGGAAGATTCAATTTTCCTAACAAGGAGGAGACTGTAGAAATGGTTTACTTCAAAAACTTGGAGATTTCCTTTCGGAACCTGAAGGTCACCTATAAGAAAGTTGGAAAGACACTATTTACAAGGACATGAAGTGACGAGACAAGAAGAAATGCCTTCAAAGTGAAAGTTAAGATATTAGGGGAAAATTATTTTCTGGGAGGGTGGTAAGGCTCTGGAACAGGCTTCCCAGAGAAGCTGTGAATACCCCATCCCTAAAAGGCCAGGTTGGATGCAGGTCTGAGCAACTTGGCCTAGTGGAAGGTGTCCCTGGCCATGGCAGGGGGTTGGAACAACATGATTTTTAAGGTTCCTTCCAACCCTGGCCATTCTATGATTCTGTGATCTTTCCTAGGTTGCACTGAATTTGATACCTCTAAGTTTTGTGAGTGAATGTGCACTTCTGAACACAGCAAGTGGAATACTAAAAATATAATATAAAAACACTAAAAAATCTAGATTTTCTTATTTAGTGGGACACACCAATGCTGGAAATAAATTCTAAGTCATCTGAGTTGAGCTCTCTGGAGATTTTCCTCTGATTTTACTTATTTCTATAGAGACAAGAAGAGAGAAAATAAGTGTTTTCAAAAGTGAGAATCAATGCAACACACAATTCCAGTTGGTTTTAATTGTCTCCAAGTGCCCAAGAGATATTTTCACAACTTGTTAATTTTAATAATTAAAAAAATCAACAACTTATTATTTTGACAAACAGCACCTACTTACAGGTTTTATTTTTATACTCCTTCCTTATTCTGCCTAAGCATAAACAATCTTTTATACCCAGAAGAGTTAATTAACTGACAGGGTCCCATCAATATACAATATTCAATCTTCACATGACAATTTTAAGGGGTAAAATGCAGGCAGGGCAATTCAAAACAAATTTTTGTCTGTTTCAGACAATAAATTCCCCCAGCTGGATTAGCATTGGTGTTTATTTTTGATTTAAATTGAGTTTAGCCTAAAAGTTTTATCACTTGAGAAGTCCTAACATTTTTTTTTAAATTACCTTATGCATATTTGAGATCAATTAAACAGACA
Organism: Grantiella picta; assembly: GCA_013397955.1. Classification (NCBI taxonomy): domain Eukaryota; kingdom Metazoa; phylum Chordata; class Aves; order Passeriformes; family Meliphagidae; genus Grantiella; species Grantiella picta. The sequence goes on along the minus strand of VZRM01005615.1, from coordinate 216,851 downwards.
TCTGGTGGCTTGGGGTACTAGCTCTTTCATACAGGAAACTCATTATGTGGTTAAAACTGTAATAGTTCATCACGGTGAAAGGACTTCCTTTTTCTTCTGCTGCGGACTTGTTGTAGCAGAGCTGGGATACCCCTAAAATTATGGATTAAGTAAATTGGAACCATTGAAATACCGAGACGGCATTCCAAGTGATATGTGTCTATGCTTTCATGACTATGAGACAGAGAGAGAAATTGATACAATGAAATAAGTGTTAAAATACCTATTGAAGTTCTTTTAGACTCCTTTGACAATTAATACAGCATTAAAATGGTAAGAAGGGAAGATTCCTCCAAATATTTTTTCTGGGTAATATTACCGAAGACTTGAAGGTTCCATTTGTTTCTTCCCGTGTGTAGCAGTAGACTATAGACATAACCATATGTAGGAAATGTGGTATATTTTTAACATTAATTAAAACCTGTGCAGGTAATGTTCAACATCTTGTAAATCTGCATTAATTCTGAAAGTGTTGAGCATTTTTTTTTACAACTCCATTGTTTTTAGAATAGTCTCTGGTGGATGACACCTTTCTGAAATTCTACTTAGAGCCGAAGTTTTCAAGTGTCTAATAATATAGATTATTATATGCTCTCCACTCAGACTAATTCAAGATAATCATAAATCTTGTCAGCTCATTTATCTAAGATCTTTACCACACAGTAAAAGCAAATCTTCCTAGTGACATGACTGACTTGATTTTCTCTGTAGGACAAATTTGTTTCATGACCTTTTTTGTATGAATCATTTGTCAGTAACTGGTGCATTGTTGTGACCATAAGAAGCTTCATTCCCCACTAAAAATGATATCCCAAATATATTCCTGATCTTATTTAAAAGGGTGGCAAAATATTACTATCTCCACTCTAGATCTGCTCTGCAAGGCAGTTATAGAACTTTTAAGCTGTGTCCTTTGTTGTTGGTGCTCATGCACCTCTTATGTCTCTAAGCCAAAGGGAATGCACATTGCTGCTTTAGCTCTATCACTGAGTCTGGTTTGTGGTGCTAATAAATTGTTTTCTACAGCTGCAACAGCCACCCAAGTTCTGGGAGGGTTCTGTTCCTACAGTTAGTGCTCCATTTACAGTATAGGAATGAAAACCTGTTAAGCAGTTTCATTGCTTTCTTATTTTGTATAAACAATATTATGTTGAATTGACATTTTGAAGTGCATGGGAGGTATTCAAATACATACAAACATCTGATGTAAGGATTAATTTCATGGCTTTAGGTTAAATAATATTTTTTCAATCCTTCTGTATTTCTTTCTGTTTTCTTATGCCTTACAAATTTATTTCACTTCTTCAATACAGTTCTCTTCTGCTCTCTATTTATGCCACATCTTAGTTGTCTAAATGTATGCTTAGAAAAATTTATTCAATGAGTAGTTGAAATTCTTTCCTTTTTTTTTTTTTTCTATTATGTTTGTATAAACAGTTTATTTTGATGAGGCTTTGCATTTGGCCTTATTTCTTCTTTTCTGTAAGAAGTGACACTGAGTACTATTTTCTCCCATTTTCTTTTTACTTCCTCTACCCAAATAACATTTGAACCTATGGAACAACATAAAAATTAACAGAGTGGTAGATGTCTCAAGAAAAATGGAGTTTTTATGTATTTTGTGAAAATAGGTGTTCAGGAATTTATGAAAAGCCATGTAAATAATAACAGCAAGGGGTGGAAAGCTGGGGACAGCTGCACTAAGGACCCAAGACTCGTTGAACCCTGGAGCATGTGCCCTTTTGAATGTTTCAAGTTAAGATAAAAAATATATCAGAGCAGAATTCTGTTTCCTTAACTCACTTTGCACCATGCAGAAGGCTGGTGTGGGAAAGGACATGATTAATCCATGGTTGCAATAGAGGGCTGTGGTTAAATTTCAAGATGTCAGGCTTTGCCTTCTACCTAGTTCAGGGTTATTCTCCAGTTGGATAAATATAAACTGGAGAGTCAACCTCTATTTTCACGCTATGGCTTTCTTGCAGATCTCACAGGGTTGTGTCACTGAGGGCCTAGGCCTGGTATTTTATTTTGTTTTCTATAAAAATCCTGCTAGAAGACAAAGGGCAAGATAAATATTTTTGCAGCAGCTTATGTTTCTGAGAAGTGTTTTATGTTATTTGGAATTTTCCTTCAAGGTCAGCAGCTATTTGAGTTATTCCTTAAGGGTTTGGGGCCAGGGATATTGCATTGGTGGGATTCAAACACGAAGAGATGCCAAGACGTGGCTTTTCCCCAGTGCACTGACATCCCTGTTGACTGAGCCTTGGTGGTACTCAGAGTCACAGAAGGTTATGTAGTATGCGCTGAATCGTAAGGGACCCATCAGGATCATCAAAGTCCAACTCCTGGCCCTGCACAGGACACCCCAAGATTCACACCATGCACCTGCAAGCATTGTCCAAACACCTCTTGAACTCTCTCAGGTGGTGATAACTTCCCTGAGGAGCTTGTACTAGTGCACAACCACCCTCTGGGGGAAGAAAAAACTCCTGATATTCAACCTAAACTGAGGCGCGCTTGAGTCTCGTAGCCTGAGACGGCTCGGCTCAAATCCTGGCTCAGAGAAGGGGGAGGACTCTGTCTTTCAGGAGTCTCCCAGCAGAGCTGCTGGACGAAGGCTCACAGAGGTGCAAGAGATGCAGGCTTTTGGTCAAGTCCTTGAAGGGTTTATTTATGGAAGGGAAGGATGGGTCAGGAGCAGTTCAAGGAGTCGAGGGCAAAAGCCTCGAGCGAGGGGTTGCAGGGGGTTTTAAGAGAAAGATACATGGGAGGAGTTTTAGGGTAAAAACCAGTGGGGTTACAGGGAAAGACTACATACATCTGAACGAACTAATCAGAAAAACTCTAGGGAAGGTACTTAATATAAAACAACCAATGATCAGCAATCTTGAGCAGGACAAAGGAGAAAGTTCTAGATCCAAACCATATAAGTGAAACAAGGGAGGAGATTTTCGCAGCCAACCCACAACGAGAGATTATAATATGTAAATTGTTTGCCTCAAGGGCTACTGGGAGTGACTTTGACAGTCGCCCTAAGTCAAACCTCAGCCACTTCCCAGGACCCTGCAGGCTCATCAGGCTCCTTGTCACACATCAGTGACCCTTGGTCCAATTTAGCCAAGTGGGCTGCTACACTAAACCTCACCCAACTAAGCTTCATGCCATTCTCTCGGGTCCTGTCACTGGTCAGGAGAATGAAGAGATCAGTGTCTGCCCCTCCTCTTCCCCTCACAGTGAAGTTGTAACTGCAGTGAGGGCTCCCCCCAGTGTTCTCTTCTCTAGGCTGAACAGACCAAGTGACCTCAGCCACTCCTCATAAGTCTGAGGAGCAGTCTGGTTCACTCAGTTACAGTGTTGTTAATTGCTCAGATTCATGGGTCATAGGGAGGCAGTATTTGTTAGGAGAGCACATATACTATATAAGGATTAGAAAGTCCATACAAATAATTTCAGAGACTATATCAATATTTAAGAGACTTACAAATAATTTTCTTGTGGACCCAATGTTACTAGTGATTGAAGAGTGGTTATTATATGATTTGTGGATGTGCAAGATAAATAAATTTAAATTAGGTGAATTGCCAAATAAGTCTGTTTGTTTGAAGAAATATCCTCTTTTATACATCCCTTTTACATCCCAATGCCATTTTATATCCCTTTAAAATCTGGTTTAAAAACAAAAATATCCTCTAAAATCTCCAAGCTGCATAATTTTAAGACTTACCATACAATATCTTTAGCTTCCTATTGCAGTAAGGTAGACATAGCATGGATCATTAAAAACCGGGATTGGACAAAATACTTTCCAAAGAAACTGTTATTCTGTGGGGTTTACTGAGAAGGGTAGGGGTGCTTGGATTGTAATCGAGATGATCACATGTTGGTAAAGGCAACACTTGGGCGAAGAAGTAGCATGAGGCCAGAGTGCTGCTTGAATCCTGTTTAAGTCATTGATGTAAGAAGGTGAAGAGACTTGAAAGGTTCAGAATCCTTCTGCGTCCTTCTTGCCTGAAGACAATTTGGCTTTATGAGAAAAATGGAAGAATTTTCCTTCAGTTATGAAACTTAAATAAATATACCTATATAGTAATGAAAAAGCAATAAAAGCTGTATAAAAAAAATTCAAACAGAAGCAAACATGATGCCAGTGACTTGTTTCACCAATGACTATTTCCTGAAGAATTATCCTTTATCTTGTAAAGTCAAATAAAGAATCAGTATACAATTGATGCTTGGTTTTTCCATTCAATTTATATTCAAACCTAAATGCTTTCACACAGTATCTCAATCCCACAGAAAACACTGTTTTGTCTGCTGAAAGTGGAGAGCTAACTAACATATTTACTTTTTTGCTGAAGGGTAAGAAAAAATTAGGTAAACTCTTCTTTCTTTTCCCTTCTTGCTGCTCTCTCTCCTGTTGGCAACCACTGCTTAGGATTGCTTCTTCTGATGAACACACTGCACATTTCCCATAAAGTCTTTCTGTGTGCACAGCAACCTCTCCAGCGACATCCTTTCCAGTGAATTTAAAGTCTGCCCAGCTTAAACAAATTGCAGGATGGAAATTTGCAGGAAGTTGTTGCAGAAAAAAATAAGTTGGTGATCTTGACTTTACAGAACCTAATCTGTTAGGAAACGAGTTGTGTATGTTAATTTATTTCAGGGATTTGTTTAATATTTATAATAAATGTGCTTCTTGTAAAGCAGGCAGTAAGTATGACCAAAATATGACTGGGAACTTTGGGAATTTTTGTAACTGACACGTGCTGCATTGAGATAGACATATTACTAGGAATGAGGACTTGACTCCCTCTAGTCCACGCAGGGAGGATAAATGCTTTGCAAGGATAAGCACAAGACAGTTTGCAATTTAGATTTCATGGGCTTGCTCAGGGTCATTCTGTAACAAGAAGACACTTTTCAGCAATTTCCACTCTTTGTTGGGGTTTTTGGTTGTACCTAATATATTGTATGCTACTTGAAGAACTCATGAATAATTTGTCTTGTGAGATAAGGAGACTGCAGGAAAAAAATCTTTTTTTTTTTTTACTTAAGAAGGGTTTCCCCTTACAGATCTTCTTTTTCTTTATGTGAAAAAACACCTGTGAACTGTTTACAAAACTTTTGAAATCTGTTTAAATGTCTTTATGTTTGCAAAATGTACTTCCTAGCATGTTAGGAATTCTTAGGGAAAGGAATTTTACTACTCGAATAGAGGGGGGGAAGAACTGAAAGGATGCAGACATACAGTGGTGATGCAAACACCTTGGAGCTTCTAGCAGGTGAGCACTGAAACGGGTTAGAAGGCTGAGCCTCAGTACCCCAGTGTTTCTCAGTGCCTCTCTGTCTTCTCCATCTTCTTTAGATATCCACTGCCCTTTACCACTGTGCACAGCACTGTTGGAAAAATTGGGTAGAAATGCCAGCAAAACCTGGAGAAGAGATTGTAAATACAATCTCAGAGAACACCTAAGTCTGGGGCCCTGACAGGAAGTGTCCATAAGTGCTGAAAGATCTGTCGAACACCGTAGTGAGGGAGGAGGGAAAGAAAGTGTCACCCATGTGTTCAAAAAGGGCAAGAAGGAGGACCCAGGGAACTTCACCTCAGTCCCTGGAAAGGGGAGGCGGCACCTTGCTCTGGAGGCCATCTCTACCCACATGGAGGACAAGAAGGTGGTGTTATGAGTAGAGACAGAGGGTTGATAGATTTCTGCCATTTGTCTAGGCCTGTGACAACTGGTAGTTAACCTGTTCAGAGCAACCAGTAACCCCAGACCCAGTCTTGTTCACAAGGTCTTTAGTGATGGCCAATTTAGGTCCAATATAAAACAGATTATTGTTTATTTGACACAAGAGATAACAGAACAAAGAGCTATACAACTTATATACTACACAATATAGGAAAACTATGAATAGCTAAACAAATTATATATTGCCCAAAATAAGAAAACTATGAATAGCTAAAGATGCAGCCTGCAAAAGGTACCTATTATTGTTACTAGCAAAGAAGAATACAATCTAGGAAACCAATGATCTTACCAAAATCAAGTTTTGGTGCTGGGATACATCAGAATCCTCTCCCAATCCTTCAGGACATTACCACAGAGCTGCATCCAGACTCCAGACACAGGCTTTGTCACGCTCCAGTGTTGGTGTAGAAAAGCTTCTACCTTTGTGAAAATTCATGAGTCTTTTGTAGGATGAAAGTGTGCCTTGCTTGGTCAGCATGTACAGTTTTGTTTCTCTTTTCAAATCTTCTCTCCATACCAAAATATGAATTAAGGTTAGAGGTCTTAGACTTTCAGCCACGAAGAGATAACCCCTGCCAGGCTGTTGACCCCACTGAGTTATCATTCTTCCACCATCAAAGANGGGGGGGGGTGAATGTCCTGCCACAGGTGGTCAGCATGGATTCACTAAATGGGTAAAGACCTCAGCAACCCGATCTGACTCCATGGCTGAGCCTGCTCTGGGCAGGGTGAGTGAATGAATGAATACCTCCTGAGGCTGACATTGACCTGAATTGTCCTGCCGTGCTAAATGGTGTAGCAGTATTTCACAATCTTAAAACAGTTAATGGTTCTACTGTGATCTTAATTACTGAAGAATTTGCTTCAATCTCTATGTTTAAGTAAGCAAATGTAAGGGCAGTGAATGTTAGAGTTATGCAATAATATAAGAGAATTCAGTGGGGAGGGGAAAGAGTGTGGTGGTGAAAGATTAGTATTTCTATTAGTATTTAATAGAACAATTGTTGCTTATCTTTTTAGATTCCTTTCCCCAAGAATTTCTGGTGTGAGATAAAAGAATACTATGAAAAAATAATGATGGTAATTGGATACAGTAATTACTTATAAAGAGGAAGGAAAGAGGAAGGATTCTGGCGCCAGAAAAATTCCAGCAATAATTCTCCACAGACAGAAAATAATTTGTTTGAGTGCATAATTAATACATTTGTTGGAAACGTACTTATATTGTGAGATATTGTGAGTAGACCTCTTTCCATATGGATTGAGATTAATGGGTTCTCCAGCAGAGTATGAAACCTTACTGTTCAGTGGATAAAATTTGTTGTATCTAGAGTTGTATGAATTTTTGCTTCTTTACTCTCTTTCTTTTCTTGCTCCTATGGCTTCAGGGGAGAGGTTGGATAGAAAAAAGACAAAAGAAAAGAATGCTTCTAATTTCACCATGGAATGGTCCTTTTTCTAAAAGGCATCCAAAGGGTTGAAGTTAAATCAGATGAGCAAAGTGAGGCTATTTACTGCACAGCAATATAAATGGAGGGAAGATGATATCATGTACAAAAATATTAAGTACTAGTGAAGTTCAGAGAGAGTGGCATACCCAAACCAGCATATTTAAAAGTCAATTAATACCTTCCTGTTGCAGGTTCAGCACTGGGACAAGAGAAGAGAAATAATTTGTGATACCACAGAAATAGGGGTGAACAGATTATTCTCAGTGTAGTATTAACTGTTTCTTTATTGAAAACATGGAAAGGCATTTGCAAAAATTTTATTATTCAAGTCAAGAGAAAAATAACTAAAACATGTAAATGACCACTTCTTGTCACCTCTAGGGATGAAAATATACCCCTGTAAGACCAAACAAGCATCAGAAGGGACAGTTATACATCTTTTTAATTTTGTATTTAATTTCTGAATGAGCAGGGACAACATGACAATGTTTTTTGATGCATCTCTGACCAAAGAAAAGAAGCAAATTATGAAGCTATACCATGTGTCTTTCAGAGGAGATAATCCCTGTTGCCTTTTCTCTTGTAGGGTCCAGCGTGTAGGAGAGACCAGAGAATTAAAAAACAATTCAGAAGACTCAATGTGACGGTTTTCAAATGCAGTCTTTACTGAACTTATTTGACATAAATTAATCGGAATGTCATAATTGGACAGAAAAAAAATCCGTGAAAATACAGATTGTTTTTTAAAAAAATTTCCTGTCAAAGTTAAAAATCTGTGACAAAAATCTGGTGGGTTTTTTTTTTTTNAAATTAAAAATTTGTGAAAAAAATTTGGGTGTTTTTTTTTTTTTTTTTTTTTTTTTTTTGTTTTTTTTTTTTTTTTTTTTTTTTTTGAGAAGGTGTTTCACAGGAAAACTCCTGACTCTTAGTCTTCTTGTATAATAGAATCAGAATCATAGGATGGTTTGGATTAGAAAGGACCTTGAAGATCATCTGGTTCCATCCCACTGCTGTGGGCAGGGACACCTCTCAGAAGACCAGATTGTTCAGGGCTCTATCCAGCCTGACCTTGAACACTCCCAGGAATGGGACATCCCCAGGTTTTTGGGATAAACTGTTTCAGTACGTCACCCTCCTCAGAGTAAAGAATTTCTTCCTAATATCTGCTTTTAACCTACTCTCAGTTTGAAGCCATTAGCCCTTGTTCTGTCACTGCATGCCCTTCAGCTCCCTCTTTCTTGCAGGCTCCTCTCAGGCACTGGAAGGCTGCAATTAGGTCCCCCTGGTGCAGATGTTGAGCATATTGCCATATTGTTTGAAATATCCCTTTGACCAGTTGGGGTCAGCTGTCCCAGCTGTGTCCCCTCCCAAATCATTGTGCATCCCCTGCCTCCTGGCTGGTGGTGTGAGAAGAGAAGCAGAAATGGCCTTGGCTCTGTGTAAGTCCTTCCCAACAGTAACAAAAACATCCCTGTGCCACCAACAATGATTACTTCACAAATACAAAACATAGACCCATGCTAGGCCTGATGGAGAAAATTCATTGTTCCCAGCCGAATGCAGCACAACCGTTCACAAGTCTAGTTTTTTCCATCAGTGCGTTCGATCTTTTATATTAGTCAAAATTAAAATTCTGTCAAATCCTTTCCTAATCAGAGTCAATCAACTTAACAAGTCAACCTCCAGACTAAAACCTATAGAGTCTTTCCTATAACTCCAGAAACACAAATACCAATCAGAACAGATATGACATATTGATCCTGATTTTTTTGTCATACAAGAAAAGGTATTTCTATAGCATCCAGTAGTAATAACATTGTAAGTGCCACCTGCAATCATGGCTTAAAGGAGGATTCACTGAAAGTCTGAAAGGCTGGTGACATGTTCTTGTCTTCACTTTTTTGTGGAGCTGCAATAGGAAAAAAACATTGAGCTAGTATCTGGAATTCTAATTGATATAAAATGAAAGTATGGATTAGAAATCTAAATACCTTCAAAATTCACTCCTGTGTGTTTTGGACTCTGTTCTTAGTGTCCAGACAAAGAGACATGGTTCAATTATTTTTGGTGTTAGAATAATCAGTATATAAGCATAGATTTCTCCTACAATTACTGTAAGGTTTTTTGTTTGTTTGTTCAATTTTTTTGGTTCATTTTTTTGTTTGGGTTTTTTTTTTTTTTTTTGGTTGTTTTTGTTTTTTTGCATATTTAAAAACCCTTCAAAACCCCTACTGTCCAGGTTTTATTTTTTGGTTAAATGTCAGGAATTGGAAATTTCAAAAATATCTGAAAAAAATCTTCCTGCATCCAATTCTGCTGCTTAAATTACTATGCAAACCCTTCCGAAAATGGGATTAGCATGAAGGAAAAAAAAAAAGAAATCTATTTTATGGTCCAATTTACTGTGTAGAAACTAATGATTTGTGTTGAGTTTTACTCCTTATCTCAAATAGCAGTGACTATTTTTAAAGGTTAGAGAAAAAGCAGTCAAATAGATTATTTTGTGCATATCCCACTCCTTTTGTGCCTGATGTCAGCGGTTTGTAATGTAGGCAGCTGTGTAGAGCTTCACCTTTGCTTATTGCAGAATTAAGGGATTTGAAGGAGTTTGCTTAGCTTCCTGTCTGTTGAGAAACACGAGGTTTGCTTCTCTGCTATGTTGAAAAGGTTTAGATCAATTATTTGAGCTACCTTAGTTAACTAATTACTCCAAAAGTCTTCAATCTCTTTAAAATGAATATAGAAACCTTTGCAGGAAGTGACCTCCAGAAACTGTAGAATTCTAAGGAAAATTAGGATCTTATTCAAAGGGTTTTTTTTTCTTTATTGAGTTGGCTGCACATATGTGTAGTTAATATATATCTAGATCCATAGATGAACAGAGGCCTGAATCCCAGGTGTCTGGTTCCCAGAGTTGAAATGGCAGAATGAATAATTAACCTCATTTTCTTGCGCAGTACAGTGACAGTTCTAGGACTCAGAATCTGCTTCCTCACTGCCAAATCAGTTTTGTATTGACTTTCAGGCTTCACGAAAAGAATAACTAAGTCACCAGATAGGAAATGGCGAAGAGTGTGAGCTGCCTGAGAAATTCCACCCATCTCTTAATTCTTCAGATTCATCAACAGCTTTGAATTAAGACCCTACATGACACAAGAATTTGCAGTTCAGAGATGTCTTGTCTGTAATTCCCTGCCTTTTCCTCATTGACAAACACCTTGTTGAAAGGACTTAATCTTCCGAATCCAGAACCTTAAACTGGTCACTCTGACTGAGCATATTAGCAGACTGTTGAGGCTACTAGACAATCTGTAACAGATAAGGACAAACATAGCTGACTGGCTGAGCTGGCAATGGGCTTAATTCACCCAAAGAAGCAGAAAATAAATCAGGGATGGCTCTTGAGTGCTATTAGCTTGCTTGGAGAAATACATCATCAGTTAAAATATGTATTTTTAATTTATCATTCTGTAAAGATAGTTTTACCTTGTGTCTTTCCTGAAAGAAATGGTCAGAAAAATTTAATGCCCTTTTCTACACTTCTGAATATTTTTAATTTTATTTGAAGCATTCATTTTACTGGTTATTTCCAACCCAAACAAGTCTATGATTTGGGAAATGGATTTTTTTTTTTTAAGTCAAGAGGAAATAACATGAGTGCTGTAAAATAGTTTTAATTTTACATGTGTCAGTCCAGATTTTGCTCCCTTTAAGGAATCTTTTCCTATATTCTTAATTTATGTTTCACAAACTTTAGAAACAGAAGGAAAGGGAAAATATGTACAATAAATTTTCAATGTACATGTGACAAATGTTAATAATTTCATTTAATAAATCCAAATGAATAAATTAAGGTGTGGCCTGATTAAGAGCAACTTTGACTGTAACCCCTAATGCCTTGCCATATTTTGTTTTCAGGATGACTTCATGTCCTTGAGGTGAATCCTTTAAAATGACCACTTTGTGACAGTGAGCACCAGCAAGTTCAACAGGAGAGTGGGGGCCTAGTTTCCAAAACTCATTCTGAAATCAGTCAAAAAATATAAGAGCACATTAGAACTGATGTATCAAGGCTGGAACACCATTTTCTATGTGAGCTGGCATTGCCTGCTCAGAAAACTGTTGTCTTTCTAGAGAACAAAATACATTAATTGCGTTATTGGAGAAAAAGAAAACATATCTGTATCTTAACAAAATCTGAATTTCATATAAAGATTACATTGTCTTTTTTTTTTAATTTTTGGTTTTCCATTAACAAGAAATCAGATTTCTATTAATTCAGAATTTTGATAATTAGCTTTTATTCATATTTTACCTGCTAAACAGCTCACCATTTCCCTGTCTTACTGCTACACTGTCTTCCTAGTCAAAGCAACAGGAACAAAGTTCACTTTTTCTGAAAGGATCTTTTTGTAAGGCATCATACCGAAGACAATCTGATCCACAGAACTCATATAAGGCAGGACTGAGCTTAAAGTTTTCAATTTTTTGGTCTAATAATTATTCCTTACTTGCAATTAAGTTGGATGTCAGAAATGAAACATTTGTTTGAGGATGAAATGGATTACTGACAGTGGGCTTGCTGTGCATACACTGCTCCTGAGCACTGATATTTAAACTGGTGTTATTTTTTTACTTGCTTTAACATTTTTCCAAATCAGAAAAACAGTGTAATGGATTATCCCTCTGCCTACCTATTGAGCTGTGTCTGGTTTGCTGACTGCTGTAGAGTCAACGGGGTTTAAATCTATGAAAGATTCAGGGGAAAATGTTCTTAACATTTACCAATTTTCCAGCTATCTTTACCATGGGAATATATTTTTAAAGAAACCTACAAATTTGGTGTTTTATTGTGTCTGTTCTTTTCTGTATCTGACTGATACCTGGAATTTCTATTAAAGTAAAATGAACTCAGCTCATTTACACCATTGGAGGACCTGACCTGAACACCAGTAGTTTGTTATTGTTTAGCATAACTCTTAAATACAAAATTTTGTGAGGTGAAAGATGGGGAACTAATCCCTTTTCGTTTCTTTTATGACATGTTGATGCAGCAAGGTGGCAAAGCAAGAAGCAGTAGCTTCCCTTCTATGAGAGGTCAGGACAGTGTTATGTACCCTATACAGAAAAGTTGTAATATTAAAATCATTTGGTTATCTTGCAAGAAAGTAGAATGTATTCTGTCCTTCATTTACTAAACAATGTGTATTTGTACAATTTGACTGCTAAGTAATGTAAAACGAGAGGTTAGGCTACAGCTATCTCCAAGCTCTGTTCTGAAATTGGTGCACTTTCCCACTTCTCAGGCTCTTGTTCTGCTGTCTAGGTTGGACCTCTCATTGTGCACTTTTTCTGATTTAACTTAACATTATAAATGTGCACATTCATGTGTAAATTACTGCATAGGAGCATTTCTGGGTGTGGTATTATGCCGTAGATATCAGTGAAGTTTTTAGCAAATCTTGCCAGGGGAAGCAAGAGGGCAATCAGGATTGCTAGTGACAGTAATTTATTTGCTGAAGAGAATATAATTTTTAAATGGGCCATAGTATATACTATGAATATTTGGCTTTTGGATAAGAGCAGTAACCTTTCATAGAATTGAAGCGTTAAGAAGAAAAATGAAGAAGCATGATAGTTAACATCGATGCATCCTTTCTCCATTTGATGACACAGGCTGTAAATTCCTCAGAAGCCCACCCCTCCATGGGTGAATAAAGTTTTATAAGTTTAGAAAATTAACATATTTGACAAAAATCACCAATTAGGACCACAAGAAGCGCGGTAATTTTCCCCTCTCTAAATCTGCCCACTTCAGATGGAGGCTAAACTTTGTTTACGAAAATGCGTCTCAACGAGCTGTTTTTCAACTTTGTTAGACAGGGAGAACCAAGATAGGATAAGGGCCCCTGGAATGTGCTTGGTCTTTCTGCCTAGGTATGGAAAACTACTTGAACTAGCTACTAATACAATATTAGGCTACAGAGCTACAAGTATATGTGTAATGAATACAGAGAATATATAAAAGAAAAAGGCAAAAAATCATTCAGCACAGCATTAATATAATTACCTAGTACATCAGCCAGTTTTTCCAGTAGCATGACAGTAGCAATACAAAGCTATATTCAGCAACTATAAAGCTGAATTTCTCTTTACTAAACCTCTTTCTGTCTTTGTCCCATCCTAGCACATTTCGGACTGTCAGGAACTTAAGGATATCTCCAATGCAACACCCCCCTGTAATAGGAGGTTCTGCTGACCAATCAGGCTGGGTTACCCAGGGGGTATCCCATACGACGATCCCAAGGTTATCCCATATGGGCTTGAAACTGTTCAAGGATGGAGATGGGGTTTCCTGATAAACTTGCTTGTTTGACTGAGTATGGGATGGCTCATTCTTGCCTTTGACTTTACAGCCCTGCCAGCTTCCCTGAACTCTGTGGCCCTTCAGAACTGCCTCTTTGGGATCCAGTCAACCAGCTTCCTGAGGAAGTCAAACTTTTTTCTGAAAACTCTGGTCTTTGCTACTTCCTTTTATTTACCTTTCCTTACTGAAAAATTCAATTTTAGTTCTATTCATTCAGGACTTTGATAATGTACTTCTGCTCCAAGTCAATATTTCACTTTTGTGTTAAATGAACACACACATGCATATGAAAATTTCTGCTTTCCTCTCCAGTGTAAAGCTCTGAGCCTCCCCAAGTAACTGCCAAGACCGAGGTCAACCAGAACCCATAAGATTGTTAAGCAAATCCCCATAAAATGCTTCTTATTTTTTAAAAAAATTAGAGAGAATTTCACTTGTAATCTTGAGAATCTCATTCTCAGGATTTGTGAGAGGAGACATGCTTTCATGAGCAGAAAGTGTTTGAAAATGGTCTGCCTCGTGTCTGGAATGCATGTTTTCCTTTTTCTGCTTTCCTTCATTGCTCAGGCAACAGTTCTCTCATTGTAATAAGGGCATAGTAATAAGCATCCAGTTTGAATATTCTACCAGTGGGAAAAACAAATTTGCATTAAAAATTGCAGAAGCATGCAATAAATAAAGCAAAATTCTTTAGTAATTCTATACTGAGATGAAAACTCCTGTAGATTGAGATTTTTTCACTTAGGTAAATAATGCAGTTTTATAATTTTCAGGGAATGTGTTTTGGTGTTTTTTTCCTGAGAAAACCATGGGGATTAAATAGAAAATACAATCTTTGAATGACATTCTGGAAATGGCATATACTGAAAATGCCAAAAAGGATTGTGGTTTTTGTTGTTTTATTGGTTTTTTTCATGGAAACTGACAGTGTCTCTTACTTCCTTCATTGAAAATGTGAATTATTTTGAGATATTTAATTAAAGATAGGATAGCACTGCAAACAATGCAATTTTTCAGTTTTTCTAACTTTAATTAAAGTACTTAACTCCCACAGGTTAACAGAATACCACAACCTGTTTAGTAGTGTAAAAACTGTCAGTACTATTTTCTAAACAGATTGTCAAACTCCTCCTTAAGAAAACTGATCCAATTGGTTAATTTCATTATTCTGATAATTAAGAATAGCATTAAGTTAAGGGTTAAGTGTTATTTTTCTGTGGAATATTGATCAAATATCATATTTTCTTTGCTTGGGACTCCATTAGTAAAACTGGAAAGGCTACAGCCTCATGGGTGGAGTTGAACATTAGTGTGGAAAATGTGCTCACGGTCTGACCCAGGTTTCAGGATTGCTTGGTTCCAAAGCAGTTGGTGGTGATGCTGAATTAGAACCAATAATGAATAATTTAACAAAATCTGCAAGCAGGTGGTTTGTGTAATTATGGAGTGATTTGAGGACTACATCCAATGTGCTGTTACAAAGATCTATCAGTGAGTGCATGTACAGCACTGTGGACAAGCATGGTGTCCACGTGTCTCTGAGTTGAAGAACTATGATTACTTCATGGTAGAGTTACTAAGAAAGCTGACTGGATTTATTGCACTCCTTGATTTATTGCTTGTTAACTGAGAGGATCTTATGAATAAAGTCATGATTGGTGGCTGTCTTGGCCACAACAACCATGAAGAAACTGAGTTTAAAATCTCTGTTGACAGGAGTAGTAGTGCCAGGAAGACTTCAGCCCTGGACATGAGCAGAGCAGACTTCAGGCTGCTCGGGGAACTCACGAGTAAGGTCTACTGAGAAAATGCTTTTGAAGATGTTGGTCTTCATCCATCAATGCTGGTCACTTCTCAAGCACCACCTCCTATATGGCACAGGAGAGTCAATTCCAAAATGCTGGAAGTAGAGCAGATGAAGCAGAAATCCAGCTTGGCTGACCAGGAATCTTTCTTTGGAGGTAAGGCAAAAAATGAAGGTGTATCCTGAGTCGAAGTAAGGTCTGGTGAGGTGGGAAGAATGCAGAGCTTCTTCTTTCCACTGTAGGGAAAAATTAATGCAGCCAAAGCTCAGATGGAAGCTGGCCAGAACAGTGGGGGGCAATAAAGAAAGTCTTTAAATACATTAATGACAAAAGACTGTGCATAAATTGCATTGGCTCATTACAGGATAAGGATGTATCCCCACAAACAGGGACACAGACAAGACAATTATGTTTAATGCTTTCTTTGTCTCTGTTCTCAACACTAAGGAGGACCATGGAGTGATGAAATTCCATTTGATTGTGATATTGTGAGGGATCTGCTGCTCCATCTGGATCCCTATAAATCAGATAGGGGCTTGATAGGATTTCTTCAAGAACACTCAAAGAGCTGGCTGATGTCATCTCAAGGCCTCTCTTGAGGATTTTTGAGTGTTCTTGAGAAACCAGAGACATCCCAGCTGAAAGATCGTTACTTTTGTCCAGATTTCCAAACAGGGCGTGAAGGGGAGCCCCAGAAACCACAGACCTGTCAGTTTCACTACAGTGCCTGGTAAGTTATGAAGAAGATTATCCTAGATGATATTGAAAAACACCTGAAGGACAATGCAGTCATCAGTCATAGCTGGCACTGCCTCATGAGAGGAAAGTCCTGCTTATCAAACCTGATTCCCTTTTATGACAAGCTGACCCACCCAGCTGATTAAGGAAAGCCAGTTGATGTAATGTTTTTTAATTTCAGCAAAACTTTTGATGCTGTCTCTCATAGGATGTCCTGTACGGTGTCCATCACACCGCTGGATAAACACATCGTGATGGGTGAGCACCTGGCTCACAGGTTGGGTACAAAGGGTTACAGTGAATGGGGGGACAACAGACTGCAGACCTGTCACTAGTGGGGTTCTGCAGTGCCATGGAAAGGGACCTGGGGATCCCAGTAGATGACAAGTTACATGTGAGTCAGCAGTGCTCTGGCAGCCAGGAAGGTCACTCGTGTCCTGGGGGGCATCAGGCACAGCATTGCCAGCTGAGCAAGGGATGGAATTGTCCTGCTCTGCTGTTCTCTGCTCTGCTCTGCTCTGCTCTGCTCTGCTCTGGGGCAGCCTCACCTCCAGTGCTGCGGGCAGTCCTGGGAGCCGCAATGCGAAAAAGACATTGAGCTGTTAGAATGTCCAAAGGAGGCCATGAGGATGGTGAAGGGCCTTGAGGGGAAGCCATATGAGGAGTGGTTGAGGTCACTTGGTTTGCTCAGCCTGGAGAAGAGGAGATTGAGGGGAGACCTTACTGCAGTTACAACTTCCCTGTGAGGGGAAGAGAAGAGGAAGACACTGATCTCTTCTCTGTGGTGACAGTGGCAGGACCAGAGGGAAGATCTGAGATGTCGTAAGTGAGACTTAGGTTAGATATTCTGCAAAGCTGCTCACTCATTCCCCTTGTTCCTGGTGGGATGGAGAGGACAATCAAAATAAAAGGTAAAAAACGTGTTGAGATAGCAATGGTTTAATCGAAATAAAGTAAAGCATAATCATCATCATAAGAAAATGAGAGAGAAGAATAAACCAAAGAAAAATGAGTGATAGACAATACAATCGCTCTCCATTCATTGGCCAATGGCCAGCTGGTCTTTAAGCAGCATTCCACAGCTGCTGGACAGTTCCTCCAGTCTATATACAGGGCATGACGTGGAATGTCTCTTTGTGCCATCTCATTCTACATTGTGAACATAGAAGTAATGAATGAAACTTCTGCATTATGAGAGATTTAACTACCAAGAGTTCATGGAAGAAGTGTTAAGAGAGATCCTTCTCCTAGCAGGCCAGGTTAAAAGCGGTCATGACTGTACATGCAGCAGAATTAACTGTTCTTAATTCTCAGCAGTTTCCCAAGTTTTCTGTCCCATTTTGGGCTTCTGAAAAGAAAGTAAAAAATGCTCCTGACCTCCCTTTTCAGTATTTTAGTTTCATACAACACTGCTTCTTTCCCCTGCTGCCTGGCAATGTTTGTTTAATATCTTAGTTTGTTCAGTGTCAAGCTTTGTCAGAATGGGAGTCTCATTCAGACTCTCAGATTGAAGACAACTAGGACTACCTATGATCATGCATTTCTTCAGCTTTATTAAAATGCTATGAGATGTTTGTTATTTTTTCCCTGTTTATTTTAAGTTCCTCTGAGACTTATTTACTGGCATAACTCAAAAATGCTGCTTCTAAAATAGCAACGGCAGTTCTAGAAGGCAAAAAATCCCTAAGCCCCATCAAAACCCAGACAAAACCAAAATAAACTTTTTTTTTTTTCTATTTGGGCAATGCATGTAAGCCCCCTTTTTTCATAAATCATTTATGTTTGACAATTTTCAAGGACTGCATTGTTTTTCTGTACTCACTGCCCTGTGTTTCAGAACAATACAAGAAGTAGAAAAACTCTGTACATAATTTCTGGAGCTTGAAAAAACTGCCTGGAGGGTAAAAACATATCCAGGAGATACCAGGGAAGTGCTAGAAGCAGCAGTTTTGAGGGACCTGGGTCAGAAGAAAGTATTACTTTAACCTTTTGTAACTTTTCTATAACTGCTGAAACTCTTTAGGTGCATTACAAAACAAATAGGAGTTGTTGTTGGCTCTAATCTGATCAAGGACAAAAGATGCCATAGGAGTGTGTTTATAGAGTTCAAATTATAGAGTTGTTTCTCATACTACACTTTAGATTCGTGCCAGGGTGATGGTTCACATGCATTTCACTATCAAGCAGGCATTTGACCTGCAGATAAGAAAGAAAGACATCTACCCTTCAAGGTGTGAATGACTTTCTCAGGAAAATGCAGAAAAATCACTCCTTGGATGTGTTTGTTTCATTGTTTCACAGATTGCTTGTTTCTGGGGTGAGTTCAGCTGCAGTGCTAGGAGCTCAGCAGTGAGTTTGCAGGTTCTTTTCTTTTGGGAAAGCAAATACTTTTCCCTCTCACAGGTGGGAACATCTTCAGCAGAATGAGAGGAACTCAGAACCCAATGTCACAACCATTTCTGCAGTCAGAAAACACTTCCATGTTCTTCCAGGTGCTCTTGGACTAAATATTAAGTGACAGAAGTGGGTGTTGAGCTGCACATAACAATTGAGGATTATGAGACAGAGAAAGGTAAAATAAATCCTTTACTGTGAAAACTCAATAGGTATAAATTTGCACCTCAGGTGATTTAATTTTTTTTCCAATGAGAGGTCACTCTGCCAGCAGCGAGTTAAACTAAATGTGCTTGAATTGTCAAAGCATGCTCATAGAAGTGCTGATGTTTTATAAAATAATGGAAAACTCTAGAAAGTTGGGGTTTTTTTAGTTGGGTTTTTTTGTGGTTGTTGTTTGGTTGGTGGGGTTTTTTTGTTGTTTGTTTTTTGGGTTTTTTGTTTTTGTTTTGTTTTTGTGGTTTTTTGTTTGTTTGTTGTTTTGTTTTGTTTTTGTTTTGTTTGTTTTTGTTGAAAGCAACCAATCCAAGAAAATATCTTGGTATCTTCCTCCTTTGAGGAGAAATGAGGTTGTTATTGGATCCACTTTGATAAATACTCACTTCAACCTAAAAGGAGGAGCAAAAGAGGAATATGATTCCACTAAACGCCTCTCAAAGTATCCGCCAAAAAAATTACTAAATTCAGTTACACTACTAAAAAAATAATAAGGATAAAGAAGAAAGCAGTACATTTCAGCTATTTGGAATCAAAAAATGGATCCATCAAAATCTGGTATAACTGTGCAATTTCCATGGCCTGAAGGGGTAGCTCGTGGCAGAGATAGAAAGATGACAGCAGCAGAAAAGGCAAGGACAGTTGGAGATCGGAGGCCAGAGATCAGAGAGTTGGAGTCCTGCTCTTATGGTTGGAAGAGTTACTCTCTGCAAAGGACATGAGGAGCTCCAGATTTATTCTTTCTTACTGGCTGTTGTGGAAACTTTGCTTCTGTTTTGCAGGCCAAAGTCTGTCTTGACAGGTATTTCCTCTCTGTTGCCCTTTGCTAGATCTATAGGTCCTCCAGTGTGCACCAGGCAATGATGTTGTTGTGAATCTGAATCTGCCAAAACAATGTCTTCCTGATCCCTATCAATTGAATAGTTGATTGTAACATAAAAAATTTTGTCGGAAATGTTACCGTGAAAGGTACAGACTACTTACATTTGGGATTTTCCAGGGAAATGTTTATGTTTTTATAGCTTTACCTAACAGGTAACAAGAACTCCATGCTCTCGCTGTTCCTCCATGAGAAAAAAGTTCTCAATGACAGGAGAAAACTGGACAGAATTATGTGAGTTTCTAAGTTACTGCAATTATAAATTTGGGTCCAGAATCTAGAGGGCTGGCTAGTTCCTTGGAACTCTTAAATACTGTGCATCCTGAGAAAAGAGTCAGAAAAAAAGAAAGTGAATCATGCCAGGTGTATTTACAAGTATTTACACCTATTAAGAGACTCATACTCCTTTGCTCTTCTGTCCAAAACTTCCTGGTGGGCCTGGCATTTAAACCGAATTGTTTCATGAATATCCAGATGGCCTCATCCTCATGTGCTTCCAGCCTAATTCTGAAGCAAAACTACTGTAGTGTTCTTGGGTAGATATTGCTGACGTCTTTATTTTTTTGAGTAGAAGTCCGAATTATTTGGTTTTTTATGCAAGTTGTTAACAGGGAAGCAAATAGTACAAAGGTAAAAT
The DNA here is from genome assembly GCA_013397955.1 of Grantiella picta. NCBI lineage: Eukaryota > Metazoa > Chordata > Aves > Passeriformes > Meliphagidae > Grantiella > Grantiella picta. The sequence continues at coordinate 196,571 of VZRM01005615.1, read as the reverse complement.
AATTTAGTTTATGAAAAACTAAATTCCTATGAGGAAAAAAATCCTTAGTGCTGGATTTATAAAACAGTTAACTGCTGCAGAAGTGAACGCTGGTCAAAAAGAATCCCTAGTATAAGGTCAGCACTATACACTTGCTTTTGAAGAGTCTGTACAATGTTTTCTTCCTCAAGAGCCTGCAGTGCCAGGGAAATTCAGGTAATTCAGATTCAAAGAACTTTACTTCTGAACTCTGAACCACTTGACCTCATGTCTTACTGAACTTAGGTGTGACCAATTAAAGCAGACTTGAAATAACAAACACCTATACAAAACCTTTTTGACAACTGTCTTCCTGCAAAGCAAGTTCATCAGGGATTTCTATATGTTTTGTGTTTTGTTTGTTTGCTTGTTTGTTTTTTGACGGGGAAGGTAAGGCTTATTTCATTGCAACATGGAGTTGGCAGGGAAGGGACCAGGCATTACTTTAGACATCCACGCCCAGTTTCCATCATTCGGTGCCAATCAATTCCCTTTAACAGTGAATGCTGTCAAAATGACTTCTTCAGAAACTCCTGGGTACTGAACTCCTCTGAAAAGCTCATCCTCAGAGGGCATTTTTCCTGTCAGTGCTGGAAACAAAACTTGTTAAGATGTGTGCTTTAAGTACCCACCTCTAACTCTGTCTTCTCAGAAACATCACTTTGCATCTGACTTTGCTATAACCTCATTCACTATTCTTCCATGCATGTTTGACATCATTCATATTTCATTGCGACAAGCTCTCTAAATTCTAATACAGGATACTTCTTAAAAATGTCCTTTTATGTGATGGTTATCGAGTTTGGGAATCATTATTAATTTACCGTAACTTAATTCATTAAGATGAATGATATATACTTTTTTTGGTAAATGACAGTGAAATATGTAGTCTTTTCCCACGCATTAGTATTTCTCTGGTGTCGGTATATCTTTTGATACATAGCCCACTTATATTCCTATTTATTCTCCCTGGAAATCAAACCTACTGGGTATGCTTGCTTTTAGTTCAGTGCTCATTTGACTGGGTTGCACGAGAATATCTTTTCTCAGATTTTTTAAGCTCTTTCAGAATCAAACTGGATTCGGAAATTATATGTTCAAAAGTGCAAATAAATTTTATGCTAGGTAGAGACAAATGTAAATGCAGAAGAAACAGCTGCAGAGCTCATATTGAAAAATATTTCCAAGGCTACAATGTGCATTATAATTGGTGTCTTTTCTATATCATGACTTTCATGTTGCAAGAAAGATTTGTAACATTTCCTTCTTCCTACCTGAAACCAAGGAGTGCTGACTGTAGCTCTCTTGTTTTACTTCTCAGCCCACACTGTCATGTTTTGTGCACAGGGCTGGACAGAGTATTTTTCAGTCCAATTACTTCAGCAGCAGCAGTGCAGTGAGATACTCAAGAGCTCAACACGAAGTACATGAGTAATTCCATCTTCTGCTTTCATTTTACCCTGGCTTCTCTTTTGTCTTGCAAAGACTTCGGCACATCCTGTTTCTGCTGTGGTAACAGTAGCCGCAGTTGCTAGTTTTCATTAATAACAATATTAATTTGAGAACAGTATGTCAGTAGGGCTGAATTTCCACTGCCAATCAACACCCGAGATACTAAAAATGTTGGCAAGGGAAATATGAGTACAAGACATTCCTAGACAGGAAACTTTGTATCATATTTAGTTAGAAAGAAATTCAGCCAACAAAAGTAATAGTATGTTGCATACTGAAGACTTAATCACTAGAGGTAGAAGTGAGTGCAGACACTCCCTGCTTGAAGAATGTACCTGCCCCAGGGGGAGAAAAAAAGACTGAAGGATGAAATGAGAGAGTGAGGTAGGGAGAAAGACAACCTAGCAGCTCTTGCATCAGAGGAAGGGACGACAGACACAGACACTGTGCCTTTCTGCAGGAAAAGGTGTGAGGACCTTCTCTCTTCTCTAGCTGTAAATGGCATCAAACTTGTTCATAACGTTCAGGGACGTGAGTTTTTGGCTTCTGGAATCAGCTCAAGTGTGTGATTTTCAGTACACAAAACTAACTGCAATGAAGAGTGGTATTTTCAGAATATTGACTGGCAGATGACCCAGCTAGAGATAGCTTCACATGTGATTTTATAGCACCTTCAAGCCCATCTGACTCTGGCATCTGCATGACTCTCACACTGCTCTTTCCACCTTCCCTCTGCTCTGCTGTTTTCCAGCATTTAGGAAGCTAAGGCCACTAGGCAGCATGAAATTGGAACAATACCAGTGCAGCACAGACCCACGATCCAGATTAGCTGTCTACCTGTAGTGCAGTGGGCAAGATAAGATGTAAAAGGCATAGAACCATGTTTTCAATGACTCTGTACAGACTGCTTAATGCAATTGCAAAACTGCATCCTCAGTGACTTATACTGACTTTATTTTAAGTCCCTACTTCTGAGCAGGGTTTTCAAAGTGATCATAAGATACTTCCAGCTTCTGACTCTGTATTGACCAGCACCAGTAAAATGACTGTGTAGCACAGATAGCAGAAGAGAATCTGGCTTTTTGCTACCAGATTCACTATCTGCCTTTTCCTTGCTTTCCTTTTCCCCTTCTCCCCCATAGCTGCATACACTGTCAGCTGCTAAAATGATTTAAAACATTTTCAGAGCCAAACTCAAAAACCTTTCTAAGGGCTCATGATGGAAAAAGATCTTGTCCTGCAGACAACCTCTTATAATGAGATTCAGCAAAAAGGCTACAACATTAGCACTGATGCAATAGAAATACAAGGAAAATGTCCTTGAAAACATCTCTTTCTGTGTGGGGGATGTAAGTGCAGCAGCATTCTGAATTTATAAGGTAGGAGATATCTAAGAAGAAAGTCATTATCCAGAAAATAATTTGGACTTTGGGCTGGTACTTAGAGAAAAGTGAAGGATCCTGAACTGCCCTGCAGGATAAGGATATGATTTCCATCTTGCAGGAAAAATAGTGTGTGATTGTACCTGGTGCACAATACCATAAATAAATTTAGAGAGATATCGCACTGATTGTACCGAGAGCTTTAATTTCTTTAATTAAAAGATGAATCAGCGTTTCTAGAATACAAGTTTTAGCATCTTTTCCTGACAAATATGGGAAATACTTGTGAGATATAATGCACTTCTCAGAGCAGCTGCTATTCCATTTCCCTGGAAAGGCTGCCTGCATTCTCTGGAATGTCCCACACTGGACAATGGTGTGGAGCATGGTGCTGAATTCAGCTGTATAACAAAACTCCTCACGTGGTGAGCTGTGTGTCAGCCAGCAAATGGAACAGTGGGGGGGCTTGTCCTCTGGACCACACCTCTGTCCTCCAAGCAGCTTTCCCTCCACGTCAGTGTAGTTTCATGCAAAGCTGTTATTGGGACTGCTCTCTGGCCTGCACTAAATCACAGTTTGTGCTTGGGACCTGTTTCATCCCCAGCTGGGACATCTTTAGGGCCATACAATCGTTCCCATTACACTGTAGAACTGTCCACTGCCTGAAACAGAATTAACCAAATAGCACAGAATGAAAGTCCAGCTGATACATGGTTTTCCTCAGTACCAATACCTTCAAATTGTAATGAGACCTATAAACACCAGGAGTCATCTGGAACGCCTAGTTTATATCTCAGCTGAAAAATGAGCCCTTCAATACTTTGCACTAAGCTGAATCATTCAGTCGATAGGAGTGCCATCTATTGAATCACCAATGCTGCTCTTATGGGAACACTTTTCCTCCCTTATTTCACTGACCACCATCTGTCTCAGGTTTGGAAGTTACCTGAACATGTGCTTAAGACTTTCTCAAAGCTAAGCACGTGTTTAAAGACCTTGTCATATGCAGAGACATCTTTCAGGCTGAAAATCAAGATTCAAAAATACAAGTTTGTATCCCAAAGTTGCATTGCTCCTAGGTATAATTCCATTATGTCAAAGTGGCTTATCAATAATTCAACTGTTCCATTAGTTTTGTGTTAAGACATTAATAGAGTTAACTGAGTTAATACATGCATAATTTATCAGTCTATAAACTAAATAGTTTAAAATGCAATATTCAGACTTACCATGGTAATAGCTTGTAAAAAGTGCTGTCTATAATAGCTTACAAAATGTGGTCCCTGCATTTGCTTTGGAGTAGCTGTAAAGCAGCACAGAGGAAAAATTACTACACCAAATGTCCACAGACAAAAAAACGGAAGACTGTTGAAGTCAGGCTGGAAGATGCTAGTTGGAAAATACAGATAGAGTATTATATCCCAACATTACTGTTGCACAACACTATTTTCAGTTTAATCTTTCCCCCCTTTTTTTCTTTTTTTGGAAAGAAATCAGAGTTACAAAGCTGAGCTATGAATTCCTTTTAGTCTGAGGAAAGCACTAGCCAAAACCCAAAATAACCATAAATTCTGCCTGCAATGTATGCCTCCTTCACAATCATTTTGCACTTCATAGAACAATGTCTACAGAGAAAATGAATGTGACATATGGATCACACCTGTGTCTTACACTAAGATAATTAACTTTAGCGTGAGCTGCTGAGGATAAATAATTCCAAAACCTGACAGGGCATTAGTTCCAAAACCTGAGGTAAGAGTTTAAGTGAATGTGTATTCTTTTAAAAAAGTACTGTCCTGATGTTTAAAGGTAACTTCGAACCTGAATAGGCTTAAAATAGGTTTAAAATTGTTTTGTTGCATAATCTGTAACTTCTTTACCCCATTTTCGTATTTCAGATTGTGATCCGAGTAACTAAAACTAAAAGTGGGGGAATAAAGCATTTCAGGATCTTAAAAATTTACATTTAAATTTAATTTAAAAATGCAGGCTGACATTTTAAAGGCATGAAAGACATTTTAAAGTAGTGGTAAGACCAAATATTTTATATACTCTCAATTTTTTTGTGGCTTAGTTCTAGTGAAGTCTCCTGCAGCCTTCTTTTTCTCTCTCTCTTTTTCTTTTTTTTCTTTTTATATTTCTGAATTGAGCTTTCATCTAGCTTTCAAATAAACAACACAGGTGCATATTTTGTGGTCTGACAATACTAACTAGAATCCACTGTCTAACACAGACAAAACGAACATGCTTTGTCTCTTTTCTGCTCATTTAAATTCTTCCTGTTAGTTCAACTGGGGAAGCAATATACGAGACAAATGCCACAGTATAAACACATAGCTATTTACTATGACTTGCAATGGTGTCAGCTGTTAATGGGTTTTGCAGTCAGTAAGAAGCATTACAGGGGAAGTTTACAATGAAACTATCTGTGGTCCAGATATGTACCTCTTTCAGTCATAAACACACATTTAATAACTAAATACTGAGACACCTTACCTAGTTAGTTTTGTTCAAATTTTACAAAGTTGAGTGGCAAGGAGCCAGCCGCAGTGAAACTAGGGAGATTAGACTTTAACCACAGCTATGCCACTGGTGATCACAGGAAATGATCTGGAAATCTCAGCAGGCTCTGCTGCTCACCACTAAGCAGTGCTGGCACAAGCTCTCCAATGCCTTGGTTTAAAACCACATTTTAAGTTTTGCATATGTTCATTTTAAGGCAAAGTGACTTTACAGAGTTACCTTACAAATAATGAGAATAACCACAAGTGCCTTTTACACCATTTTACTCCACTGCTAGGTAGTTGTCTTTGTTCCTATTGCTACTCAGGGCCAGCGGAAACACAACCCAGAGCAGCTGCATCTTTGGGATAGGCACACTGAAGAGCTCCTGCTGCCTTATTTCTGCATAATGAAAGGGAGAGAAGGTAATTTATCTGTAGTGACAGAAAGGCAGTTCAAAAAGAAAGTTATCTAGTACAGAAAACTTGCATCCCCTAGACGCAGCTTAAGTCTTTATGTTCCGATATGAAAAATATACTCAATTTTTCGGTTATGTCTGAGCACAGAGTTTGGAAATTATTAGTTTATCAAACATAAAACCTCCTATATGTATGAAACCACAAGGGAGAAAGAGGCCATACTTACAAGGAGCTATAAAGTATCAGGTATATGTTGATTTTTTGTTCTTCTGACCTACTCTGTGTTAAGTAAGTGTAGGTTGTTCTATTTGCTTTATTTGACAATGCTACAACAAGGGAATATGTCTAGGCAAGATAATGTTGCAGGCAAGATAAGCTATCTGGAAACCACAGAATGCCAATATTTGGTGTCCTTGAACATGTGAATCCCTTATGAAAGTAAAGGAATATATAGAAATAGCAGAATGTGTATCCCATCCCTTCAATAAAGGGAATGATTTTTATGCATGTTGAAAATCATAGTACTGGGGGTTTATGTTAACTGATGTATCTGTTCAAAGCTATAGCTCATACTGAAGTCACCATAACCTGGGGGGAACATAAGCTGCCTTTATTCTTGTCCTCTACATACAACTGATATAACTGGCCAGCAGGGTGATTCCTAGTTAAGTGTGGCATACAGTTGTTTTGCTACAGATATTTCTGAGAGGAGTTTGGTAGCTGCAGGTGCTTTCAGTACCTCTTGGAAAGAACAGCAACAGGTTTAGAATTTTACCACAGATAGTGGATTTAGTGCTGGCTATTTATGAGGGTGGGAGGAAATGATTTGCAGAATTTGCAAATCATTGCCTTTTTTTCACCTATACATTTAGAAACATGAGCTTACGGTGCTTTAAACCACTTTAAACCACAGAGGGCTTGATAATTATTGGTATGCTATTTTGTCAAACTATAGAGTCATGGGGTGAGATATATTGATCGTATGACTTAAAGTCCTTCTGCCTGTCAAAAATCCTTCTGCCATTAAAAATCCTTTGCCTTTCCAGACCCTTACAGCCACCTGGAGTAGAAATCAGGCTTTGCACTGGCACTTTCTGATGTATTACTCAGGTAATAAAATTAACTAGTAAAACAATAGCTTTCATCATCTTAAATGCTGTCATCAGTAATGATGGCTTCATTCTATGCCCCAGAATATAAGTCTACAGTGACTAGGGGGAAAAAAAATTGATGTTCAGAGCAAACTAACTTCACAACAAGCATAGGATCATAGACTCATGGGATGGTTTGGGTTAGAAGGAAATTTTGAAGCGCATTTAGTCTGAATCCCCTGTAATAATCCCCTGACATCTTCAACTAGATCAGGCTGCTCAGAGCTGATCCAACATGAGCTTGAATGTTGCCAGCGATGGGGTATCTACCACTTCTCCAGACAGCCTATTGCAAGATTTTACCAATGTGATCATAAAATTTCTTCTATCTAGACTCATTCAGTTTGAAACCATTACCCACTGTGCTATTTTTGCAGGCACTATTAGTCTGTGTATTTTATATCCTTTAAAAGCCTTCTTTAGGTACTAGAAGATTGCAATAAGGTCTGTTTGGAACTTTCTCTTCTCCAGGCTGCACAATCCCAATTCTCTCAACCTTTCCTCATTGGAGAGGTGCTCCAGACTTTGCATCAATTTTGTAACTCTCCTCTGGACTTGCTCCCACAGGTCCATGTCCTTCCTGTGCTGGGACCCCAGAGCTGATGCAGAGTTCCAGGTGGGTCTCACCAGAGCAGAGCAGAGGGACAGAATCCCCTCCCTTCCCTGCTGCCCACGCTGCTCTGGATGCAGCCCAGGACACGTTTGGCTTTCTGGGCTGGCAGTGCACATGGCTGGGTCATGTCCAGCCTCTCACCCAGCAGCACCCCAAGTCCTTCTCACAGGGCTGCTCTTGGTCTGTTCATCCCCAGCCTGTGCTGATGCCAGGGGTTGTCCTGACCTAGGCACAGCACCTTGCACTTGATCTTATTAAACCTCACAATGTTCCCATGAGCACGCTTCTGGAGCTTATCCAAGTGCCTCAGGATGGAATCATGCCCTTCAGTCATCTCACCGAATAATAAATTACTGAGAATGAGCACTTTATCTGTGCTGTTTAGACCCTGTTTTTTCCCACTAAAATTTTTGTTTGAAACACCAAGGTAATCAAAAGAAAAAGAAGTCAAACTAAACCAACCAACCAACCAACCAACCAACGATAAAACCATAGCAAAGCAAAGTAAAGCAAAACAAACAAACAAAACCTACCAAAAACCAAACAAGAAAAACCCCAAACATTGCCCCCCCCCCCCAAAAAAAAAAGAAACAAACCAAGAAATAAACCAACAAACCACCCAACCAAAAATCCCCATAATGAAATAATCGGGTATGAAGAAAAACTTCATTTTGATTCCCTCTGCATATCTGTATTTCATTTAGTGTATAGAAAAATTTTCCATCCATTTGCTGTTCCTAATGCAAAACACTTTCTAAGCAATGATTAGTGAAAATGGTTTTCCATCACTGTTTATATCAACCCAAATTTTGTGTTTTACAGTGGCAGTACCGGAGTGCTTTTTTTAATGACTACAAAATTCAGCTTTTAGAAAGGAAGCCCTTTTTAATTCAAATTTGGAGAGCAATATGCCAAGCTGACCCTCAATGTTATATTTCCTTAAGTTTCCCCTGGCTTCTTTGATATGAATTATTTCAAATGCAATGAGATCACCATCATACATCAATTCAAATTTTCTGGTCACAAGCACCATGCTCCCATTTTTCAATGAATATTCAGATGTTTTGGAGTGTAGCTTAGTCAATATTTATCCCTTCAAGCTGTCCACATGAGATAATTTATTGATTTTCATATCACGTCAAAATCCTTTTTTCAGAAATCTGGTATTTGGCATTTGGGTAAAGTACTCCATTCACCTCAGTGATAAGTGATAACTTGCCCTTATATGTGGAACATTGTAGATCTATGTGTCCTATTAGGAATTTTTTTGCCACTGGCAAGTTTCTCCTCTTGAAGAATTTTTTTTAAAATAACATTATTTGGTCCATTTATCTCAGGTAAAGTACACATATTTTTAAGTGTTTTCTGTTACATAGTTAATATTTTTAACAATTTATAATCCTCTTTTTCTCTACAGATCAGGTCACAGGTTTCAAAAAATATTGCTGATTTTGGACAGTCCCTTTCCAGTTTCTGTGCCAGTCATAATATACTAACACTAAATATAACAGCCTGTGAGACAGGATCTTAAAGAAAACTAAAAATTACTGGAAAATACCATCATGGACAGCAGACACGTTGACTTGGATATTTCATATTTTTTATCTGTGTGAGGTAGAAGTGGTACATAAATAATATATTTCATTCAAAATAAATTAGAGTAATAGAATTTTAATTGTAATTTTAATGGCATTCACTTTAGACATACAAAATGGGAAAAGATAAAGACATGGAGCATGAGTATAAAGTAGAGGAGAAGGGAACCCTGACTGAGTGACTGAAAAATGCATAATACAGAGAACATAGAGATTTTTACAGACTCGTAAAGAGTCAGTATCCTTCAGAAGGTCTCTTAAGGATGCCTGGGCTGTGGTACATCCAGTTGGGCTCCTGTGCTACATCCAATATTCCTTGTGACCTTGTAGTTCTTTTGGAGCCTGCAGTAGCACAGTATTTCATTAAGAACTGCAGTTTATGACAAATGTTAAGATGTTCTTGACTTTCATCTATCATCTTCTTCAGAAAAGCATCTGAAGAAGCACCTTTAGTTGAACTTCTAGAGAATGAAATCATTACGATTCATATACCCACAAGTTGTAATCTAGTTTGGAATGCTGACCTTTATTTATTCAGTTGGTAGGATTTCTCATCTTAGAGCATGCTTGGCCACAAAATCTGCTCTTGACCCTAACCTGGAGGAAAGTCACGCAAGCTCTTTTTACTGCAACTTTCTAAATAGACATAAAGTCTAAGCAAATTTTTCGAGGGGAACCTTGCTTAGATTATGTGTGTCAAGACTTCCTAAATTTTCATTACTCTTAATTTGAATCAAACCCTGGGCAGCATTCAGGACAGCACCAAGCCTAGCACCACGATGCATCAAACCAGGAAACATCTCCACTGGCACTTCAAGCTTCCAGGATTACCCCAAAATCAAAAAATTGCTAGAGATGCCACTGATGTTAGATATTGCTCAATGGATGCAGAACATCTTGTAGAAATCTTGATAACAAGACTACATCTTCAAAATTCAGACGACTCTGTTTACCACCAGTCCAGAAAAATCCCTGGTTTACTTTTGCTCTTATTAAGACAGAATCAGAATTGGAATGTTGACTTGATGATATTAATTATAGTGAAAAGAGCTGTCTCTAAAGTCTTGCTAAACTGTGATGTGTGCTGTTCATGCACTATCAGTAACCTGGTTCAGTCAATGCCACAGCTCTTCACAGAAAGTAACAGTAATATTTTCAATCAAATAATTTATTTAATCAAAATACACAGAGGTCGTGGCTACCCAGAGTAAAGCAGTACAAATTCAAATCACATACCAACTTCTAGAACTAACTCACTTAGTAAGTTTATCAAAGGCAGCTGCTAGAGAAGTAATACCAGACCCAGCAACATAACACTCAAGCAGTTCTTATAGCCTTTTGCTCCTATCAAATGGTATTCCAACTAGATACCCTAATTTGTAGAAATAGTTCTCTCTGGAAGGAATTAATCACACCCAAGTCATTTTTTTACTAGTGGATGTTTATATGGCGTGAATTTCAAAGCCCTTAAACCACAGAATCTTAGCAGAGAAAGCTTATTTTAGTGTAATACTACCCTGTGGTCAAAAACTAGATCAGTATTTCTCAACTATGACTCTTTTATCCACCAGTGCTCTACACGTCTGATTCTGTTGAATGGAAGTAAACCAAAATAATCTCATTGAAACTTGTGAAGATCATTAGTGAAAGAATAAAACAGAGAATCAGGCCCTTCAGATGGACCATCTGTCTATTGCTGTCTCATTGCCAAATTCTTTTTCACCTTTGCTGGGATTCCTAGTAAATGTCTTAGTCTTTTCCTCTTGACTCCTAAATCCTTCTTTCTAAATGCCAAGAAGTCTCAAATTATTCCAGGAAATAGCACCATTCACTGTCCCCTTGTTCTCTGGTCATCTTTAGGGCCAGTTACAAAAAAAAAAAAAAACTTTTAGGTTTGTTTTTGTTTGTTTGCTTGTTTTTTAATGATTACAAGATGGTCCTGTGCCTACATACATAACTGCAACAATCATGGACTTCAGATCTGTAATTTTAAGAACAGGCTTTTATAACCATCATTGCATAAGTTTCTCTACCTTTTTATTCATCTCATCAGAAAATGATCAGTGTTACTTTGCATCAAAAATCTAAGGCAAAGGTCATGTTTTAGCCAAAATGAGAATTTATGGCAGGATCTGAATTAGAATCTCAGAATTAAAGCAGCAATATGAAAATCATCTGTTGGTGGTGTACCTGATGTACCCTCTAAGAACACTGTAGAACTAGAACACTTTCTCTTTGCTCAAAGATCTATTTTTGTATCTCTCTCTGCAAACTCAGGGCACATCATTTTAACTGTTTGTGGGCCAAACAAAAAATCTGAGTGAGAAAAACAAGAATGCACAAAGCTTAGTGCCTTGTGCTAAATCCATAGCATTTGTAACTCCCTACAGCAACTCCCTTATAATCACTTGTCTGAACAAACTTGTCTGATTTGTAACCTCCGTGAGCTCATGTTGAGGCCTAATAGCTGTCCTAACAGTCTAATCCTCCTTCACAAGTCAGCTGCTTTGTTCAAGGCTCCTAGCAGCAAGTAGAGGGTTTCTTGGGTCCTGTAAGTTTTTCATTATTCAGCTGGCACTGCTTCTTCATTTGGAAAAAGAGCATAACAGCCATGAAGTGTCTGCTCTGCAGAGGAAACAGTTGCTCACAGATCCTCACTCAACAGCTGTGAACTTTTTTGTCACAGTCCCTGTCTGCTTGTTTCAGAGGTCTCATCAAACGATGCCCCAAATGCATTCATCCACATAAAGAGTAAGCTGTAGGCATGGGAACTTAATCAGGCAGCATTGCCTGTTGCTAACCTTCGATGCCATACAAATAAGTCTTTCAATTTTGAAAAGCATCAGCTTGCATTGTCTATATCACAACATTAAACATTTCATATCAGATATATTGCTTTCGTTCCTCACAAGTATGTCTTTAATAGTAGTTTGAGACACACTGAGAATTTTAGCAGACCTATAGACACATTTTAGCAAATTGTGTATCTCCTTGTATCAGTCTTCATTGATTCAGTCTTTACTGATTTTAACTATTTTAATCTCTTTTTTTTTGTTTATCATTTTTTTTTTAATTTTGCACGACAGGAATTACTTCCCAAGCTTTTGGTTACTCTCTTACACCATCCCTCCTTCATTTTAAGTCAGACTGTAATCAACATTGGAGCCCATTGATCTATTTTCTGGAAGAGGCTTTGTAAAATTTTACAGTAGCTATCTAACCATTTAAAATCCTAACCTGTTTCTTCAAGAATGAAAGCATGTTTGTTTTTGCCAGGTCTTCAGAGGTTGTTAGTTCCTGTGTAGCTTCTGGTCCAGCAGACGGTGCTGTCACACCTACTGATTGTAACTCATGTTCCACTCAGTCTACACCAAACAGTCAGTTTGCTGCATAAAGCACAGTGAGAGCAGCCATGCTCACCCACAGACTGCTGCTCTACAGGTAGCCCTTCCTACTCATTGCCTGATACTTCCTGAAAACAAAGCAAAACCGAATAATGACATGTGCTCCCAGGTCACAGATCAGTATAGGGATGAACACTAAGGAGAGCATAGCTCTGCAGGGAATCCCATTTAGTTCATACCAGGTATAAGCAAGATACTTGGTTTTGTAAAAAATGTAACCCAGCACTGCTTGGGACTTGGATTTAATCCCATTTAAGGAAAAGAGGAAGTTAGCACATACAACATAAAATAATGAAGCAAAATTAGGGATCGGTGCCCACAGGTCTTTTGTCTTTGCCAGTTAACTGAAGCACCAGTCTTCTGCTGCAGAAAAGTAAACTTTCCTTCAGACAATTGTCTCTTGGTACAAGAAATTGGTGCAGAAGTCTTTGTGTATGGTAGAAACAAACAGGAAGAAATGTGGAATATAAATGTGGAACAAAGTCTTTTGTTTATGTAATTTCAAGAATAGCATCCTTTCCTAGTCACGTTCAAGACATTTCCTCTAGGTGTGATTTCTTGTTTCAGTCTTAAAACTTTTTTTCTTTTAAAATAAACTAATTTGGACTACTAGATTATGTGAAAGAATTCTTACAGTAAACAATCCTCTTGTCTTTTTCTTTGCTTTTTCTTTCTCACTTTGACTCTTTTCCCTCATCTTTTTGTCTTTAATCTCATGAAGAGGGATAACACATATTTAATGAAAGTAATATAAGCCTTTTTTACTTAGACTGAATTATTTTCTTTCCAAGTATAAATTTGTATTCTCTGTGACTCTTTATGATACTTGATTCTCTGCATACCTCCAGGCTACATTTTTAAAAGTCAGTTTAATATTTTCTCAGTTATTTCTGCTTGATTTATGAGGACTTCATAATGGTTACAGTCATGCAATGATCAGAAAAAATGCAGCAGAATGTCCTTGGAGGTAGTAGTCCACATTAGCCATTCCTGTTGTGTATGTTTTACCTCTGTGTCTGTACATGTGAGTTTGCAAATATTCGGTTCCCATCAGAGACACACACATGCCTGAAGCACTGTTTTCCGTTGAATTACTATTTTATCCCAGATAACTGAGAACTTCCATGTAAAGCTTTTGCACTGTGGACAGGTGAAATGTTGGGACATCAAGAAAGAGACATTTGCTTTTATTTATTTGATGTGTAGTTTTCAAAATCAGAAGAAAATTTCGTGTGATGCCGATTCAGCAGTATTGTCAGGGAGATGACTGTCCACAGCCCTACAGCACAAAGAAGAAGGTAACTGTTATCTGTTCCAGGTATATTTTGTAATTCCAGATTTTCCTTAATATTTATTTATTAATTATTATTATTAGTTATTGTTATTGTGATTATTAAAATTATTATAATTGCTTATTATTATTATTATTAGTTACTGTCATTATTACAATTGTGAGGCATTCTAGACCACGTGAGTAATTGAAGGATGCAATTACTACTTTTGACTGGTAAAACTCTAAATACCTGGAATTCATGAAGCATTTTCCCCCTTTCTTCTTTCCCCTTATGGTATTTTGTCAGTGAAGGCCAGATGCAGAATTATAGATGGTTCATGGTGTGCTTGGCCTTCTGTAATGAGAGGCTTGAAGAAGTTCAAGAGCTTAAAGAAGATTAGAAACTAAATAGGGGTTAATAAGTTGAAGTAAAAGGTAATGTAAAAATCAATGGTATCTAATCCCTGATAAAAGGTGTGTATGTAAATTTTATTGCAGTTTGTTTTGTTTGGGGGTTTTGTCTGTTTTTTTTTTTAAAGGCCCAAGTAATAACATAGGAAGCGATGTTATGGGATATTTCCATTTTCTAACTGCAGGCACAGGTGACCCATAGAAGTAAAGAAAAATATTTAGATTCTCTCCAATGGCCCTGTCTTCTGCCACCATTGTGCAAGTAGAGGGCAGGGTAGAGAAGGCAGCACTAATGCTTTCTGAATTGTTCTGAATTAAGGCATCATTCTCAAAGATTTCAGAACAGTGTTAACATTTACAAAAAAATCCCAAAAGACAACAAAGAAAGCCCCCCAAAAAAATCCAGACAACTCACAAGACTCTTAAAGCCTGCAGTTATGGGGGATCCTACTCTCCAAATGAGATGTTGTCCTGCGGCAATTGGTGAAATTCTTTGAATTTTCTGTGTGATTTGTTAGCTCAAATTTAAAGTATAGAAATGATTTAGGTGTTTAGAAAGCAGTGACTTTCAATGACATCCGGGCTTTTAAGTGTTTAAGTCGCCTAAAAATATTGAGCTCTTAGGTATTTTACAGCTTCTCTTTAATTGAATTGTATGTATTTGGAAACAGTCTTTAAACTGCACTTTTGAAAGTGACTTTTTGACTTCAGAAATTCTTGACAGTATCTTTGCACTATTCAGACTAATATTTATCTTCTCACTGTCATACACTGGACTACAGATTTCTTCTCTTTTGTTTTACCCTCCCTCACATTCTCTAGAGAAACAAATAAAAATACAGGGAAAATATGTAGAAAAAATGAGGATATACTCCTCATATATGGGGAGAATTACATCTGGGGAGAAGCACTGACGGCTGAAATTGAAATTTCAATTCATATTAAAAGCAGCCTTCATCATCTAGAAATCATCAATACAGGTAAATGGAGGTTGGACACAGCCTATAATGAACATATCAAAAGAGGAAATAGTTTGCTCTTCTATTGATTGAGAGAGTCACTCTGGTGCAAAACAATTTTCTGTTCATTTTTTGCAGAATTGTTTGGCAGTAAGTCTATGATGGGTGATTTTAAACTTAAAATTTAGCAAAATATTCAATAGTAAAGATATAGCTAAAATACTGTTGCTCTTTCATCACAGAAAGCTGGAGCTGAAAAGATTTTCCCTATTTAAATATGGAGTAATTCAATAAATGAATAAATAAATATTGTTGAACTATCACGTCTGAATTAGGATTATGCTACCTGTAAAATGATTGTTAGCTGCTATTAACTGTTGGCAAGAAGAGAAAGTGTTTGCTGTTCATGAAAGGAGAAAGAATGTAGAACTACCTTAGTCCTTTAGGTGTCTTGCTGTCCTTGACAGCCAGAGGTTTGGGCTATTACAAAAATTTCCATTCTGTAAATATTCATCACACATAATGGATTCATCTCTTTTGCCAGTGATAGATTTTCCCCCAGAAAAATCCATTCCTTGCGATAGATGTCGATGGCAGTGGTCTGGCAGCCTTGTGACACGACCTTACAGCAGCGTTTGCTCCAGCTGACATCTGCCCCTCCCACCCTGCTCAGGCTGCTGCTCCAGGAAAGCTTGAAGCTCCTATGCCTGGGGTTGGTATCTCCCAGGCAAAGCATGTCCACATCCAGGCCTATGGACTTACAAGGGGGTGGAGGAAGGACGCTTGCATGCCACTTTCATTTGCCTGTGTGCCAGGTCACCTGTGTCCTGCTGCCACCCTGCAGCTGCTGTACAAAATGCCACAGTGCCAAGTGCTGTGTGAACAGCCATGTGTGACATCCAAAGGTGCTCATAAGGTGTGCTCTGCAATCCAAACATTCGCAAGTGCTCTCGCCTCATTCAACATTTTTGAACTTAATTACCCTGCAAACTGCATTGCAGTGAGTGGTCAGGTATGCACAGGATATCTGTTATGTCAGAATAAAAAATGCCAGCTGTGGCTCAGTTCTGCTGGCTTCATCTTTTGCTTCATACTCAAGGGCAGACTGGCTCTGGAATGAAGGGAGATGAAGGAGAACTATTTTGTATTCATATATTGGTGTGAAATTTTATGTGCAGGGATAGAAAAGTAACTTGTTTGGCACATTTCTGGAAATAAGGCCAAAAGCTGTTCCTTAAGCCTTCTAGAAATTCACAGGACTGAAAAGGAACCTTTTACCCAATCGGCAAAATGGCTGCAATCTAACCTTCCACCTTTTGAATTTAAAGTACAATTAAAACAATTAGAGAATAATACTAATGAAGCTTCAAGCACCATGACACAGTGAGTCACCAATACATTAAAATTATGAGCAACGACCAAACTAACTGTTCCTGTCCAAAATGAACTGAGAATAAATATGAATTAAAAACTCCCTGCCCTAATTTCCTGGTGGCCATGGAATTCTATCTTTCAAAATCTTTTAGCAGAAATGGCTTTTCAGCATCTTCAGAAAACCAAAATGAAGTTACATCATTGGTTTCTAAAAGAACATAGTAGATAGTAGCCATATCATTCTGTGAAAAATGTGTGAACAGAAATATCTGTGTTCAAGCCTTTTTTATAGATGTAGTTTTCATTGTAATTTTTTTTTTTTTTTAAGTTCAATATCTTGTGTTTGTTTCTTTGCTCGTGTGAGTCTTCTACAGTGAGTTTGTGGCTGGTGACAGCTAGTGTTTGTCTGACAAGTGTAGAAGGTAGGGTCATGTTCATATGTACAGAAAGTCTGGAATGAAATGGTCATGGTGCCCTGACACAGTGCTTCCCTCTGAATCATGGGAAGTCCTTGGGGTTGATTTTTTTCTTCAATGACTAAAAGGACTCAACGGTATCCAGCACCTGTTTCAACCACAGGAAGCATACTGCAAATTGATTTAAAAAGTCATTAAAACTGTTTTATATTCCTCCTGATCCTTCATTAGGATAGAAAAAGTAGAGAATTCTTGATGGGTCATTTGTTAAGTGAAAAGAAATTTGCTTCTCGTTGCCTAAGAAACTGGGAATCCATGGGCTCTGTATCCATGGTTCAGACACTTGGATCATGACTAGCCTGCAGCTGGACAGGTTGGCTAATGAGAGAATAAGAAATGCCAACAACATGCTTCTTTTTTAATACTTGGCATAGATTTGATGTAAAAAAAGTAAAAAAAATAAAAAAAGTATGTTGTCCCCTGCAGCCTACCTGAACAGCAGATGTTCTCAGACTCCAAACCCCCTTCCTGTTTGTGTAACTGCTGTCCTGGTGTGCACTCCAGTCCACAACCAGAGCCTCTCTCTGCCAAGACTATAAGCAAATGGGCAAGAACAGTGACCTAAACAGAAGTTTCAGCAGTTTTTCAATTAAAAAAAACAAACATTTAGTCTGGGAAACAGAGAAGCAAGAGGAAAACAGCAAACATAAGGACCAGCAGAAAAGTGAAAGCTCAAAACTGGTCTCTAATACATTTTATATCAGTGGTTGTCTAAGAAAATAAGCAGAAACCAGGCAAACTGAAAGGTTGCTGGGGAAATTTTGTAAGGTTTTCAATGAAATAGATCAAAAACATTAAAGTAGCAGCTTACGTCAAACTAAAAAGCATTTTGTTTCAGTTCTCAATTACTTAATCTCCTTCTGACCTTATTCTTCTAATAGACAGCTCTTCAGGCGGGGTGGGGGGGGCGGACTAAATACTAAGTCAGAAGTGTTTGTTTCTCGAAATGTTTCATTTCACCATTTGTTTAATGAAGCATTTAATTTTGAAAATGTCAAAACATTTCACTTGCATGTTTTCTGGGTAAAATGTTTTGACATTTGAAATCTCCCCCTTTCTGACAAAAGCATTTTCAGAGTTCAATTCTAAATGAGATTTTTAACATCTAACTTCTCCCCCATCCCGCCCCCAGAACCCATTTTGCGAAAAGAACAAAAGTCCCAGATCTTTCTGAGCAAAAAATAAATTATTCATTAACCACACAACAGTGATTAAACAGCAGCTTCTGACAAACAGGAATGGGAACCCTGGGTTCTTCCAGTAACACAGCTGGATTCATGGCAGTTCAGTAGGGCTGCAGTCAAATGTGTTGTGGTTGCCGAAGGTGTGGCTGAGATGGGAATGGGGATGCTTGGCAGCTCTGTTGGTGAGCATATGAACCACTCTTGGACCACTACAGTGCATAGCTCTGTGTGCTTCCCCACAAGCACCAAACCTGTGGGAAATGTAAAAATGTAAAATCAGAGTACAAAACCCCTCTGAACTGGCGTTCAAAACAATCTCCTCCTGAGTATCTCATTTGCACAACAAAAAACATCTAAGAAACTTACTTGAAGCAATTGATGCTTAAAATGTTTGTGCTGTTTTGTCTTGCAACTATTTTTGCTTTTATATTTCTATAACCAGGTTTGGACCTGTGGGCACTTTGAAGTTCCCACTGTGCTTTAACAATCTATTTTCATTGATTGTGTCCTTCTGGCACTCTGACTGCTTCATTGTGTCCTACATCATCTTGTTTCTTCAAACAAGAGCCTTATGTTTTCCTTTTGAACTACCTTTTCATATTTGCCTACAGAATTGGGAGGGGGAAGATGCAGAATTTCAGTTTTCAAAGGACCTCTGGATGGCCTATCCAATGGTAAAGCTAGGTTGTCCTTCCACCAACTTGCTCACTGTTAGTTCCACATAAAACCTCTCTACAGTTCCTGTAGTGTTGGTTCCATATTCTTTCTGATGTACTTGAGTGGCTGTAGTACAGCAATATTATTAGTAATAATAATAATAATGCTTATTATTTCAAATAATAATATTATTATTAGAAAATTTAGAAAAAATAAGAAACAAAACCTTCAAATGTTCTCTATGCAATTAATTTTATTTTAAAGTGAACTAGTAAATAGGGCAAGAACTGCCACTTCAGCACCTTCATGCTCCCTTTTACTTATGAGGAAGAAGACGTTGTGATCAACAGATACCCTAAGAAAGGGACAGTCATGGCTCATAACTCCTGAAAAAGAGCCAGGAAATGGACCTTCACCCTTACAGAAAAGACCAAGAAAACGGTCAGGACACAGCTCTGCTCCTGCTGTTGATGTAACATGCAGTGCGTGTTTCATGCCAGCCTGAGGCACTGCAGATATTGCACAGGGAGACAAGTGGGTGACAACTACGAGTGACAATGATGAGTTTGACTCTGTGAACTCTGGCCTGCATGCCCTGTCTTTTTGCTGAAGCACTGTGCATAGCAGTCTTCTCAGCTAATACAGAATTAATTTGTAATGATTACTTCAACATTTTATAAATTATATTGAGTGAGATAATGTATGGTAACTGCACAGATTACAGAATGCATTGATGTCTTTACAAAAAACTGTCCGAACATGGCAATTATACTACAGCAAAACAAATTATTGCAAAGTGGCTCAAATTGTATTTCTCTCTAGTAAATTAATCATAACACTTTAATGCCCTCAGATAATCTGGAATTAAAGGAAAAAAATAAAACCAACAAAAAAACCAAATGGCCACACAAAGATATTAGAATGGTCAGGGAAAAAAGATGTGAAAAGAAGACAAAGAAATAATATACTGAGAGATAAAATACTGCAAAGTTTAAGCAAAACAGGACTAAAGCTGCTGTGCATTTTTCGTTTTACTACTTTTTTGATATATTTCCTAAAAATAATTTATTATATAGTCGAATGAAAATTAACATTTACTAGAAAATGAAAGGTTTTTTTACACTAAATATATTTGTAGATCTAAAAGTGTAGTTTAATGTCTACAAGTTAAAGTGCATTTCTCATCATGTTCTGTTTTGCTCAATCTGAGTTTTCTGAGTTCTGTGAATTGGCTTAAAATTATTTAGGATTTCATGAGAATGTTATCCTTTGCAACTCATTAATGACTGAGCATACTATTAGTAGTCTATGTGACAGACTGGGGAAAGAAAACAGTCTCCAGGAATGGAATATAAACAAAACTAAATACACTGGAAGTGATTTAGAATGTGGAGAAATGATACTGCTTTGGCGTGACCCTGATTAGCGATGAGCAAGCTCAGTGCTGCTGTCAGCTCAACATGGGGAAAGCAGGGGAGGTGGCAGTGCATTGGCCTCCGTTTTCATCTGCACCCCTCAGAGCACATAAGGAATACAAAGACAATTTTGCATGTGGTATAAAGCAAAGACATGGCTACTGTATTTCTTTGCAGATGTCTTGTACTTTGTGAGATCTTTCAAATATATTTTCCTACCCATGCCTTAAGGACTGTAGAAATGAAACAGCACACTTTTGAGATAACATCAGTATAGGAGGTAATACAAAGTTTTGTTTTTATTGGAGGCCTCCAGGGGCAGATATGGAAAAATGTCCACAAAATGCCCTCCTCCCTCCCCCTCGAGGTGAATACAGTTTTATTAGTTTAGCAAATTGGCATATTTGACAAATATCATCAATTAGAGACATAGGTGGTCAGGTAATTTCTCCCTGTTCAACGCTCTCTTAATCCTTCCCCCTCAGATGCAAACTAAACTTTGTTTATGGAAATGTGTCCAGAAGAGCTGATCTCAACCTTGGTTGCCAGGGAGAACCAAGATAGGATAGGGGGCCTTGGAATGTGTTTGGTCTTTCTGCCTAGGGAAAATGTAAGGAGAAGTACTGGGAAAACCAGCCATGGATACAACAGCAAGCTACAAAGCTACAAATATATACATGTAAATAACGTAGAGACTATGTAGAAGAAAAAAAGACAATAATCATTCAGCATCACAATCATTTTACAGGTGGTTCTCATTGAAGTGAAAAAAACTTCTGTGAGAATTGTAAATTCACTAGCATTAGACCATTTCTAGCTCCATCAGGAAAACAATAACAAATAACAATTTTCTATTGATTCCTATTTTGAATAGCAAATTATTTCCACTGTAGGATTTTTACTGATTGTGTGTAGTGGTAGAATGATCACAGCATTTGCCACGTCTCTCTTTTGTTATGGATCAGAAGGAAAAGTAAACTCTACAAAAAGATGCTGATCCTCAGTCTAGTGCACAGCCATGATAACAGATACACAGCAAACAAGAGAGAGAGATAAGACTGCTTGAATTGTTTTTGTCTGTGGGACAAATATCATTCCAAAGGGAGAAACCAGCTGTTTTCATTTCAGATTCTGAATCCTGTCTGCCTGCTCCCCCTCTCATATTAAGCTCTGCATAACTACTAATCATATTTCAGCAAATGAACTATAATGTAAGCCTCTTCAGAGTGAAGAAAAAAATCTTTAGATGAAGGAATAAACAGTAAAAAAATGTATTATGATATTAACTTCGTCTTGCTTTCCAATTTGTTGTTATGGTTACAAGAGATCCAAAAGTGTTACCAGAATAATGCAGTACTTTTATCTGAGATTTTACAAGTGCCACATGGAGCATAAGGTGTTTGTTCCATGTGTCTGTTCCATAATTGTAGAGCAACAAATAACACTGTAAATTTGATAACACCCTGTGCATACCTATTTAAAACAAAACAAAACAAAATTAAATAAAACAAAACAAAAAAACCCCAAAAAACAACAAAAAAAAACAAATAAAAAAACCAAAAAAAAACCCCCAACAACACCAAAGGAAAAACTGTTCCAGAGGATTTTTCATGAAGATCACATCCTGGTGAAATGACAAAAAACTGGAGACCAATAATATGTAGGCTTTTGATATAAGTCCAGCAGTCTTATTACCAGTGACCTACAAGAATATCATATGTCAAGGACAAAATCCCACAAACTCTGTATGCCATTCTAAACCTGAAGAGGATGAATTTTTTTACCTCCGGAAGTGGAAAATTTGATTTCTTTTTTTTCATCGCAGAAACCTTCAGAAACAATTAAAAACAGAAAAAAAAACCCCCAAAAACAAAGGTACATCAAAATCTGCAAGTATCATGACAGTCTCCTGAAAAACAGGTGAGAACTAAAGAAGCATTTCCCAGCTGCAATTATCAAGCCAGAACAGTTAACTTTTTAAGAAATCAGACAGTTTTATTTCTGCCCCCAAACTCAGCCAAAGCATGAGACACCCACAGCAACATGAATCATTTCAGGGTCCTTTGTCAAGCATAAATTGTGATACAGCAAAATCTGTTCTGAAAGCAAATTTATAGTAAACTAAAATAACAGTTTAGAGAGAGAGAGAAACAGCCTGGACAATATTGTTCTTGAGTATCAAAATAAAACCATCCAATTAACAGAGTGACCTGAGTTATAAATAAAATGGAAAAAAAGAAATCAAACCCTACCATAACTGGCAGAAGACAGACACTGAAAGCTCCACCTGCAACTTTCTGATAACATGGAGTACAAGTGAACAGAGATTCAAGCAACTTTATACCTCCTGCACGCAAAAATTGCTTCGAAACAGGAATACATATGGAAGGTAATTTTATTTCTTGGTACTAGCTGATTATGAAGCTATTACTGCTTTTATTATTTTTCTTCTAACTCCTGCAGAAGAGGGAAGCTTCACAAGCTCTCTATAATGTTCTGATGAGAAACAGGCTGCACTTTGAGAAGAAGCACAGAAGAGCTATGTTTTTAAAGAAGTGCAAGAAAGGAAGTCAGGTGGAGGCTGATGGGTATCTTTTGGGTATCTTTTTGGGTATCTTACTGTATCCCTGAGAAAAACTCAGGTTTTAGCTTGCATGTGGAATTAAACATTCCTTGTGTCTGATTTACAACTCTTACTGATAAATGGGGACTTGTAACAAAACCAAAACCTGAAAACCAAGCCATAACTTTCCCTCACAGATGAAACTTGTATTTACATTCCACGGCAGTTTTCCTCAATTGTGACCAGAAAATACAGCCTGCCTCCTCAGTAGCTTATGCCAATTCTTCACAGGGCCTTATGAATGTTAAAATGAAAACAAAGAGAGAAAAAATTGAAAAAGTGAGGTTTACACTTTGACTATGGCCATTATTATTCTGAAAAAAAGCTAGGCTTACCTACAGTGGGAAATAAAGGTTTCAGTAGGGAAGGGGTGACTAGTCAGGTATTCATGTAGAAGAATTTGCATCATAAGGGTTAATAATTGGTGCTATCATAGCTAATTGGCATTCTGCTGCCCCAAAATGGCAAACCCGTCTGGGGTCCACTTAAATGCAGGGCACCATCAGAACAACCAGAAAGGTAATTTAGTCAATGGTTTTACTATAAGGATTACCCTTCTTTGAATGCTGATTTTTGTTGGTCTTTGCTTGAGAAAGGAGTTGAGAAGAGCTGTTACTGTGGATGTCCTGGTGAGCACTCTTATATTCATGGTATCTGATGCAGAGCTCAGAAGGAGAAGGCAGTGGGCATCTCAAAGTCTGTGTGACCCTGACAAATGATGTCACACTGGTACCTACCTGATTTGAATTGTATGGAGAGGTTGGAGTTAAGCAATGAAGTCAATGACACTGTTGTCCATATTTAGGATCCAGCATGATTTTAGGAACAGAGTTGCTTCCTGAACTGGGGCTAATGAGATGCATTTTTAGAATCCTGTAAGACAATTAGGCACCCAATTTCCTTTAATTTGCTTATATCATGCTACAGACTAGCAGTATAAGTGAACCAGTCCTAATTTCTTATGCTTTATAGAACACATTTCCTGAATCACCTATTTTTTTCCTTTTTTCCCCCACTATAATCAAAATGTATATTTGCCTTTGCACCATCTATTAACTACAAGAGTTACCAGAATGAAGGGAGAATGTAAATTAGGTTGTGAATGCTGAAGTTCACTTTCCTTTTCTTTGCTTTTGTTATTTTCAAGACTCAATTCATTTTGTCTTTATTTTCTGATGAAAGACTGAGCTGGGAGACCTATGAAAATTTTTATGATTCATTGAAGTTTTCTTAATTCTTGTGATCTTTAAAGGCAGTCTTGAAAACTTGAGGTTTCTTTGCCCATCTTGTAAAATGAGAGGGAAGACAGGTTCCAGGAAAGGCAAAATGTATCTCTTTCATTCCACCCAGTGTTCAGGGTTTTTTTTCCCCCAGGAATTCTATTAAATTATGCAGAAAAATGCATCTGTTGTACAAATAACATAATTCAGAATTTAAACTAAGCAGATGAGGATCATGATAGAACTTGACATTATGTTATATTTCAACATGAATACTCATTTGTAGTGGATTTTGATGAGGATGCTATAGAGTCATAGAGTAGCTTGAGTTGGAAGGCACCTTTAAATGCCATCTAGTCCAACTCTCCTGCAGTAATCGTGGACATCTTCAAGTAGATCAGGTTGCGAGAATCCTATCCAACCTGATCATAATATTTCCAGGGATGGGGCACCTACTACCTCTCTCGACAATGTGTTTCAGGGTTTTAATATGCTCATCCTATAAAAAACCAGTCTTCCTTATATCTAGTATAAATGTACCCTCTTTCCATGTAAAACCAATTTCCCTTTTCCTACCATAAGAGGCCCTGTAAAAAGTTTGTCTTACTCTTTCTCGTAAGCCCTCTTTAAATACTGGAAGTTCTCATAAGGTCTCTCTGGAGCTTTCTCTTCTCCAGGCTGCACTATCCCAGTTCTCTCAACCTTTCCTCATAGGAGAGGTGCTCCAGACCTTGCATCAATTTTGTAGCTCTCCTCTGGGACAATGCTAACAGGTCCCAATTGTCTTAACTTTTCCTCATAGCAGAGGTGTCCCTCCTCTGGACTCTGTCCCAACAGGTCCAATGTCCTTCCTGTGCTGGGACCCCAGAGCTGATGCAGAGTTCCAGGTGGGTCTCACCAGAGCAGAGCAGAGGGGCAGAATCCCCTCCCTTCCCTGCTGCCCACGCTGATCTGGATGCAGCCCAGGACACGTTTGGCTTTCTGGGCTGGCAGTGCACATGGCTGGGTCATGTCCAGCCTCTCACCCACCTGCACTGATCCCTTCATCCCCCAGCCTGTGCTGATAACTCCCCTCAAAGTGTGCCAAATACCAGAGCATAGTGGTTGAGTACCTCTTCTCCAGCCCATCCAAAGTGACACTTCCTACACTTTCCACAGACCCGCTGTCAGAGAGCAGGCCATGAGCAGCCACTGATAAAGAAGCCTGAAGGGACACCTTTAAAACTATGTGAAAGGAGGCTATTTGAAGGTGGGGATTGTTCTCTTCTTCCAAGTAACAAGAGGTAGCACAAGAGAAAATGGCCACAAGTTGCACCAGGAAAGAGTTAGACTGGGTGTTAGAACAAACTTTATCACTCTAAGGGTTTCCAAGCATTGAACAGCCTGACTCTAGAGGAGTCCCTGGAGGTATTTAAGACCCTTAAATATTGCACTTAGGGCCATGGCTTAGTGGGTGGCTTGGCAATGCTAGTTTTATGGCTAGACTGAAGGGTCTTCAGGGTCTTTTCCAATCTAAAATATTCTGTGATTCTATTCTCTGATATCGTGCCTCACTAGTCAGATCTATGTGGTGTTTGATTAAAGCAGGCAGCTAATCCCTGTGCTTTGCTTTCCTACATGGCTGCTCTTACATACATCCTCTGGGGAAATCCAGAGTTTCAGCTTCTGACTGAGGTGCTCTTATTTCTGTATGAGGTCTTTTTTTGGACTGCTGTGCATTCTGGTGAACTGCTACACAAGACAGCTAAGAAAACTTGAATAATAAAGGAATAAGAATTTGGGACTTGGTTGTCTTCCAAACTTTTATACATTGCTCAGTTATTTAACCCCTCAGTTATATAACCCCTGAGTTTGCTTTACATAGTCTGTTGACTAATAACAAAATAACACCTATTTTGGAAATCTTTACTCTGCTTGTTTCAGTTTGGGAACAGTATCAATGTGCAAATGACATTTTAATATCTTGAGCCAGAAATTAATCTTCAAAAGTTTTAAGGTGTAAGAACAAGGCATAATTTTATTTTTGTTCTGTCTTTTTTTTTTTACTGTGTCTACTTCATAGAGGTATGATGCAACACAATCAATCCACACATAAATTGAGACTTTCATAAAGTCGCATATGAGCAAATAATTAATGACTGTGGGTTTTAATTAATTTTGTAATTTATTCTAATCAAAGAAATAAACTCTTGAGTTCATTCACTGTTCTATATGCTACACAAACTTCAAATGAATAGTCCTGATCTAGCAGAGTCTGTTGTGAATGCTGGAGACATGCAACAATACTGAATATAAGTGTCTGTAACAATAAAAACTAACTTTTAGTTATTTTTTGCTAAAATTATTTGGAAATTGGAGTTCATGGTACTGGATTGGCTATTAATATAAATAATCCAATATGGAGATGTAACAATACCATATTTTAAGGAACTCATGAATCTTGTTGATTGAGACACTAGTTATAATCAGGCGCAACTGATTATGCAATTTAATGTAGCTGAGGTGTTGCATTTTATTTTTGAGTGTGAATAATTCTTAGGAATTCAGGTCTTTTCCAAACTGGCTTTGCTCTAATAGTCATGTGCTGTGTGTCTCTTTTCAACAGCTCAAGTGAGTGTGTGAAGCAGCTGAATATCCACCTCTTTGTTTTTTTGTGGCAACTGACACTGCCTGTATTGATGCTCCTCTCCTCTCTTCTGTTATTGTGCAACATAATTAATACTTTCTCCATTTAGAAAGTTCCATTTTGGCACCGTTTTTCAATTTAACATCACCCAGAGAAATTGTCATCAACACTAGACAGAAGAGCTTTCATTTTGATGACAATAAGGAGATCCATATTGCCTTGATGAAAGCAGACAGAACATGTTTGCACTGAATATTAACCAGACTGCATGTGTGAAAAAGCTCAGGCAGGTGACACTTGGCAACAGAGTCCAGCCAAGCCTAACAATCATACCAGCCCCTGGAGTGCAAGCTCAGCATGAGCTCTCATTTCAGGAATCCTTTAATGTTATGTTATACAGAACATGGATGCAGACTGATCCAGGCAGGCTCATGCATTTAGCCTGACTGCTGCAATAGTGAGGACACTATCTGTGTCCTATGAATTGTACTTTTTAAAGACAGAGTAATAGAAGAAAGGTGACAATTTGGCACTTGGATGCAGTGCAATATAATCTTACAAAAATCGTATAAATCTCTTTTGGTATCCTTCTTTGCTGAAAAATCTGATTTTTTAGCATGTCTTTAGTCAAGGCATTTGTCAATGTTGTGTGGGAAATAATCAAATAAACCATAAAATACTTAGATTATGCCTAGCTATATAAAGATCTGGCCAATTAGAAAAGGGAAGCAGCAGTTTTGGTGAGAGATTACCAACCAGTACTTAGGAGAGACAAATTACTAACTCTGCTCCTCAAGATTCATTCTAGGAGGAGGTCTTATCCAATGTTTTTGCTAGCAACCTTGTTGGCAAAGCTGAGAGTGCACTGTTGAAATTTAGTGGCAACATAACACTTGGTGTGTCATGGACACAGAAAAAAATGCAGAATAAACTGGATGATCTTTCAAACACAGCCACTATGAGCAAATAGGGAAAACGGCATGAAATGTAAGGGCACAAAGATGCAGAGCTAAGAATTCTATTAGAAAGTGGAGGATTGTCACTGGAAGAGTGTAGTGAAATTTTATCAGTACAATTTAGCCCATGGGTGCTCATCTGTTAAATTGTTGCAGCAGTATTGTTAACTTACCTTATTGTTAACTTACCCTTCCTTCATATGCTGCACATGGACTTTTCAAAAAGCCCCAAACTTTGCTTTTTGAAAGGATTGTTTGATGCCTGGACAGAGTTTACAAGATTTATCCGCAAAAGGTATGGTGATACATCACAGAATCAGAATTCTAAATAGGTTACCCTATCACCACCTTTGACACCTGTGTGTTAGTATGACATTAGGAGAAACAAAAAATAGCAAAGGGCATAAAATCATTTTGATTAAGGATTCACAAATATCAATTCCCTTTTACCTTTTATCAGTTCCCTTATACCTGGACAAATGCTATTTACTTTTAATGCTTAAAACTGCTTTTCCTTTTTTCTCGTATATCTTCTGCTTTGTAATCCTTTATCAACCTTGCAGCATTTTAACCTCTACTTCCTTTCTCCCTCTATGCTTGTGCTGAGAAACTCTCCTTCCAGAGTATCAATTCAGTTCAAATGTGATATTTTCTCAGGTGCTTCTTGTTGTCTCCATGTTTTTTGGGGGGTTTTTTGCCTTATATTAATTTAGTTTTAAGTCAAGATTTTTCCATCTGGAAATTCAAACTATATATATACATATATATTTAAATAAAACCCCTTTTCCTATTCTGTATAATGTTCATTCCTAGGGAGGTAGCACTAGTAAGCATATTGGAGATCTGTTTACCAGCATTTCAACTTTGCAAGAGGTGAAGATGAGCAGCTTTTTTCTAGGTTAGTATGTGTCAAAGGCCCAGTAAAATGGTCAGATATCTTATTTGCAGTGCCTCTGCCATGAAGTTAGTCATGTTTAGTATACATATGAGAGAGTAGGTTTTATAGACATTGAAGAAAGCCCATAAGGTCTTCATAAATTATTTTAGGCTAAAACCTCCAACAGAATTCTGCATGCAGATTTTGCAGTATGAGCTTTTACAAAGTTCTTTTGATTCTTTCACAGAATGCATTCAGTGTCGTGTCTGGTGGTGGGAATAAAATTATAAATATTGGTGATAAATAAAAGATGGTGACTGGAGAAATTAATCTTTTTCCCATGAGGCTCCATAGCGATATCTTGGGTTGATCACTGTCCTTTGAGACTACAGAGAACAAAATCCTGGGGGAACAAAATCATTAGTATGGAACATCTTCTTTAAACATAGTGCTTTATACATAATCCCGTTGAGAAAGACCCTCTCATTTTAGAATCTCAGAGCATTTTACCTAGGTTAGTTTCAGCACACTTACTAAGAATATTGCATCTATTTCATAAATATTTGCAGAGGAGAACTGGAGAAGGTCAGCGACTTATGTCAACTGACTGGTGAACAAATGGGAAAAAGCAGAAAGAGGAATCAGAAATATCAATTCATATATTCTGATGTCAGGCCCAGGTAACAGCAGAAAGAGTTTGTATTCAGTTTTAAAATGGCATTTTTCAATAGGATTCTGTATTTTCAACCAGGTGTATTTTTTTCATGAAGAATGTTCAGTAACGTAGGAAAACAGAATTTTCCATTTAAAAAGCCAAACAAAAATGTAATTGAAATTTTTCTGTTGAACAACTTTTTTTTTTGATTTGCATATATTAAAAGGAATGGCAGATTGGCTACTGCATGTCCTTATTTTCTTGTAAGACAGATTTTTAATGATCTGATTCTCACTGCAATTTATGAGGTAACCACAGAAATCAGGCATGCTCTGCTTCTAACATCTTTTGGAAGGGACACAGTTGCGTATCATAGATGAAATAATCTACGAAAACTGGCATTAATGCAATGCCATAAATCACTTGTAATTTATTTATGGATTGAAACTCTATCTTGGTAGTAAAACTTAAAAATCAAGATGGAAATATTTTATTTTAATAAGCTTTTATTTTTAGCAAAAGAAATACTTCATTGCCAATAATTGCGTTGCTTTTCTTTTCTTCTGTCCGTTGATAAACATCTGCTGTGTCTTTCTCAAATGATCACTTTACATGTTCCCAAGCTTCACATAATGCCTTCTTCCATGAATTGTAGATTTTAAAAATCTTATATATTTCAATTTAGTCTTCTGCTATAATCAGTCTTGGTCTACTCTTTTCAGACTTTATTTTAATCTCCACTTATGCATCATCAGAAAAGTCAGATCTATTTTATTCCCCAGTTCCTCACCTTTCAGTTTATCCACAAAGATTTCATTACATCTTGTCTTTTCTATGCACTTCTGATATGATGAGTCTCACAGAGAAATACATTTAAAGGCTGTTGCTATAACATCAGTGAGCTCATGTATCCAAAATTTGACATCTTGACTATTCTGTCAAGTATCACTGGCT
The DNA here is from genome assembly GCA_013397955.1 of Grantiella picta. Classification (NCBI taxonomy): domain Eukaryota; kingdom Metazoa; phylum Chordata; class Aves; order Passeriformes; family Meliphagidae; genus Grantiella; species Grantiella picta. Next base: position 166,375 of record VZRM01005615.1, on the reverse strand, counting down.
TCCCTATTGTTACAGAATTGATTGTTATTGATTTCAAAGTGCTGCTGACTTGAGGTTCTGACACCATCCCTCCTTACTGAAAAAAAGTATGCTTACTTGTTCTTTCTGATATTTCTCACAGAATGCTCTGTCTAAGGCAGTCTGACTATGAAGTGGATTCAGATTGCTTGACATAAATGGAACTTCCTGATTAACTGCTAAATTTTGTCAGATATGGGTCACAGGGCTCTCAGTATCAAAGACACTCCCATTCATTTTTCTGGCATGACCTTATTTGCTTGTAACAATATATTTCTACCTAGAACAGTAGTGCAGAGTGCACATCTGTTGGGAATGTCTTGCAAACAGCCTTGGACAAAACAGATCCTCTTAACACTGTCATGTTTATAGGGCATATGCATTTTGGTTGACTTGTTATTAAATATTCTCTGATTCTCAATTCAGGGAATTATAAATTATAAATATTACCTTGACTAGAACTTGAGCTCAGCACTAAGAAAGAGTTACTTCAGTCAATGTAATGACTCCACATGTCTGTATTTATACTAAAGCACGTATCTGCCCTGCAGTGTGTGTCCTCCCCTTGTCTAAGCAGGAGGCTTACCAAAAAATACCACAGCTTACTCGATGCTAGGAGGCCTTTCACAAGGTTTCAGCTAAGAAAACCAGACCAGATCATAAGTGTGCTGAAAAGCATCACTTTTTACAAATCTCTCCCCTGTATACCTTGCTTAACTTTAATGTCCATACTGTGATCATCACCACCAACGGTCAAAGGACAACATTAGGTGATATCCTTCTGCCTTCCTTAATGCCTGTTGGAGAGAGACATGAATAAAAGCATCACTTCCAATTTCAAGGACAAAAATCACTTGACAGCTGGTCACTGAAGTGTCATAGCACTTCTTTAAAGCCAGCCTTATAAGAGTAGCATATGCAAATATCATGAGTTATAGAAGACTGGGTGAATATTATCCTGAAAGCAACATTTGATGGTTAGGAAAAAAAAGGTCAAACTGATATTGGTATGTCCTAATCAGAACTCTTAAAAGGATGGATGCAAAAGAATCTACCACGGTTTAGCAACGCATCAGGGAAAAATAGCTGTATACCCTAATGTCCTAAATAGTTCTACTTTCCAAGTAATTTCCCCCATTCCCAGTTTTGCTTTGAAAAACTCATGCTGGAAAGAAGAAACTGAGCATATTCATATTTTGTGCCACTGAAGATACCACTAGGGTATCTAGAGCAGAACCACAGCCTAGAGTGCCTTCCCAAAAACCAGGAATCAGACAGGATGGCCCTGGTCCTTCAGGAAGAAAAAAATCGGTTAGAATAGCAGATTTACAGTTACCAATTTACTGTTACTAGAGTGTCCATCATGTTTCACTAAATAAAAAGGGAACCTAACTAGAAACCCCCTATGTTTGCATGCCTGGTAATGCATATATTTTATGTTCAAAATCTGAGCACTGCCTGCATATAGCTGAATAAAGAATGATCCATTAAAATCAAACAGATCTATAGTCTCCAAGGAACTCCAGTCCCCATAACCCTCCTACTGCAACTCTTTTCCTGAGAGTGGTGTGGGTTTTTTTGCACCATAACATTCATGTAAAAGAGTAGGGAAACATGCCTTGTGTCTCCATGATTCCTCTTGTGAGTTCAGGTTTCTCCTAAAAGCCTCCCTCTTTGCCCACCTTTCAACCACCCTGGGTCTGCAGCACTCATTTCAACAGTGATGTTTCTTGTGTGTAACATGCTCAGAGGTGCTCTGTTTGAGAGGCACAATATAGATGCTGCTGCACTTCACTGTCTTACTCAAAAAATGATCAACAGTGATACTACCTGGCTGAACTGCCAATGTTAAATTATTGCCGTGAGCAAGCTTGTGATTTATAAAATAAACTATATGTGATTTCCATACATATATTAAAATTGTGCCAATGAAAGACATCATATTTGGAAAAAAAAAAAAAAAGAAAAGGATGAAGGCTGCTTGGGAATTCCTCAGTTGGCATGTCAATAGCTGAGCAGACTGGGGAAAATTAACTGAAATTTGTGAATGTCCATGAGGAGACAAACAGAGCAGCGTTCATAGACACATGCATTAGATGCAGAGCTATAATGAAGTGTGCTGGCAGAATGAAAGGTGTGGTGTGAGATATTCCAGAAAAGTTGGATTGAATCTGGTACATGAACTAAGACTAAAGGCAACTTCAGCAATCATGTTTGCTCTCTGAATATCAGTGGTAGCAGAGCTTGTCATTACCTATACATATGTATAGATGCATTGTGTCACACAGCAGGAAATCAGCAGAGGAACAGGATGAAACTGAGAACATAAAAATAAAGCAAATGTCAGGAGTAAAAGTAACCTCAGCATTCAGGTCTGTTAAACTGCAAGGGGAAGCAGTAAAACCATCATCACCTCCCTCATTTAAAAACTGGATCAGAAAAACCTACAGGGTTACATTCTGCTCAGATTTTCTGAATATCATTCTGGCTTCAAAACTGTGTTTTCTTTTCCACTGATACCAGCTAAAGCAGAATCTACCTCCGTGGGAACCATTTATTTTAGCAGGGATTAGTAGGAAGAGGGAATATGCAGTCCAGCAGGTCTTTTATCATTCTTAATACCTACGACAAAATCTCCAGATGGGATTGAGTGTCTTAAAATAAATATTGTAATAGATTTTAACATGTATTTCTATTACTTAAGTTGATATCCTACGGATGTTTGAGGCCATAGGTGACATGGTCAATTACATTAGCAGAAATATGGCATTTTCAAATAACATTCAAATTTTCAGTGAAAATGAATACTGTTTTGAATCTTTCAGTACTGGCTTAAATGCTCCTAAATCATATGCTGTATCTGTGGTAAGAATTGTCCTGCGACCATAGAATAAATCCCACTTACTTTTTGTTTGTTTGTTTGCTTGTTTTGTTTCTTTGTTATTGTTTTGTTTTGATTGTTTTGTTGTTGCCTTTTTTTTAACAATAATTAGATTCAACACCAATCAAATTTTTTTATTATGGCTAATTGATGTTTAGCATCTTGCAGACCTTTTTATAAGTGCAGAAATAATTTTTTTTTAATATGCATTGGCTTGTTCCTTTCTATAGAGGGAAATGAAATAAAATAAATTTTTTAAAAATAAACTCTCACACTGTTTAAGTGAAAATCGTACTTTGAGACTAAATCCAAACAGAATAATATCAGTTGAAAATCTGGCATATTACATTTTGGGTAACCAGCTGGCTAATGACTTTGGTGGTCTCTCTGATAAAGAGTGTTGATATTCAGAGTGAAGCTCTCTAGTTAGAATGCTGACTCTTATTTAAATGTAGCTGCACTTTTTTCTGTTCTAAAAATCATAGAGATAATTTCTTAGAGAATTCATTCACAGAAGATAAAAGGTCCTTGTGTGTTTTATTTTCTGGATAGATTATGGTGTTTCAAAGGCAGTAGAGTAGTTTAGCATTTAAGTCTCCCTTGAAAATTAGACTGAAACTGTATATTAAAGATTTTTTTTTTTTGTCCTGTGATAGAGATAGATCTGTGTTGGCTTGATGATGGAGAGGATATCAGATAATTATAACCATCACTGTTTAGCTAAGCTCTATTTCCTGAAAATGTTTCCATTCTGTTGGCCACTCTGGTATATGGTTTCTGCCCAGGTTCTTTGAGGAACTTTGTGTACCTCATGTCTTTGTACCAACCTATCTCCAGCTTCTTTCCAGTCTGTGCTGACATGCACCAGGAAAATTCAGCACTGTGCTTGGAAATGAAATGTTCTCTGGGAATATAAATATGTGAAAGTAACACTTTCATTTACTACTTCATAGTCCCCGTTTAAATGTTAAAATAACTTACAAATGCAGAAAAAAAGAAGCTGCACACATTTCACCACCTGAGAACATCTCTTTTAATCCCACCTCTACAGTTTAACTAATTTCCAAAAAACAAAGTATAAACTGTGAGTTTTAATTACTGATAGAGGGTGCAGAGCTTTGCCTCTCAGTGCCTATTGAACCAGTTTGCCAGCTGATAAACACAAGTACCTCTGGCTATAGTGAGATATTTGACTGACCTTGCACAGAGAGATCTGGCTCATTAGGTGTGAAACTGGTTGGGATCAACAGTGTTACTTAAGATCCTCTGAAAGCAGGGGGTACACTGTGGTGGGACCCCATAGGGGTATAAAATAGTTTAAAAGTAGCTTAAAGCTAAAAAAAAATCAGTCTGTACTGTTGAAACTATAATTTCAAATGCTATTTGTATGCAAGTTATATTTTGTGATCATCAACTTGCAATCCTTTATGAGACCTCGTTAGTGTAGGTGTTGTATTGAATGCCTGGTGATTCCTAACTGCCTATTCAAGAGAGAGGAAGATGAAGCAAAGCTGGTTTGGGAGGCAGAGAGACCACAGTGGGGCAAAAATCTTATCTCACTTTTGTTTTTTGACTAGCTGGAAGCAGGAGGCATGCAGCATCTTGCAGGGCATATGTCATGTCATTGCTGAGGACTGTGACAACTTTTGCTGCCACAGTGGATTTAGGTTACATTTTTGAAAGGAAAAAACAGGGATTTTGGATGCTGAAAGGTTATTTAGTTCATTCCCTTTTCCCAAAAGCAGATACCACACTTATGTTACATATCCTGTGTTGTGACAGACTTCTAAGGGTTTTTTCTTAAATTAAAAAGATAATATTTTTAGTGATTAGGATTTAGTCTGAAGGGAAACAATAACAAAGTTGTGAGGTAAGCAAGCTCACAAAGCAAACTGAGATAAGCACAGAAAATATATTCCTGGCCAAATAGACAGGATTTTGTTGGAGGACAGTAAGAAATGGGTCACAGAACAGGTACACTGACTTTCATAATTGATATGTTCAGTGTGACAATAGCCATTCTGCAGAATTCATACCACTTGGTACAGAACTGAAAAACTGTACAAGTTTCAGAATAATGAACTTGATCAGTACACATTCTCAGTACTCCTCTTCATTCTTTCATAATTCACCTCCTAAGCCCAAGTACCTTCTCCAGGATTTTATGTGGTTTTTCAATTACATGAAATAGAGAAGATATCTCTGCTAGGAGGCAAAATACTACCATTATAGAGCTGGGAAACAGGAACTGTTCGGATCAGTACCCAGATTCATTCCAAATAGAATATCTTTTGGTATTTACCCCATTTCTCAAGGAACTTCACAACTTTTGGATAGCCTGGCTTTGTTTGTCTTGCCCTAATTAATTTTTCCCCATGGCATAGTTGATAAGCATTTTTGAAGGTGCTTGGCAGTTACTCTTCCCCTTGTTTTCAGCTAGATTAAATTTGCAGCACATTACACTGCTTGACAGGGACAGAGAATCAACCCCAAGGATTTGCTGACAAAAAAAGCCCAGATGTGGTGTATGTAATTTTTCAGTCTTTCTTCCTCTTTTATTTAGTGAAGGAATTTTCACAACTATACTAATTATGATATCATCCTGATACAAGCTTCATTAAAACACTTTTAGCCCTGTTGTCTGGATCTCAGAGGATTCCTTTTCTTAAATAATACAACAGAAAGAAAATCAGATAAGAGATTGCCCATGGTTTCATCTACCACGTTGCACAAAGAGACAGAAACTGCCAATCCATAAAGAACATAAGTTTTCTGGTGGGATTTCAGGCTATGCTGGAATTTTCTTTTTGGCTTGAACTTCCACACACCTTAGATTAGGCTCTTGCTGGTCATGAAATGCTGCTTTGGTGATGATTAGCAACACTACCCATTCTCAGAAGACCCTGTCACATTTATGAGATCATGGAATGAAGCGGAATACAAGGTGGTGGTCTGGACAGTGGCAAACATGAAGAGGACCCACATCTGTCAACCTCTGTTTCTTTGGGCAGTTGTAACTTTTGGGTAGCTTTTCCTTGGCTGCTGCAGGGGATTAATCAGAAATCTCCTAGAGCTTGTGCTCATTCACTTTCCAGAGAGACTGCAAGTCCTCTGTCTTCAAACATTCTAAGAAGATATTTACTATAAATGCTGTAAAAGCCATATTAATGACTCTACATTGGCTTGGGTTATTTTATAATCTTTACATATGAGGATGGCACAAAAGCAGATGATTCACATTCATTCAGGCTATTTAAATGTGATTAAAAAACATATCTGCACAGCTATAGCCTACCTTTGCCCTCAAAGAATTCAGTAATAAAGCTCTCACTAATTACAGTAATAGATTTGAACAAATTCCAGGGGCATTAAAAGTATTGAGCACAAATACTGCTAGATTTTATTCCATTATACTTTGCTATATCTTTTAAATACCTTCAAGGAAATACCTTGTTTTGATTAGGAAAAAAGAAAGAACACTCATTTGCTGTGTTTTAGGTCTGCTTCCTATAGCTTTGTTGTAGTTCTGCTAAGTGCTGCTTTGGCATTTGACATATGCAGGTTTTTATCACAATCTGGACACTTCTGTCATTGAAACCTACTATGATCCCAAGTTGTAATGGAAAATACTTTCATTGTATTTGTAAGAGATTTTAATGGAACATATCAAAGCAAAGAGAATAAAATAAATGTGAGTCAGAGAGGATTGCATGACAACAACAGAACTGTTTTTCAATAAATATCAAAACCAACATCTGCTGTTCTCTTTAACATTGTGAAAATTTCATTTGATTTAGATCTGAGGATCAAATTACTTTTAGATTACTCCAGAAGTAATTTTCAGCTTAAATGGGTCTGTATTTTGTTGGATAATTTATGACTATGTTTTCAGATATGATAGTTTATATTAAGACAATTTTTCAATTTCCTCTCTTTTATCAAAAAAGGAAAGGTACTAAGTGATTACAGATTTATTCCTCCTTATATCTTTTCTCTCTTTACATAAACACTTACTCTATAAAGTAAATAGACCCATGTTGTGCAATACTGCTATAAAGAAACCTAAAATGATGAAAAAACCATCTGGTTTGGGCTTCACAGAATCAAAATACTCAATAACTTAACATTTGCTGAAAATCAAGTTTGCCTCAGCGTCCTTGTATGTGATACTGAAAGGTGTTTGCTTGTTATCCTCCTACCAAATTTCAAATCAGGAAAGTGAAGGTGAGGAAAAGAAACTTATACAGCACATGAGAAAGGCTTCCTCTGAGAGGTCTGAAAAGCACTGTGAAAGGAGGTTCTCACCACAGACAGAAATCCCCCAAATACTCCTGTGGCTGGTGAACACAGGGGAAAGAAATGCTCACACAGTTTGCTACTACTGTAGGAAGGTACCATAAAATGCGCTAAACCCTTTATCTGGAGTTTTAGCAGCAATCTAGCTCCACTGAGAAGCATGACAATGCCATTTTCGTCCTGCAGAGGTTGGTACATTGTCACAGATGGCAGAAATCCTTTACTAATCCTGGGCATGCACAAAGAAACCTTAAAGTGTACATATTTTTATATATATGTATATATACACATATATATGCATATAAATTATATGCAGCAGTTATCACAAGGTTATCTTGACCTCACGGTGTGATGAGGGATGAATGCTTCACGCTTTTGCAGCTTGATTGCATCATGGTTACTAGAGTGACTGCCCTCTTTCAAATTGGACCCCTTTCAAATTATTTCAATGTGTGCTTTCCCTGATCCAAAGCCAATAAAAGTCCTTAAATTTTACGGCCTGACTCCTTCACTCTTCAGTGAAGTGTGTCTTTACTTTAATTCCCCTAATATTGAGATACCAGTGAAAAGTACAAGCATCCAAAGCATCACAGCAAAGTTACTGGGATATTAGTCTAGTGGAAAATGAACACAAGCACATTTTCAGTTTCCCTCAAAGCATTGCAGCTTAACTCACCATGAAGATAACGCTGATGAGTAACAATGTGGGAGCCCCAAAGGGAGGAATTCTTTTCAAAGCATTTAAGAGCCTCTGTATGGCTTTTAGGCTTTCTTTTCCTAAAGCTCCTTTGCCCTCACCAAAACTGCACAACAACAACAATTAGCCAACATGCTCCAGCATTTTCTGACACTGTTCATGTGCACCACTGAAAAACTTAATTGAATGGTAGTTCTGGATATTTTTGTTATTCTAAGTACACTACAAAAGACATTGAGAATACATCTCTCTAAACTGAATATTATCTTCACCCAATCATTTAGCTCACAGCTTGCCTTTTGATGCATGCAAGACTGCATTAGCTCCCAATCATAGCATAAGATATATGCCACTGTTGGAAAGTAAAATGTATGTTAAAGTACTTTAAGTAATAAAACATAATTGTTAATGTCCATACAGTTATATGTTTAGTATGTGAAGAAAAAAGGCTATGCTGTGAAGGCAGAAGTACACTAGCACAGATCCTGTTCTCACTGTTAGCATGTGGGTTTCATTCTGTGTGAACATGGGATTTCTTAAATGTAGGACCTGGCAAGGCAATTATTGTCACAAATTGCCGCCACATTTGTTTTTTGAGTCTTATATTGTATGCAAGGTTATATTTCTCTGCACTGAGTCTGGGACCTCAGATTGCATTAAAAAATATAAACAATTCACACAGTTTCATGCATGCAATTGTAAAGCACTGCTAAAAATTAGCACAGGCTTAATTTTCCTTTCCTGTGAAAGAAAGAAGATCCCAAATCTCTCACTTTCTTACAGCTTTGACTCACCAACTACCTTGTAATATATGCAGCTGCTGCAGTTCAACAGTCAGAGGTACAGATGGTCTTTCACTGCTCTTTTGCATAGCATCTCTGTTTCAGGTGTTTTAGACAACTCGTCCTCTTGGTCTTAAATTTAGAAATATGTTCTGCAACTAGGTCATTACATCTTGACACAAGCACATTGGTTGAAAATAAATGGATTAACACTTCTGAAAAATAAACACACAATACTCAAAAAAATAATTTGAATTTACAATGTTTGGGGTTTTTTGTTTTTAATTTTCAGCATATTTCAAGGAGAGGAGCATGGATAGATTGTTGAAGATAGGCAGCGACTGCCCAAATACATTTTTTTTTCTAACAGCTGAACAAAAATGTCATTGGATGTGTTGGATGGCTTTTCTGAACTAAATTTGCACTGTAATATGCAGAGCAGAAGGAGATTCTTCAAAAGTGTTCAACTGGCATATTTTTACACACAGGAAGGTCTGAAAACAAAACCATTTAATGGTTGTTTTTCTGTGTTTAAATGTTCTTCCCCACTGACCATTATGTTCCCTGTTTTGAGTACTTTTTAAACAGTCATGGTATAACTTTGTCTGTTTCTGCAAGTGTATATGAATGCAATGCTTTATTTCTGTATCTGAGTTGTGACAGCCCTTGACTTTCAATCTAATTAACTGAGTCATACCATTATAAAACTCCAAGGAGAGAAAAATGTCAGCCCCATAAACTTAGAAATAACAGGATTGTACTCTTTTTCTTTGAAGGACACACTTGTCTGTCAACTGTATTACTTACTTAATATTTTATAGTTTCAAAATGAAAGAAAAAAATTGATTTTGAATTCCACTGGGTGGTATATTTAGGAAGAGCTACATACATATAGCTTAAAACAGTTTTCCAGATATATATGTCCTGTGTGTAAGGATTGAACAGATGAATATTCTTCATTTTACTTATGCTAACCATATGGTCTCTTTACATAGAATAAGAGAAAGAAACTAAAAGTTTGCTCGTGTATCATTTAAGCAAAACTGGGAAAGATTACTGAGTATCAGCTGGTATTCAGAGGAATCTAAAAAGACTGTCCAAGAATTATGTGAAAATCCTCTTCCTGGAAGTGAGGATGGTGGTCTGCGTAATGCAAAATTTCTTTCAAGACCTAACTAACATCAAGTGTTCAAAATCATAATCATTCAGATCTATTTACTCTTGAGGGCAGCAGCACTAACTACCACTAAGGGATATACAAGTCCCATGCATTTCCAAAACCAGACTATGTGAATGGATGTTTCAAAGATTTGCTAGTTTCGCTTTGTTCAAAGTTCTGTATATTCACATGGATTAGTATAGGTTTGGACAGAGGTCCAAATGCCTACATGTGGAGCAGCAATTTGACATCAGCGAGGATGCATTTTGAGGGAAGTGGGACAGAAAAAAAATAAACCAAGACACTAATGAATTTGGAGTAGAAGTTATAAAAAGCAAAGAATATAAACAAGCTACCAGAAAGGCCCAGAGCAGGAGAAATTCAGGGTGTATAGTGAAATCCAGTCAATTGCAGATACTCATTTCAATAATCAAAAAACATGTTTTAGAAAATTCACCACTGGCCAAGAACTTCCCTCTCATCTGACATGAAACAAACAGAATAAGTAGCTGATTGCTAGTCTGATGTTACTAAAGCCATCAGGCTTTGGTCATATTTGCAGTTTCTCCTGACAATAATTTTCCTTTTTTCTTTTAATCCCTCTGCTATTAAATATGTTTCATAACGGAAAGAATGATTTTCTTTTTAAAATGTGTGGGTTTGCATAGAATTCTTACCAACCTATATTTTTAGAAGCAAGCACAGCAAGGATTTCCCTGAAAGCTCCTACACCTTCTCTATCCCTTCAGCACTTCAGCTTCTTCCAGTTTTATCATTTTGTATAATACTTTTAATACACACAGAAAAAGGCAGGATTTGCTGTTTGTTTTTCCTAATGACCGCTTCTGAAGGATCTCTCCTGATCTGAAACCATAAAGTACAAGTGGCAAGAAAATGAGCACTACAGACAAGAGTTCTCTGGCATAAATAAAAGGTATTTGGAAGAGGGAAATAACAGCTGAAAAGAGTGAAGGACTAAAAGAATAGTCTCCTAGCACCACTTGAGCTGACTTAACATGTAATGTCAGAGTTTTATAAGTAGAAAACCTATATATTTGAGTACAGAAAGGGTGATGAAACACAGTCTGTGGACTCAGCTTCATCCAGGACTGAAACGTGCTTTCAAAACCAGCATGCCAGCATTCAAAAATGAGTTTCTTCAGCCATTTAAATAATGAATTCTTAAGGCACATGTCACATGGCTCCCCAAAGATCCTTACAAAACTTAAAATCCAGTGTATTCCTTCCCAAGCCTTTCTGGACTGAAAAGTTAAAATATCAACTGTGTAATAAAATTATTCTGGGAAGAGCATATTATCTTTTATGCTTACTTCCTGTAGGTGAGCTAACCCGTGTGCCAGTCAGCCTTGTTCCTCTTCTCTTAGATCTGTGGTAAGTTATAGTCTGGCCAACAATGAAGGAGAAGAGGCTTAAACACAAGATCTTTGAGATTTTCACAATGTCACCTTGTGGGTACTGCATTAAACATTTCTCTAGCCCTCAGCTGGCTTCTGCAGCTATTCTCTCTAACAGTTGCCATAGCTCTTTGCCATAGCTTTGCAGTTGCTCTTTAAAGAAGAATGATAGCTTTGGGATTTATTTCCAGATCTAGACTACATTGCTGTTTCACTCTTGCAGTAATTGGCCTTCACTATTGCTGTTCATATGAGGCATTTAAAAATGCAAGATATTATAAACAAATAATTAATTTTTAAGGTAAGTGGCTCTAGGCTCTACAGATTATAACAATGTGAATATAAAAATGCCAAATTTTATTATGGATTTCTGCATGTATTCTTGTCCTTTGAGCCTCATGTAGTCACCAAACAGTGCATGCTCCTGATTAGCCAAGATTCAAATGACTGACCCTGTGGGATACTTGTGAAAGGGTCTGTAACCTATGACCTTATACAATAAATATATGGTAAGTATATGGAGATATACATTCACTCAGGAATTAAAATCGTAAATAAAATCCCTATTTGGTACTATGTGCACTAAAAAGTTACTTCTAAGTCATTATTTTCCATGGTGTGTGAGCAAACACCTAGAAGGCACTTATAGTTGAAAAGTGGAAATTACTATCACGCTTTTGTGGGTAAAATGCAACATGTAAATCTCTCACACACCTCAACTATCTCTTAGATTACAGCCACTACAGGAAGCAGTGGCAGAGGGTGTTGCATTTTCATTTCTGTAATAAAAGATGCTGAGGCACAGCTGCCGAAAAAGAAAAGAAGATAATTTTTTGGAGGAAAACTTTTGGATTTTTTTCAATGAAACATAGTGATTTTCCAGATTCCAGTGTATTGCAACAAAATTGGGTATTCATCTGAAAATAAGTGTAGTGGATGTCTGACCTGACCCAGGTTAGCTCTTCATCACGGTACCAGGAAACTGGTCAGCTCTACTCTGTGAAAAAAAAAAGAAAAAGAAAGTTTATAATTTTCACCACAAAGCCATAAATTCTTGAGTCAGCATTTTTATGCCTGTGTCTTCTTGCAGATAACTTTTGATATAATGTCACACAATTGCAGTTCTCATTTATGTATTTCAGTGACTGCAAATCTTCTTAATATTAGAGATGCAAAAACGTAAAATAGAACAACCAAGTACAAATACTGCTGACCTGCATGTAGATATACAAGCATAAGTAACTCAACAACATAAGGAGATCTGATCATCCAACCAGAGGCACATTTAATATTAAAGCAAATTAGAAACTTTTAAAACATGAATGACACACATAATTTATCTTCAGAGTACATTTCCTTCATTTATTTTGACCACCCTTCTTCCTAAGGCTCTTTTTGTTGTTGAAAAGCTTAAAAAAAAGGAGGAAATTATTTCTCTTATGTGGTAATCCAGCATCAATGAAATTTGATCGACTGTGGCAGATAAACTTGGCAACAATAACTTGGTCATATACCATAGAGGGTTCTATTTTTCTGTCCTTATTGAAAAGTAGACGTTGCCTCACCACTGTTTAATATTCCGTGGGATATTCTGACAGACTGTGGGAGCTGGCCTGTTTAGTCTGGAAAAAAGAAGATTGAGAGATCTCATTAATGCATATGAATATCTCAAAGGTGGGTGCCAAGAGAATGATGCCAGACTTTTCATTGGTGTTCAGTGACAGGACGAGGAAAAATGGCCATGAAATAAAACACAAGTTCCACATCAACATAAGGAAGAACTTCTTTACACTGAGGATGGCAGAGCAGCAGAAGAGGCTGCTCAGAGAGGTTGTGGAGTCTGCCCATCTGGAGTCATTCCAAACCCACCTGGAACCTGCTCTAGGTCACTCTGCCTTGGCAGGGGTGTTGGATGGGATGATCTCCAGAGGTCCCTTCCAACCCTAACAATTCTGTGATTCTTACATATCCATGAAATATGCACGATGCAATGCAGTACAAACAAGTTAACTTCATCGGAGCTAACTTCATATTTGTTTTCTCATTTTTAATCTCGCAATATTAAATTGCAGCAATAGTTCTTGTATTTATTTAAAATGTAAAAGAAATTAATTTTTCTAAATAATAGAGAAAAGAACCCATAAAAATGATAATCGGGTTATTTGAATGTAGAGGTTACATAAAATGTTCTTAAGAGAAATGAGCTAATGTTCCTTTTATAATTAACACTCAGTGGAAAACAAAAAAAATATTTAATAACCCAGCTTTCAGTTTCCATGTAACTGCAAACTCCTTTTTACTTCAGAGAATGTTTAGCTTTTTTGGAACTAGTCCAGAAGCCATGGAAACCAGTGACTGGTCCTGATAACCATGACATGACCTGTCAGAACCAGTAAGTTCTGACTCTTTCATTTTGTTTTGTCCTGATTACTGGTCTTAGTTCTGCAACTTTTGCTGTGTGGATGATTGAGGATAGCTGCTTGAGTAAAGCACCAGTGAACACAGAGGGCCACAGAAGTGCATCAGCTTATGTTAAGCATGTCTTTTAATAGTGTATTTTCAAAGGATGATTGAAATACGAGGAGTATCATCTTGCTTGGTCACTAAGTGAAATCACAAACAAAAGGAATATATGGTTTGTTTTGGAAGGAAATTTACCACAGGTATTTGTTCTCATTTTAGTGCTACATACAAACATGAGGGGATCAGCAGCAATAGTCTGGACAAAGATTTGATTTTCAGGGAGTTTAGAATTAGCAACGTGGTGGCAACATTTAAAAATAACTAGCATGTGCTGTGGCTGATGTGATTAATGTTCAGAATACATTATGTCCCAAGGTATGCATTGTAAAAACAATGCCTTTCATAGGTTGTTGGGGCTTTTTTACAATTTTATAATAGAAATATACAATTACGTAGAAAATCGTCTGTAATTTGAAGTGGTAATTAATTAAAAATATTACTAACAGGAAAAAGGTCAAACGTGATTTGAATTTGGAGATCACATAATTCGACTGTACTTATTTTTAAGTCTGTACTTAATTTTAAAACAAACAAAAATAATTTATAGTATTTTTTTTAAAAAAAGAATCCATATGTCACTTAGATTGAAAGCTTTATGATGGAGCAGAAGACAAGGGTACAAATTAGAAGAGGACAGATATTAGGAAGAAATATTTTACCGTGAGGGTGGTGAGACCCTGGAGCAGGTTGCCCGGAGAAGCTGTGTGTGCACTGTCGCTGTCAGTGCTCACAGCCAGGGTGGGTACGGCCTTGAGCATCCTGCTGTACTGGGAGTGTCCCTGACGGTGGCAGCGGGCTTGGAACTACATGGTCTTTGGGGCTCCTTTTAATCTCTTAACATTCTGTGATTCTATGATCCTATGTGACCACCTAGTTTGTCAGAAAGATGCTTGTACATCTAATTAGCATTAATAGAAACTGCCTTACATTAGATTACAGAAATTATTCTTAGAAAGAAAATAATCTTTTATAGCACATAATTTAGCATTTAAGCCTGTAATTTAGCATAATAGTGCTTGTCATAGGCAAAGACACAGACCTGCTCATTTATTAATTCATTGTGTACTTGAGGCACCACGTGCTCTGTCATGTTTTGTATAACTTCTTTTTTCTTGCTGCATACTCTTTCAGTTTGGGTTTTTTTTAGTCATTTAGTCTGAGAGCTGTATTTAGTTGCCACTGACATAAATGGAAAGACACTTACTGACTTCTAAAGGAACTGATTAGGATCCCACTCTGTTTCCTCTTCCAGCTCACTCCTTTGACCTCATAAGCCACAGGTCAATGTACACCCCAAATTTAATAACCTTTTTCTTATTCTTAAATTCTTCCTCTGTCTTATAATTCCATTTTTTTTTAATGTGAAAATCAAACAAAATAGCTTGACTATTCAACTATTTTGGTCTAAAATTCATGTTTTCAGTTACTGCTCTCACCCTCACTCGTCAATGCATACATTGTTAACTTGGAAAAACACGTAGAGTCCATGTATCCCTCAGCTGAACTATCCTCGTTGTAATACTAAAAATCACAAATACAAGCCAAAAGGTCCCCTGTTGAGATGAGGATCTTTCCCTTGGGCATGAGGAGAATGTCAGCTGTGTTTATAAAACTTGGATGGACACTACTAATCAACCACACTAGAAGGACTGTACCTGGAAAGTCACTAACTCTGAAATTCTGAATATAAATAATAGTGTAGAAAGTCCTGTTGGCCTGCTTGAGTTGTGGAAAATCACAGAGCTCCTTGGCCTGAGCAAATCTGAAATAAATAATCAATGTCTCTCTAGAGTGTGTAATTATTGTCTAGTTGCATGATGGGTAATGAATCCAATTTTACAAGACAACAATGTTGTCAACAAAAGATGCAGTGCCCAGAAATCTCTTCTCTTTCCCATATTAGTAAAAGTAATTAGTGAGATAATTTTTAAACATACTACACCACCAGAATAGTACTGACAATGTAACCTTGTTAATATCAGTGATTCTGTGCTGCAGAGGAACGATCCTCCAGTTGTACCTGCTTTGTTTATCCCACACCCTTTCTTCATGGCAAACAACCACTGCTCGTGGTGGGGTTGCTCACTCTCTCTTGCTCTCTTGGGTTTGTTGTGTCAGAGAAGTAAGACATTGCTGGTCCCAAAGCAGCCTCTTTTCATGCTGCCCCATGACAGAAGTGCATCCATGAAGGACCTTGAGCTTCCTTTTCTTTCAAAATAGAGAGCACTGTCTCATGCTACAGCAAGTTTTCTGATAGTCCATTCGTCTTTTCTTATGCATCTCCAAGTCTTAGGTACTAAACAATTTCATAAGTTCAAAATCCAATGCTTTTCAGGGAAAATTGTTGAGGGAAGATGAGTTGATTTCTATTAAGTGGAAGAAATACGGGGCTTGAGTCTGAAATGGTCCCAAGAATTATTGATCTTGATGGCATTTTAGGAGAGAAAAGCAGCTGTTCCCCTTACCAAATTAATTTCAGGTCTCCTCTGCTGTTTTTTTAGGGTCAGTTTCAGATTCCCACAGCCTTAGATGTAAAACTTCTGGTGTAGAATGTATTCATAAATTAATGAATTATGTGATGAAAAGACTATCTTCGTGACTTCTAGCCAGTTGCTGGATACTGAAAAGCTTGGGGTATGCAAATATACATGAGCAAATTTTTCCCTCCTCCAGCACTTACTGAAAAGCCCCACTTGGAGCCCCTCATGGCAGCTCCCAGCAGGTCACTGGAGTCCATTCCCAGTTGCACCACCATCTGGACTGGGGCTACCACAGCTTCTTGTGTATGGTGACAGACTGTGCTGTATTTGGTGACTGTCTGCTGCAGCAGAGCTGCTTACCAGTCTGCAGTACAGGTGCTCTGAGCCCTGACAGTGAGCATGCTCCCAGGGCACAGGGAAGACCATGCAGCCATACAGAGAATGGATGAAGGACAGTTTGGGCTTATCCTTATCATTGCAGCAATCTGTAGGGGACTGAGAAGAGCAGCTCCATGGACCAGAGACACCAGGCCTGGTCCCTGACAGCTCAGTTTTATCTCCCTAAACCATGTCTTAGAGTCCATGATACCCTTCTACAAGCCTCAAATAAGTACATCAACAAAGAGAAATATTTTAAAACAAACAAACAAACAAGCTAATATTTTTATTAAATGGGTGACAAAGTTTGTCCATATCTTTCCTTCCTTCCTCCCTTCCTTCCCCCCGCCTGCCTGCCTGCCTTCCTTTCTTCCTCCCTTCCTCCCTTCCTTCCTCCCTCCCTCTCTCCCTCTCTCCCTCTCTCTTCTCCCTCTTCTCCCTCTCTTTTTCCCTTTTTATTTCACTTCTTCCTTTCTGTTTTGTACCAAAACTTCAGGTCTGGTCTGTTTCAATCTAAGCAAGCATAGCCATTTTATATTGCTTCAGCATACCATATCTAAATGATTTTTTAAAATAGGAAGCATTAATAAAATTGTTCATAACAATAAGACAAACCCTTCTAATCTCACTGTTCTCAGTGTGATATACTTTGATTTGTAAAACAGGATAGTACAAAGCCTATTTTACCATTGCATAGGTGATGCAGAAAAAGAGAAATTCTCAAAGAATTTCTAACTTCAAACCTGTGTCTGCATGATTGTAATTAACTTATCCACCTCAAAGCCAAACTTTGAAAATAAATCTTATGAGAAAAAAACCATGAAAATTGTACTAGGACCTGATCTTACACACATTTTAATCAGTAGGATTCTCTTGACTATCTCCTCCAGGACATCAGACCCATAGTGTACAATTCCATAGTTCTTTAAATAACACTTAATGAACATGAACTTCTTAAAACATTTTTCATACCATATTTGTTGTGTAACTTGCCCTACACACTGTAATTGTGGATAATCTTATATGGATTCTGCTCATATCCTGAAGACATACTGCAACGTTACTGTTTATCCCACACTTTCGTCTTTAGTGAGTTTTGACCTGGACAGCTACTACTATTTTCCCCTACATGATGGAGGTTTAGGTACAGACAGGGCTGAGGAGTTATCTGCTTTTTAAGTTTGGGTTTCATATATGCTACCTATGTACAGATTCTCCCCCTGAGAAAAAATGGAAAGAAACCATCTCATTTCTGCTAACAGAAGGCTGGATCACAACACACTTTTAGCACACTCATATGGCAAATATTTGGTCATTTTTGGTAATTCTGGTGCAGCTTCCTAGAACTAGAGAATATAAACAGAGTAAGCCTCATTCAAGGTGTCCAACATTAAGCTATACTGAGGCATGGGAGAGTTCAGAAAAAGTTTAGTGAGAGCTTAATATGTTTTATCTTTATGAAATAATGTGGAGGAACAAAGATGTATGAAAAAGATGCTCTTAAATTTTGCTGTCTATTTTGAAAAACTATGTTGCACTGTGCAGATGTTCACAACCAGTGCAATGTCCAAATGAACCTGCATCTTACTTATTTCTCTACCATCTTCTTTCATACCTGTTGCAACATGTACAATGCAAGTGTTCTCAAGCAGGTTCTTTCCTAGCCAAGTAATTCTAAAGGCCTACTCAGGTGGCTCATCTGAAATGACTATTACCATGCTGCTCTTGTATGTACAGATTCATGAGTTACGGAAAAGGATGTGTTTCTGACATGTATTTATTTCCAGGTGTGTACTACACTTCTCAATAATTCAAGTAGCAACACAACACAAATCCTTTTTGGAGGCAATTTTCTGAGAATGGGAAGATTCTTGTGGTGGCACACATGAAAATGAGCTGGTAGTAGAATTAGGTCATTGGGAAAAACCTGATGGTATTCTTGCTCGTATAAGGGGGTTTCTCATTTGGCAACCAGCTGGCTGAGGTAAATTATGTTCAGCATAAATGCATGGCCCAAAATGAGAAAAAACTTGGACCAAGGCTGGATGAGGAAGGTAAAGGACTTGTGTCAACTAAAAATGAAAAAAAAAAAAAGATAATAAAAAAGTTTTTTCCATTAACTCCAAGAAAACTATCAAGAAGAATATGTGCTTGTGTACATATGTACGCATTTGGAGTGGAAGAATTTCCTCATCAGCCTTTCCCAAAGTAGTTTGATTGCCACCATTGGAGTGATTTTTGGAAAAGAATAAAACCGCCTGATTTTTTGTCTTATATTTGTCATCTCTTCTTCAGCTACACTGCTGAAAACAACCAAGAGATCCAGAGGGGTAGGAAAAGACAAAAAAGAACCAAATAAGAACATCTCAGAAAAGAAGAGAGGAAAAATAGAGAGTAAAAATTAAAACTAAAAATTTTAGCTTTTCTTTCAATGCTTGCACCACTTTTTGATCCAACCCTATCAAAAATGTTTCTAAATCACTATCATTTACCATATTGAGACAGTGAGAGAGTCTGTCTAAGGAGATATCAGCGGCAGTGGCAAACATTCCCTAAGCAAGGGTAACCAAAAAAGGTGCAGGTATGGAAAAGGTGGTGTAGTTTTTTAAAGAGAAAAATGTAGAGGATGGAGACCTTCAGAAGTTTTAGTGGGAAACAAACAAATAAGCATTCAATAACAGCAACAAAACAGGTTAAAAAAAGAAGAAAAAAGGCAAAGTCAGGCTGGGGAAGCAAAAGCTTCTGCAGAAATGATATGGTGCTGAAAGGAGAAAGGAAACTTTGTTGCTGTATAAGTTTAAAAGGCTAAGTTTTGTATTTTTGAAGAAACATCTTTTCGAAATGCCTTCTAGCTAGGTCTTTCAATCTCATTCTTTTCAAAGGTCATTCCCCATTATAATGTTAGATTTAATTTTAATCATACAGTAAAATTGTATGCCTATGGAATATGTGAAGAACAACTGTATTTTATTAAGATTACTTAGTGTAGCAGAAACCACATCAATCATTTAGATAGGGAAATGTCACAGATGATATCTTTTTTTTCATCTCCACCATTGCTCAAAGTCCTGACATAAAAACCATAGAATATGTTCAGTTGGAAAGAACCGACAAGAAACATCAAGTCCAGCTCCTGGTCCTGCACAGGACACCCCAAGAGTCACACTGTGTGCCTGAGAGCATTGTCCAAATTCTTCTTGAGCTCTCTCAGGCTGGTGCTGTGAACACTCCCCTAGGGAGCCTGTTCCAGTGCCCAGCCACCCTCTGGGTAAAGACCCTTCTCTTGTTATCCAACCTAAACCTCCCCTGACACAACTTCAGGCCATTCCATCAGCTCCTGTCACTGTCACCACAGAGAAGAGATCAGTGTCTGCCCCTTCTGCTCCCCTCCTGAGGAAGTTGTAACTGCAATGAGGTCTCCCCTCAGTCTTCTCCAGGCTGAACAGACCAAGTGACCTCAGCCACTCCTCGTATGGCTTCCCTTCAGGGCCCTTCACCCTTCACCATCTTTGTTGCTCTCTTTTGGATACTCTCTAACAACTTAATTTTTTTCTTTTCTTTTTAAATATTTTGGAGTTGTATGCTTCTCCACAGCTCCAAAACTGCCCCCACACTGGAGGTGAGGCTTCCCCAGTGCAGAGCAGAGCAGGACAATCCCCTCCCTTGCCCAGCTGGTGATGCTGTGCCTGATGCCCCCCAGGACACAGGTGACCCTCCTGGCTGCCAGGGTACTGCTTGTCGTTTTCAGCTTGACATTGACAAGGAGCCTCAGGCCCCTTCTCACAGTGCTGCTCTCCGGTATCTCATCCCCCTTTGCTCCCTCTCTCTGTACATCTAGGGTTGCCCCATCCTAGGTGCAGAATCCAGTGCTGTCCCTCGTTAAACTTCACACAGTTGGTGATTACCCAGCCCTCTGATTTGTGGAGGTCTCTCTGCATGGCCTCCCTGCTTTCCAGGGAGTCAAGCTCCTCTCAATTTAGTGTCATTGAGAAACTTAGTATCCCTTTGCATCCTGCGTCCAAAACACCCTGAAAATGTTTCCTCTTTTTAAGAGAACAGCAAAGCCAGGCTTAGAGCCACCTCACATCATCTGATCTGCCATTTTGCTATAAGGCAAGACCAAATATTCCCCATTGTCCTGGTTCAATAAGTGCTTACTAAGGTCACCTGGTAATGACTCCCATTATGCCCCTATGCTTCCTTGTTCCTTCTGTTAGAAAATTTTTCATAGTATCTGATTTTTATTTATTTTTCCCTGCCTGTCTTGGTATGTTTTTATGCCCACCTTGGTAATATTCCAATGACTGTTCTCACATTAGTCCTCTTTTTTCTCCAGAACAACAACAACAAAAATTACCAATTTATTCACTGTCTTCCTATCAGTCATGTTATCTAGAACTCTATTGATATGTTAGACTGCTCTAGACTCTTTGACACTTAAAGTGCAGTGGCTCAAATGAGGCTTCCCTAATGATGCACTAGTTACGGACACCATCTTTGTTTGCTTTCAAAGAGAATGTTTTTTACAAAATAGTAATTCATGTCCAGACTTTTATTTATTGTAACGCTTCAGCTCACACAGCAGCTTCTCCAAAAGTTATCCTCTTTATAGAATTTGATTTACTCATTTTGTATTGAAATTCATGGTATTGTCACAACAGTTTCTGCTGATCCTTCCTCCTTGATACAGCAACCCCCTCGTGAAGCCACTGACTGGGGATTGTGATCTCATAGGTATCTAAGCTAACTGTCCCGATGATGCTTACCAGCACATTACATAAA
This sequence comes from Grantiella picta, assembly GCA_013397955.1. Taxonomy (NCBI): domain Eukaryota; kingdom Metazoa; phylum Chordata; class Aves; order Passeriformes; family Meliphagidae; genus Grantiella; species Grantiella picta. The sequence continues at coordinate 144,964 of VZRM01005615.1, read as the reverse complement.
TGTCATGTACTGCCTGTCTGGAGATGAATGAAATTCTCTCCATTTTTTGATACACACAGGATGTACTTCACTCTCAGTCTGAAATTTTTTTATTCTATTTTTCTCGTCTTTAGTAGCTCTCCTCACAGAAGGTGGTTTCCAGCTTTGCTTTCTCATTCAGCAGTTTTGTGTGGCTTAAAAATTTGTATTACCAGAAAAGCTCTGGGCAAAATATCAAGCAATCTTTCTCACATCACAACAAATATTCTCACATGTAATAAAACCTTGCACAATTCTTCCCTGAACAACTTACAGGTCACATGACCTTATGATTTTTCCAGTCCTTTTAGGGACACCTCAGCTTCTCTATCACAGATATCCCAAATCCTGCTACATTTCTATCAGGTCATAATTCTATATAGTCTCAGCTATCGCCATGGAGGATGTCTTTTTTTAATCATGAAATGCTATTTGTGGAAGGACCCAGTGCATTTCAATGTATGTAAGCGTGTTATCTATTTTTCCAGTTATAAGAAAGCTTCTAACCTGCTTTTCCTGATTAAGTTGTCTTTGACCTACATAAAACACACTGGCTGTAGGTGATTAGGAAATTCTCTGGAAATAAAGCCTGGGAAATAAGTGCAAATGATAAGAGGTTGTCTTGGCCTCACAGCCAGCATCACAGCTTTTTGAAGGGAATAAAAAAAAACCAAGCAAACATTTTTACAATTTGTGATTTTCAGTTGGTAAAGAGAAAATGCTAATCATTCTAATTTCTTCCTGCTGGGGAAGCAATGCATAAAAAATCTATTAACATACAAAGGCCAACAGGGTTAAGCTGCTCAAACACTGCCATCGATTTCTTCCCTTTTCCCATATGCTTACTTCTTCTCAGTCAGCTGGTACTAAGTAACACTTCTTTGCAGTTATGCTGTAAAAGTTTGTTCCCCTGAGAATCTCTTGGAGCCTCTGCTGTTGAAACAATAATTACAAGGAGGTGAAGTATTTGACTAATCAGCAGCAGGAGTCTGTAGGGGTCCAAAGCTGAATGACAAATGCCAATATCCACTTAAGGTTTGTTGGATCAACAAGCCAATATGGTGAAACCAATCCATCATCTTGTCACCAATTTTCCTTGCAGTGTCAGAAGCCTGCCAATTAAAAAAACCCCCAAACTTGTAATTACTATACATCACTCAGCAGTGATTGCGGGTAAATGATAAATAGGATCTCTTGCTTTCTCTCTCCAGCACCAGATGTCTTGTGTTGTTTGTGCATTTTCTGAGGCTGCTGAAGATTCCAATCTAAATATAGAGGGGGAAAAAAAGTACCATAAATATGCATGGCTTGGATTTTAATTACTGTTCATTAAGGAAAGTTAAACTTCATGGACAATTTAGAGAAGCAGCAGGCAAAATGTGGAGTGATAAAGTTCTAAGTACCAAATTGTGGGTTATTCCACTTGTTACTTTTCACTGGCAATGGTCCTGACCAAATTTTGTGAACACAGTCTGAGAACAGGACACAAATCAAAGCCAAATTGGACTTGCAGAAGATCTGTCATTCTACCACAGTGTTCCAGCTCCAAACCCAACAGAACACTGACACCTGCACACTTGGAGTACAAATTTTGTTACAATAATCAAATAGCTAGGCCCAGTGCTTAGACTTGGTAAAATCCTCGCTAAAGTTTAACTGCGCAAAGTTCATCAGCCAGTAAAATCTATCCCTGATAAATTCTGTCCTTTCCTTTTTTTTTTTTCTCCTTAAGAATTTGAGAACCTTGGGATCACCCTGCAAGAAAGAATTTCTTTGAATGTTTGCTCCTACTTTCCAGTTTAAAGTCCTTCTGCTGGATTTGTTCCACAGATCTGAAAGTCTAGATGTTAGCAACATGAACATTGTAGAAAGTGGACCTTCCTATTTAGTAGTGTAAGATCTTTTTTTTCAGAAGTTATTAGATTAGCAATAGCATAAGACAGGAAGCAAAACAACAACATGTGGCTCATGATTGCTCTCAACTAAACAGCATCTAAACAGATAAAAACAGTCAATTTTAGCTGTTTACTAACTAATTGTTCTATAACATCCTCAGAGGAAATCTGCCATTCCGCAGCTTAATTCATCAACGAGTTGGTTTCAGCCTCCTTAATTAAAGTGTAGTATTGCCTCTCTACAGGTAATTCAAACAAAATGTAGTTCAAAGGGAGAAAAGTGAGATGAAAATGGAGGCTGAATTTTTCACAAATGGAAATGCCAGTGTGAAACTGATTTTCCAAGTATCTTTTTCCATTGGTAACCCAGGCTTCATGCCATGACAGGTGGTGTATGCATTTAAAACACATTCTTGCAGGGCCAGAGTCCCCGGTGCAACCATGAGTAATGCTGATGATGATTTGGTATTCTTCCTGATCTGTCAAATTGAAACAGTTAGGCAATTGAAAGTTATTAATTTATTTATGCATTTATATTCTGGCTGCATGGGGGATTTTAATGTAAGAATTACATTAAAATTCCTGCTGGCTAGCAGGAATCCAAAACTGAGATGTGGATTCTAGGTAGCGGGCTTTTGTCTTGTATCTGCTCAACAGGAAATTACCAAGACAATGTAAAAGATTTTCTGGTCTCTTTTAAGCATCTGAAAACCAAAACAGCAAGCAGGATTTACTTTTAAATACCGTGTAGTACACACTTACATTTAAATATCCCTTATGAGGAAACAATAGCCTTAGAAAGAAAGAAATCCTCCATTCTAAACTCCTGATAGTTGTGTCGTTGCAAAGATGGTATCACAGCTGGATACTGGAAATGTTCAACTGTTTTCTGAATCTCTTCTTAAAAATTTCAAAAGCAAAACAAATACACAAGTGAAAAAAAAGGAAAACTCCACCTACTGAGGTATATGTTTACAGACTTTTTACTTACTATTCAGAAACTCAATTTAAAACAGCAATAAAAGAAAACAAAGCAAGTGTTGCTGCTGCTATACAGTTTGTCTTGTTCCACAGGAACTATTGAATAGGATCACATTGAATGAATACATGGAATGAATAAACACAGTTGTAATTGAAATCATTAATATTTTGTCCTTACTATAGGTACAGAGCCTTATGGATTTCAAATTGAATCTTAAATACAAGATTCCAAACTTTTCTTACTGAATTTAACTCTGCAATCAAATTTTGTAATACCTTCTCCTCAATAATCTTCTTAATCAATTGTAAATAAGTAATTTAAAAGTATATGCTGTCTCTATGCATGGAGACTTTGCATCATGAATAAAAACTACAGAATCAAACTTTCATTTTTAATGTGTACCCTGAAGTCAAGTAGGACTTTTCTGCTTGTCATTGTGCTTCCAAGTGTCACTTATAGATTTACCACTAGGACAAGACATGAGCACAGCTGACACAAAGTACAAGGAGCTAGCAAAGGGGCTGAAAATCAGACATCAGCCTGCAGGAGATCATACGCCCAGGTACTGAAGCAGACAAAACCACCATATTTCTTCACAGCAGTGCTGGTAGTCTGCTTTGCCAGCACACACCTGTCAGTTTCTTCTTTCTTCTCTAATGCACCAGCCTGTCCTAATCCATGATGCATCACAGTTGCATCTTAAATGCATGCTATCCTCCATTTCAGTGCTTCATTTTCTTTTACAACTTCTGTGTTCCTTTTCCTTCCTCCCTGTTTTTGTTCCTTGAAAGAGAACTGTTGCAACCACATTGTTTTTTGGTTGCTTTCTGGTTTCTCTGTGTAGGCAGCCATGGTGTGATTTCATGTATAGCATGTTCCCAGTGATGCCTGATGATTTTTTGTCCTTTCTTTGTATACCTTTTTTATACAATTTTATTCCCTTTTCGTCTCCTTGTACACATCACAAACACTCCTTGTACCTTAGCCCCACATGTTTATAACTCTTGTAGTCTGATATTTAGCTTAGTTTGGGGATTCTCTAGGGGGGAAGACAAAACATCCCAACTACCTCAAAACTAAAGGCTCCAACCTTGGACAGAGCCTCCTCTCTGGAACATATTTTTGTAAACTAGGCTGTAGTCACACTTGGGGGGGCTTAATTAGAATGGGGGGGAATTACTTCCTTTGTTAAGTTTCTTTTTGGGGGATTTTAGGTAGATACGCTAATTTGTGAGGCCCATAAAATTGTATACGCATTGTGCATGAGGTGTGTTTCTCGGCGTGGTTCCACCTTTGATGAGCGTGCACCTAAAATCCTATCAAAACCAAGGTAAACCCTTTATCCCTATACTGCTGTGTCTGCTTCACATTTCTACCAGCTTGATAAGGCATCACCAGGAGCACAGGGTGACTAGCACAGCCAGCAATGGGCAGAGTAATTTTAGCGGGTTCAAATCCCAACTCCCGTGTCTTCCTTGGTTTTATTAAATAAATGCACTATGCTACAGCTGCATTTTGGGTGGGTAAATGCATTGTGTTTCTTATGCAATGACATGAAGAATGAGAATTTAGAAGATGGGACAGCAACCTGTCCTTGCCAAGAGACAGGCACTAGCCCCTTGCTAACCTTGTGACATATATATAGGTAGCAAAAGTCCCCCCCGATGGTATTCCCAAGTGTCTTATTGTTATTACAGGGACTAGCAGAATGGTTTTAAAGAACATAATTTTTTCTGTTTTTGCTGTTTAGGGCTTTTTAACCAAATTTTTGACAATGCTGAGTGGACACAGGCTGTTTAACTAATTGTGCATTAACGTGTGTTTGGTTTTTGTCTATTTTTGCAATGACTAATGAATCTTCGTCATATACGTAACACAGCAAGTTGCATCTTGGACTTCAAAACTGTTGAGAATTTAAAATAATCCAGGTCTGTACCATGAGCAGTGAACTTTGCATTGGAAATGGCTGCTCTGACAAAAATTGTGATTCTGTAAGGGCCCACTACATCACTGCTTGTGTTGTACCTGAAACATAGTGCCTTGCTACCCTATTATTTGAAAACAGAGTGACTCAATTGATTTATAGAAATGCTGCTGAATATTCGTGTCATCAAACCAGGCATGAGTCAGGATGTTGCACCGTGAACATTTTCCCTGCTTTTCCTTTTTCTGTTTCCATTTTCTAAGCAGTGATGTTACACCACTAAATGACTTTTAAAATAAATATATGATACATTATTTAGCAATTGTGTCAGTGGTGCTTACACTTAATTTTTGTGGCAGAGAAGACAAAGCCGACTGTCACAATTTGCTACCATGTTTGTAATCACTAAATGATGCACTTATGTGCAATTAATTTTTTCACAATAGAGAAAACTCCTCCACTACAGCTAAAAGGACAGTCACACTTATTTTTCAAGTATTTTTAGGACTTGGGATCATTCAGCAATAAAAAACGCCAATAATGCTGGTAATACAGGTGGTGGGGGGGGGTGTTGTTTGATGTGGTGGGCTTTTTTGTTAATTTGGTGGGAAGAGAGTTTGGTTGGTTGGTTGGTTGGTTTGGTTTGGTTTTAATTTTAAAAGATTAAATGTTTCTATTTGGAAAGATTTATCTGATCTGACTTTCAGATGTAAGTTTAAAAAATATTTTCTGATTGTTTAGCTTTAGAGCTGAAAATCTAGTAACAATGAATAATTTATTGAATGGAGTTAACATGTTTTTCAGCTCACTGAATATTTATATAAAAATCCTGATCCTCTTGAATGTGCTCAGTATTTGAATCTACCCATGGATTTAGTGTAGGCTCCCAGTAGTGTAATTTTAAATAATAAGATCTGAGTTTTGTTACTTATGACTGATCAAATAGCATAATTTCACATTGTGTTCTTTAAACATGCATTCAAATATTTTTCATCTGTACCGTTTTGTACACAAAATATAAAATTAGCCCTTTAAGGCTCCAACAACACATTTTACTACTTTGACTTACATTTCCCCAGTTCATAGTGATTAAGATTTTACTTTGTGGCAAATTGAGCTTCTTAGAAAATAAGGTAATGCTCATTACCAACCACAGCTCAGGGTGAGTACACAACCTGACACAGCTCTGAAGATTGCTACCCCTCCAGCTTGACAGAGACTGTCCATCAAGCTCCTCAGATGCCACAGCTCTCAGCCTGATGCATCCAAATAAGACATTTCCAGTTTCAGTCAATCCTGCTAGAAGTACAGGGGAGGTCGTGACTGATGATGAACTTCTGCTCTCTCTTTACACTGGGAATAGATAGGGATGAGAAAGATGCAAGACATTTCCCACAGCTTTTCAGGACATGTCAGTCCTCAGTAGTATCTCCTTATGGTAAGGAAGGATGCATTTCTCAGTACATTTTGCCTTCTTGTGTAGCAATGACATTTTTAGGTGGAAATCTTCTTTGTTGAGGTTCATCTTAATAAATGGAGATGTTATCCAAGCATGCTCCCAGTTCACTAAGAAGACACTTTGCTGTTGTCTAAAGAACTGGGTGCAAAGAGGACTTCCTCTGGGAACTGCCTTCCAGCTAGACAGACTGGATGTTATCATTGAAAGCTGTGTGATTGAGAAGATAATGACTCTGATGAAAAAATCATAGAGGCATAGCAAAAGAAACTAATCACAAGGTTTAAATAGTTAATAAAATAAAATTTTTACTTCTAATTTTTGTTTTGTGTTCTTCTTTGCCAAATCAGTGTTGCTTTAAATTTTAGCAATTAAACAGTTTTATTAACAAATACCTTGATAATAAACACCATAGGCAGGTTAGTGAGATTCAAAGTAACACATCAAACTGAAAAAAACTAAATCCTTCAGCTTTCTAATGTGGGGCATATACTGTTCACTGCATAACAGGTTAATTCTAATTTTTTATCAGGAATATATTTTCCATTTATTTTAGTTGAGGGCAAAGACAGGTAGAAAAAGCTGCTTGCCTGCTTGCATGAAGATGGGTCTATGAAGAACACTAGTTGAATGCAAGGAAGAAACGGTGAATGGAGCTTACAGATATTGTCTCTTCATGTCCTTGTTCAACTGCAGCTGAGGGGAAAAAACCAACAAAGTGACATCAATATATACTGTATTATAAGTACTATATATACCATATACAGTATACTTAACAGAAAAGTAAAGATTTTTATTCTTAGCAATTGCTTTTTATTAAAAAAAAAAAAAGAGAAAAATATGCTTGTACAGAAATAGATTTAATGCAACATTATATTATCACTGGAAACAGTGTTAAGTCATAAAAGATATACTGCTTTGTAAGCAGCATGCCTCATTCTATCATATTTTTTTTTAATTGCACTCCCAGATTTTGTTTTATTCCGTTGTACCGATAAAAATTAGAATAAGTTTCATTGGTGACAATATTTTATCAAGTTTACAGTGGAGAAAGTAGGATCAAAATGTGAACCCTCTATTAATTGCATTTAGCTAAGAAGAATGGAAACAAAAATGTGAAAGGTCTAGACAGATGTGTGAATAGTTTTCTGCAACTGCCACATAAGTTATCACACTGAACCAGGAATGGACATTCCTTGTCTTCAGCACAGGCCAGCAGAAGACACTGCAGAAAAAACAGTTTAGTAGGTCTATAAACTGCTCTCTGAGAACATGAGATTCTAGCTCTCATTAGGTACAGTCTGAAGTCTGAGTTTCAATCCTACTGTTTTGTTCTCCTTGTTTGTTATTTTCTTGGGATGGTTGTGGAGGGTTTTTATTTTTTGGGAGGGCTGTTTGTTTGCATGCTTTTCCACTTTTGATCCTGCTTGTTAGAATTCTTGTTCCCTAGATTACAAATATCAGAAGAAAATGATATTTGCCCATCTCCCTACAGAAAATATCCCATGGGTCTCTGCAGATTGTATTGATTTCAGTTGCTTTCACTATGTGTGTGTGGTTATGTGTACCTAAATGTGAGAGAATTTTGGACAGAAAAAGTCCTAAAATCCACAACTCAGATACAAAAAAAAAGCACCATTGCACTGTCATCTTCCTTCTTTCTTCATTTCTTCAACTTTCATATTTCTCTCACTAAGCAGAGGGCTCAAAATTCTGTGTGTATTTTAAAATGTGAAAAGCTAAGAAGTATTTCAGCTCTTCAGGGAGCAAGAAAAATGCTATAGCTCTGTTCAGACTATATGTATCAAAAATGTTGATGCTCACACCCCATTGTGTTCTACCATGTTTTCAATGTGCAATTGTTTTCATGTCACCAAAATAAATTTAACTTGGCAGAAATAATACGCTTCACTCAATTTTCTTCCATGAAGGTTTTGTATCCTCCAGTCTTACCTCTGAACACAGAGTCCAGGTCTGTGAGTCTGGATGAACCACCTGGAAATACAGGTGTGTATACTCTGCAAGTGGAACTGCCTACCCTGTAACATAAACAGCTGCAATGCAGATTTACAGCAGGTTTATTGGAGGATGAACTCCAACCAAAATAACCTGATTTGGTGCTGCCTTCTGCACCTTAAAAGTTCTGTTGAACTACTTTTATAGGTAGTGACTCAAGGCTTTCATCCAACTGTTGCTCATATGAAGACTTCTCTGCTACAGTATTTGCATTTTTCCCAGTATGGTACTAGCGTGTGGCAGAACTGCTGGTGAAGAACACCAACATGTCAAAGTGAGTATCAGTTTTTACAATCAGAGGTATTTGACAGAGGCTGTATCAGCCTGAGTACTCTTTATGTTGTCATCTTCCAGAGGCTATCAGAAAAAATGCAGAAAAAATGTCAGATTGAAGACTATTTATCAAGTCATTCCAAGTCAGGTTTCATGGAAAATAAGTTATTACTTGTGCCAGCAATTCAAAATATCAATTAATTTTCAAGCATGGTCAATAGCAGATCAACTGTCTATAAATTCATCCTAACTCTGAGTATAGTAGGTAATAGGGAAAGACAGCAAACCTACAAGCTACAATGTTGTACCGAGGATGAATGAATTTCTTTCTGACTGTTGGCATTGATTTGCTTGCTCCCTGTAAAATAGTTGCGATTATCTCCTTGTTTTAACTTCAGTTTTTGTTATTGCCCATGCTAATAGTACACATAATCTGATTTAATAAAGATCTAAAGATCCTTACTTTTGGTGTTTCCTGTTCCACTAAATTTCATTATGAGTCAAATACTCTTCCCATTTCTTTACAGGGATGCAAATATGTCGTGGTGGTAACGGTTTTAAACTAAAAATAGGTTGGTTAAGATTAGATATAAGAAGTTTTTTTAAAGTGGGGTAGTAAAACAGTAGAACATGTTTTATAGTGAGGTGGTAGATGTCACAGTTCTAAAAACATTCAAGACCTGATTGGATGAGGCTCTGAGCAACTTGGTCTATTTATGTCCTTATGCATCTCAGGGGAGTTGGACAAAATGACCTTTAAAAGTCCCTTCCAACACAAATATGATTCTACGGTTGTATGATAAGGGCATTTTACTAGAAAAGAAGTTTAATCAGCCTGTGTTTATTACTTTGTTTTTAATCGGGCTGTGAACACATCCTTCAGATCTCTAAGAGAATGTTTATATTGCAGAGTGATCATTTTTTTTCATGTAATAAATTTTTCTTTATTCCTTTTAGTTTTGATTTCCACTTTAAGCCACTCTAACTATTCATCAGCAGAACCTGAACACAAGCCCTTAAAATCTCCCATCAAACACCCATTTCAACATGTCTTTGGAAAACAAGGCACTAAGGAACAGTCAGAGGTCATAGTAATAAAGTCAAACATGTATGAGAATCATTGCCTGGGAAGAGAAAATTCTAAAAAATTCTCTGTGCTTATGTACGAATTCAGGAAGCAGGTAATGGGGAAGATATTACCAAATGATTGTTCCTGGAAAGGTCGCTCTATAGGTTTAAGAAAATGAATCTGAGATTCACATGTTTGGGGACCTTAAGGCCCCAGTTAGGATGCAGTCAGCTATGTTCTAGGTAAGAAATGGCACACAAAACATAATAAACAATCATAGCAAAAATAAAACAGAAAAACATTTCAAACTAGAAATGTTTCACAAGTTTCAGTAGAAATGTTTCAGTACTTCACACAAGGTTACTCTGGTATCTACAGGGCAGTCATAATTCTCCCCCTATCCTCCTTCATAAAGTAATAGTACCATTAATAGACAACTTCAAGCCCTTCCAACACTTCCACTTCCAGCAGGGTCACATCTAGCTTTCTCTAAACAGACTGCTAATTGCATTACATCTCCACTCAGAGTCACTCAACCAGGCAACCAAGAGCTGGCCAGCAGGATGCCAATGGCCTACACTTCCATGGAGTGCTGCTCAGGAGTACCAAGCAGTTTTTCTGGGGACACAGGTGACACCGGGTATTTTCCACACAGTCCATTTATTGCTGGTTCTGTCATCCTCTGGTTTTGTTACTTAGATTCAAAGTTTAACTCTATGTCAGGAAAATTTATGATAATTAAGTGAAGGCATCTTTGTATTTGGCTTGATAACCAAATAAACTGTGTACCATAATGTTTTTAAATTTATCTTAAATTCAGAATCATTTATTTTGTCGTTTAATGGCAAATTTTGCCTTTACAAAACTACTGACAAAATGGCATACTCACAATTCCTTCACAAATATTGGTGACTGTCTCTTTAATAATTTATTTTCATCACTGCATCCAATATGATTGAATATATTAATGCTTATGTAAACAGTGAACTTTTGTAATAGTTATAATTTAGCTTAAAAACTTTTAGGGATCAATCTGTAGCATCTCTGATCAAAGTGCTGCCTTTTCCCAGACATTATTTTAATTTACATACTGTGTTCATAAAACTTAATTACATTAGCATATTTTTTGTGGGCGGCCTTTTACAATTCTTCCCTGAGCAGATTGCTCTGGGCCTTTATACTGCTCTTTTTTTTTTTTTTAAATGTTTTAACGTTTAAAAATTATACAGATATGAGAGCATCCTGAAAAGATGATGCCATCAGTGATAGCTTGAAAGAAAATCATTCTAAATAGCAAAAGAGAATGTAACTGGGATTAAGCTGAAAAGAAAATCAGAAGCCTATATCATAAAATCTGTTTTCAGGATATATAACAATATCTGGAGTGTAATCTGTTAACTAGGACCAGCAATTTCAAAGAGTCCATGATCCTAATGCACAAAACTTACTGGATCTCCACACTTTTTTTTCCCCTGTGAGACCATATATACATCACAGCAGCTCAGCTTTCATAGGGAAATTCTCATTTTAGGTGCTTCAGTTTTATGACTACCACAGGTGGATAATTTCCAGGAACCTTGAGCATTAAGAGAAGTTGTAATTCAGCACCCTCATTCACTGTCAACTGCTGTGGGCACATTCAGGTATTTCCAGGTCTCCAGCTCAGCATATTTAGGCTTCAGGGCTGAGCTCTTAACCAGGGATATGAACTGAACTGCGGAAATCCTTTTTAATCCAGGCAGATTTCTTTATGCAATGACAATCTTTTTGAGCATGCAGCTTTGCTCTGCCCTCTCACAGCTAGTGCTCACCTTCTTGCGCTCACAGCTGTTACACAGAATTCCTTTGCAACTCCTCTACAAAACAAGCCATGGTCTTGTCCAACACTACCACCTCTCTTAAAAAAGTGTCTTTGGAACAATTTAAATACTTTAGTTTTGAATTCTAGGAAAATATCCTTCTATCTTTTACAAAAAATATTCTGAAGGCAGTCACCATCTTCTCATTTCACCTGAGTTCAGCAGCTCCTACTAGGATTAAGGAGCTAAACATGAGCGCAGATTGGAGAGAAAACTCTTGAGAGTGTCCAGAACACTAAATTTCTGGTTTTACCTGACAGAAGGGATTTCAAAAGAGAATGAACTAATAGCTCCAAGCACATCTTCACAACCAATAACCACAAACTTTGAAAACTACTCCTTCGGTGTATAATGGTTTGCAAAAAATAATTTTGTTTTATCAGCACACTGGAAATGCATTGCAATCTGCACAAACGGTGCAAAAATGTGTATTTCTATGTAAAAATACTCAATCAACCTAGGGCCCTTACAATGACAGATTTTTAAATATAAGTAAAGAAACAGCAGTTCTAAAAGTGGTGGAAGAAGCATTTCTGTGAGGAAGTTCTCATGTGCTATTAACTTGCCTTGTCTTTATAAAAATTGTCATATGACTGCTTGTGGTGGAACTTAAATGAGTACTTAGAAGAGCCCTTTAAACTGGCTCAGAAGAGACAGTTTCATCTTAAACACTTAGCATGTATTCAGCCAAGGGGCTGAGCCTGAGTTTAAACAGAATGAACTGAGAAGGTTATACATATGAAGAAGCTGGTAGGAGAGTCCTTTGATACCTGGCCAAGATTCGAAAGAAAAGAATGAAAATTAGCTGCACCTCTCAGGACAAATTCCATATGTGCTGTGCTGAGGTCATATGCAAAGGGCATATCCTTAGCACGGAGGTCCTCAGAACAGGGGACAAAAGTGCCTCTATGGCATCTTGTAATCTTATTTTAATAGTTGCCAAAAGGCAAATTCAGCCTTTAGCATATGGCAGCACAGCCCTGAGGCTGCATTAAATCATGGCTATATCTATACTTCCAGCAGCTAGGAATTACTAGAGCATAGAGAGTTATTGGCTGTCTCCCTTTCTGCAGTAATTAAGATGGAGAAATATTTCACAAGGAGTTTTTAAGGGATATTTCTTACGGACTACATCTGCTGGATAAAAGAAGATGAGTTGTGGTATTTTATGTGCAGATTTCCTATATTTGGAAATACAGGAAATATGCTAAACTTGAAGGTGTCACTGCCCTGCAATATTGAGAAAAACCAGGCATGAAGCATAGCTCAGATACCCCTTTTTCAGTTATTTTGTTGCCTTCAACAGGAAAAACAGTCTTTTCTTTAAATGCAGCCCAGAGCCCAGTCCATTCAATGACGTGAGGAAACAGAACATTTACATTAAAGGGTCTCTGTTTTGCTAGAACAACTGAAAGAATACCAAGTAACTCTATATATGCACCTATTCAAATTAAGTGCCTTTGCACGGTTTTTAATAGTGCAGTTCTGGGACTACTGGAAATGAAGTGTACATTACCATCCATCATTTTAATCCAATACATGGAGCATTTCTGGACACATACAGATGCTTCAGGAAACCAAGCCATTTATTCCAAACTGAACTACACCCATCATAACATAAAAATAAAGAAGATCCTCACCTAGATTCTGAAAACCTTCTTTCCTCTAGGAAATATATCTGAAAAGAATAGCATGGCCTGAAGGGTGCAACAGTGCCCTACAGTCACAGAGTCACACTGTGTCCAGAAACCTTCAGCTCTATTTCATGCCTACAGGCAGACCCACATCCTTCAGCACAGAGGGCTAAATTCACCTACTTACACTCACAGAAATATACTGGGCAGAATGGCAAAAGAATGGACTAAGCACAAATCATGATGCTGAATCATTAAGACAGACAGTTAATTGAGATAAGGTCTAATTAGAAAGGCTTTTGCAAGAAGGAAGAAGACATTTTTCCCTGTCCTCTGGAATTCTGTGCAATGGGAAAATTCAATTATGAGTAAGATGGTAATATATGTAATCTTCCAAATGTTTTTTGACAGGGTCTTAAACTCAGCTCTGAGTATAACATAGGGATTCAACCTGCTAAAATGCTACTAATGATCAAACATATGGTTCATTTAATCATTAGTTTTCATCATGAAAAAATGCTGGCAGTTAAAATCCAGAGTTTCCATACTGAAAATTACTACAAATATGTTTACTGATTAATTTAGGTGCATACTTGTGAAAGGACAGTGACAAGGGAAAGCAAGTGACAGATTATAAAACTGAGGAATGATGGAGGTAATTAACTAATCCAAGCGGCTAATGAAAGTAATAACATCTTATCCCTTATGCACTCAACTCCAAGTTTGGCTGCTGTGTCAGAGAAAAGGCATTTTAGAATGTATTAGAAATTAGGAAGTTCTAACAGCAGGAAACAGATGTGTCTAGAGACACAGAAAAAAATTCTGTAGAAGAAAAATGCCAATGAGAACTGACCTTTGGAGAAATTGAACTAGAAAGGAAGTATATGCTGTTTGAAACAATCCAATGGTATTATGTAAAAAGAACGAGGAGGCTGTGTTTCACTTCCTCATTCAATATTCATAAATCTTGAATGCAGCCAGACAATATTGTCTGTATTTAAAAATAATCAATTGCTTATTCCCAGCAACATACAAATAGTTGACGGCATTCATTGCAAAGAGCACTACCAGTCAATAACTTACCATGTCAATGAAGAATGGAACATGAGACCTAAAAGAAGAGAAAAAAGATTTCAGATTAAAACATCCAGCATAAAGTACAGAAATACTACTAGTGCTACTACTACTACTGCTAACTATTGAACAAAGAAATCGTCCAGCAATTATTAACATTATGAAGTGAATTTGTTACAATTTTTTCTAGAAAATTGTTAATTTGCAGAACTTTTACACTGAATTATTTGGACTTCTGATTTCATACATTTCATACAAGTAATATTTGTAAAAATTCATGCTTCTGTTACTTCAGTTTAACTGGAGAGAATAAAGCTTTTTTGGGTAATGGCCTAACATGTTAATGTTTTCCATTGTTACATCTTCCTAGAACATCTTCCACACCTGTACTTCACAAGCAGAAAGTAAAATAATTATTAAATATTCATCATAATGATGATCCTTATGCTTAACAAGATTTTGTACTTTTACAGCCTGTCCAGAAAGAGACTGAGGACGAGAGAGCTTCTTTGAATTTCATAAAGGCCCAGGCAAAACTGGAGATCTTGAGACCTTTTGCTGTCTGAAAAGTCCAAAAATTACATGCATAAAAATTTTCACTATTTCCTTTCTATAAGCAGTCTTTCAAGGAGGGATAATCCTGCACTGGTTGTAAGGAGCAGGTAAAACCAGGATGATAGGTATGCATGATTTCCCCAGCTCTCAACTAAATATTATTCTGGATACTTATTTTATGCCACTTCAGGAGTTTGCTACTTATCTACTTTATTCATGAATTTTGCAGAAGTCACAATCTAGCACTCTCTGATTACTAATATGTATGAGCTGATCAAACTTCCACAAAAATTGTGTTTGACTAGTCAGTATGGTTTCATTGTCTGCTGAAATTAAATGATCCTCTGGATTGTGCCTATATGACACTGATGATAGAGTAAGAAGTTAAATTGCAATAAGTGAATGGTTAATTGCTCATATTTGCTATAAGACTTCTTGGGAAATGTGTTTAGCAATATAACCATTTATTTTGTGGATCTCCAAAAGTTATGCTATTTATTATAATTTTAAAAAACGGTACTACAGGGAATCAGAGATTAAATACCCCTAGATAGCTTTTTAAATTTTACATTTTAAGAAGTACATTATGTTTGAGACATTAAGTATGTCTCAGCAGGAAAACAACTAATACATAGTCTAAAAGGTATTTTCAAAGGTATACTTCTGTGCTTGTGAGTGCAGAACTGAGTGATTCCAAAGGAAAAAGATAACACAAGAGGAAAAAGGGGCAAGGTGGAGAGATTAAAAGATCACTGAAATTTAAATTAGGCCATTGAGAACAAGGGGTCAATTGGTTGCTCCACTATTTATACACTTTGAGTGCCTGAATTCTGTCAATGCAAAACAAACTAATGTCTAAAAAGTCTTAGCTGTTTTGAAGCACAGAGCTAGGATGAATCTGATGTTCAATATTCTTTTGCTTTTACAGACTGGGGCACTAAAGACATTTCAGTAATTTCAACTGCTTTGTTTAGAAAGTGATACTGTAGTAAATGGTTGCTAAGGTACTTGTACTGATAAACAAATTAAGTGTAAAATTTACTTAAAAACTATTAAGAAAAAACTTTAAAAAATTATTTTGAAATAAAAAAGCTCTTTTAAAACTTTCTGAAATTTTGGAACTAATGAATTTAGACGTTGTGATAACTCTTAAATAAATTTTAAAAACCCAAACTTGCTAGTGTTAAGGAAGCATGGTTTTAAAATGAAAATTATATTACAATATAATTTTCTGTATTGTTTTCATAGGTTTTTTTAAACTTGCTAAATTTAAATTTCATAGATAGTGAACATGCAGTTAATACACATCTTATTTTCTTTTCTTTCAAGTTAAAATTAGATGGAAAATTAAGATACTCTCCTCATAAAAGTGAGAACTATGTAAGAATACACTGCTTTGTAATACAGAAAATATGATGCATTTAAATTCCAGTCATCCTAACAAAGTTTTAATCTATTCAAGATTGTTTTTACTACTAGAACCATGTCCATACTGAAGTATACCTTCAGGAAAAGACTAACGTATCTTTGAACAGCTCTTCATAAGGATTTTTTTCATAGGAGAGCACATGCAGAAGCCTCTAGCACACCGACCAGCTCAAAAGGACTCTGGCAGGATGCAATCCTGCATTGCAGATGTCTCTGCAAGTTGAAGAAAGCACTTAGAGGGTGACTGTTACAGTTTCTGCTGTGAAGAACATGACCTTATGGCCCATAGAGCTTGACCAAAAGCTCTAAGTCCATGGCAAAAGAAAAATGTAAATGAAAGATAAAACTTTCCATTGTCTTCAATAATCTTCACTGCTTAATTGTTATGGTGATAATCTTGACAATAATTCTTAAACTCTTAATTCATCAAAAAAAAAGACATTTTCCCCCCCTATTGAATACGTGATCAAGCAGCTTGTTCTAGCTAAGCAATTTCAACAAAACGGTGTCTAGTCCTTTTTTCTGCTGAGGAGTTCAAATGTGTAAAAGAAATTTCACCTCTATTGACAATGAGGAATCAATAAAAAAATTACTATCAAGTCTAGATCTTCTTTGAAGTTGCCCTTTAAACAAAAATGCATTGCCTGAACTGATTTGATACATGATAAAACTGGAAGAAAAAAATAAGGCAATATACCAGTTTTGTTTTACTAAATTGAAAATATGTGTATCATAACTATGTAGGCATTTCTGAAGAACAGAGAATAGTAGAATTTCTATCTTTGTGAAAACAGAAGTTTTTTTTATTTTTTAAGTGTCCATTTATGTGCTGCCTGATATCAAATTGTGAGATACAATAAATTTCAATAACACTCAATTGAGTATGATGGATAGGTTCCTGGAGCTACTAATTTATTTTTTTTTTAAGGAACTTAAGCAAACTCATCACAAAGATATTAACTTCTCCTCAAGTAGCTCTTTTGTTCACTGGATTAAGTAGCTAAAAATCTTTGATAGCCCTAATAAATAACTGATCATCTTACTATAATTGAAATTGTTTTTGTGTTTTCCTTCTCTGCCTGATTTCAAATTGTAAAATGTTCAGAAATTACTGAAGTGACATGAATCATTCCCTAAGAATTGGGGTAATCTCTAAAACATAGTAATTGGTAACAGGGACAGTTTCTATATTACTAGATTGGATTATTTTGTATTGCTTTCATAAAACACAAATGTTACAAGGAATAGATAAAAGAGTTCCAAAGCAACACCTGATAATTTCAAAAGGGTCTCTAAAATACAATGCTTTAATTAATTACACAGATTCTTTTAAATTCTGGATGCTGACCAAGGTACCTGATACACTTCATCTTTATGGGAAACCAGAAGTTTTAAATTACCCCAAAGAGTTACAAAGGCATTCTCTATAGAGATGTGGGAAATTGATGTGGGCACCAGGTACTGCATACAGTGCATTACTGAGCAGAAGAATTAGTTAACACTGTTCTACAAACATGTAGAGGATCATGGTACAGAGCTCTGCTACCCATCTGTGTCATATATCATATTCTGACAAGAAAAATTGTTCAGTTTTTAATTTACTTCTATCCAGCTGAACTCTAGAGTCTGTGCAGAACAAGTTTGACTCTGTAGATAAAATTGGACCAAGTGGATGAAGCAGACATGAAATGCTTCTCAGTTATAAAAATAACCTATTTCCTGATATGAAGTGGGAAAAGCCAGGGGTCAGTCTCCATGCTCACTTGAGGCAGCAATAGGTTCTGTCTCATATCTATTTTGTTGTGTCTGTATGACAAGCTACTCTGATCGACTGCACAGAAGTAATGTCAGGTATTACACACATGGTTTCCCTGCTGCTTGACTTTAAATGACTATTACACCTCCTTACTGAATCTGATGCCCTAGAAAAGAAGTCTTTGTATTAGCACAGAAAAGGAATCATACCAAGTAATCTCTCTGCTCCTTTCTTTCATAAGAGATCATTTTTTTCTCTAATACCTCAATGTCACCACAAGTCAACTCATATTAATGAAACAAATGGAGAAAAAAAATCTGCTCTGGGAAATATTTCTGTACTTGATTTCTTGCTTTCTACAGAATATCCATTAAAATTTAGGACCACCTATAGCCTTCAGATTTTTCTTTTTAAACATCAGTTCCTAGGTGAAAAGAAGAAAAGACAGATTTCAAATTAAATTATAGATAAGCACTGCCATACTTTTGGAGTAATGTTCAATGTGGATGAGTTATCTCTTTAGATATGCAAAATCAGTGTCGGTTGATCTTTCTAAAATGTCCTCATGCCTCTACAACAAAAATGAAAGCTGTGGCAAGTAAAATGACTGCAAAGCTAAAACAGTAGACTCTTCATTTGCAACCTATGTGGCTCTGCATGCAAAATGATTCTATAGGATAGCAACAGAGAAAGTCACACAGCTGAAGTAGCAGAAATTGAATGCAAGTTGCCCACATCAAAGAAACTTGAGTAAAATGGTTGAAATTCATGTCTCTTTACAGTGCAGCAATATTCATGTTATATCTTACACGTATATTGCAGCAAGTCTATCTGAGAAGACAGTGAATAAAGATTTGGAGAATTAAATAGCCTTTTCACCCAGTGCTGGTTACCTCTGGTGGAGGTGAGCTCTGAAGTACCTTGACCAGGCACAGTGGAGGAACTTAACCTGCCTACTATTCTCTGAGTACTGTTCTGTTTACTGTTCCACTGAGGTCCTTCACTCTCTCTACTGTTTCCCTGAACTCCACGGCACATGGCAGAAAAATATCATTCAGATCTTGAAATCAATTTTTAACTGTCATATTTAGATAACTAAACACTTTATCTAAGGTATCATTGCCGTACTAAGGATCCTTGAGACAATGGTCAGACAAGGAACCAGGAATTTCTACAAAGCAAATACCCAGAAGCCCAGTATTTTTTAATCATAATAAAAGTATTTATATCACTATAAAGAAAGTGAAGCTCTGGGTTACTTTTTTATCACAGAAAGTGAAGAACTACTAACAGAAGTAGCAGAATTATTCAAGTCAGCAGTGTTAAATGGATGTAATATTAAAAGAAGACAAGGACTGATCTCAACTCCCTCTTAAAAATTAGATACATTAGCTTTTATTATTAGGAGATGACGAAGTAAGTAATTCCAGAATATATTCACTGAAATATTAATTAAAAGCCTAATATGCTTTCATATGGAAAACCTAAATATTTAGAAAACATTAGCACAATATCTTTTATGTTGAAGTCATTCAGATAACAATTTCATACACAGAAATTCCTAATTGATTTGACCATAAAATAAGCCTTTTGTTCAATAAAGTATGATGAAATTATAATCTGTATATACATATGCATATATACATCCACAAACACATGGAAACAGAATGGGAAAGAAGAAAAAAAACTTGATAATTCTACTTCCATAGGCATACAGATATCATCAGGCTAATAATATGAAAATAAAAACTAAAAGAAAAATACAAAGTTTTACAGAAACGGGCTGATATGAACCTGCACACAGCTCCTACCAACAGCATGGAGCTCACTCCACTGAGCCTAGATTGAAGGTTCACTCACAGTGAAGAAATAACTCTGACACAACTTCTTCAAAGGCTTCTTCACATTGGTCTGACTGAAGGAAAGAGAACACCAGAAAACATCACATCATACCAGCTTTATCTCTACAGATAAACCCAGATGCCTCTGCACAGATTAACTGTTTAAGTGATGTATGACACAAGCAGATAAACCAAGGTTTCCTTTGATAGTTCTGCTTTCCTGTTGGTTCCCACTGAATGAAGAATGCAGACTCTAACTAGTGTACCAGCTCTGCATTTTGTTGAAAACCAAATAGATTTCAATACCAATAGCGCAAGATGACCAGAGAGGGTAAAAAAAAAAGTGTTTTCTTCTGAAACTACTTATGTTAAAAACTAGAGTTCTCTGCTCATTGCAGACCTTGAAGACCTGAACAAAAGTCTTTATCTCTCTCAGCAGGTTGTGTGGTCTATCCCCAGCATGCAACTAAGCACTCACTCTTCCCCGGTGGGATGAGGGAGAGAACTGAAGGGGAAAAAGTAAGAGAACTTGTGGGTTGAGAGAAAAACAGTTTAATAATTGAACTTAAAATATCATCAATAGTAAATTAATAGTACAAATAATAATAATGATATCAATAATAATAATAGTGATGATGATGATAACAACAATAATAATAATTGTAATAGTAATATGCTAACCAACAGCCATTTGATGCCCAGCCAGTTCCTGGCCAGCTTTTCTCCTAATTTACATGCTCAGTGTGATGCCATATGTCACGGAATATCCCTGAGGCCAGTTGGGGTCCACTGTCCTGGCTGTGTCCCCTCCCATATTGTGCCCCCCAGCCTTCTTCCTGGCAGGGCAGCATGAGAAATAGAAACATGGGTAAATTAGTGTAAGGACTGTTCAGCAGCAACTAAACCCTCAGTGTGTTACTGTCTTGGAGTGATGTTATGATAAGCCTTTATTCCCTATCATTAGCTTATATGCTCAAAAAATGTGGTCCTGTCACTTTAATTACATTCAGCAGCAGAGAGAAACGCAGGTTGTTTTGAAAACTTTTTCCCCAAGCCTCGCTGCGGGGGAGCAAGGAGGGGGGAAGGGAGCACTCTCGCTCTCTCTTCAAAGACTGCGCACTGGGACGGCTGTCGGAGTGGGCTCTGTTCCCTTTTTTTTGGTTTTTTTTCATTTTTTCTTCGTTTGGACCCCTTCTCTTCGATCTGCTTTGTTGCCCGAAAACCCAAGGGAGCCCAGAGGACAGCAGAGCTCTCGGGGAGCTCCGCCCAGCCCCCCAGGGGGGCGAGGAGGGGAGAAGTTACATCTGAGGAAAAAGGACACTAAATTTACCAGCTTTTTAATCAGGTTTAATAACTCCCTTCCCCCTTGGTTTTCCCCTTCCCCTGTGCCTTGCAGGACACTCTACGTGGTTTTATTAAATAAATAGTTTTTTCTTCACTTCCATCTAAGAAATTCTGTTGTGAGTGGTGGAGGGGGTGTCAGAGCCCTTAGCTCTCGGAGGAGAATTTTATCATTAATCCAGAACAACATTTTGGCGCCCAACTCTCTGCTAGCCATGGTGAAGGCCATGGGGGAGCAGGAGGTTCCCCCTGCAGCCCATGGAGTCCACAAGGATGCAGAAATCAACCCACAGCCCATGCCAGAGGAGCAGGTGGATGCCTAGAGAGAGCTGTGATCCAGTTTGGAGACTTGAAAGAGTTAAAGCTATGTATGTAAAGTATGAAAGCAGCGTGGCCTCGGCTCAGGAGAGTCTGCACTTTATGGACAAGAAGACTCATGTTACAGCAGAATTCGGGCAGGATGTTGCTCGTGAGATTGGACCCACGCCAAAGAAGTTCCCAGAGGACTGTCTCTCGTGGGAGGGACCCCATGGCTAAGTAGAGAACCCCTCTCCCTGATTGGGCTGACCAGAGAACCCCTCTCACCCTGCCCCCTGTCTGTGTTGCTGGTTTGGAAAGAGGGAAGGGGGGTGAGCAGGGAGACTGCTTCTTAAGAGGGTGGGGGGTGAGAGCAGAGAAACTGCCTGAAGAGAAAGAGAGATAAGTAGAGATAAAGAGTATTTGTAGTAGAAGAGTTTTGGTGATGAATAGATTTATGGACCTGCTCTGTGGACTGAGAAAANAACCCCTCGTTGGGGTCCGCCGCGCTGTGTTTTTTTTTTTTTTTTGCTTGCTCTAGCTTAGTAAATTTGATTGACTCAATTGGCCTTGCTTATAATTTATAACAGAAGGAAAACTAACTCAATCCCAGGTGAAACCAGGACAGTGGGGGACCACCGTGTTATGCCATTATAAAAGTAATTTCTACTCTGCATCTAATGTAGCTTTGATTTTCTCTCAAAAAGATGACAATATTGTTGATGATCTTCTCACATATGTGTGTAAGCATAAATATGCATATGTATGTTTATCTCGTGTTATAATATTAAAGCACAATTTCTTGCTTTCCTTCTTCAAATACTGGATATCAGAGAAAACCCACCATCTTTGCTGCCAAACCTAAACCTCTGAGGTGAGCATGGACTTTGCCAAAAGCTGAAACAAAAGTATTTTCATTTTTCCCTAAGCAATTCCTCAAGTGGATTTGTTCTTCAAAACATGCTGTCAGGGATAGAAGGAGAGAGAAAACTTTGTCTCTACCTTAGGAAATTTTATCATAAGAATTGAACATCTAAGGTTTATTTAGGAGAATATGACTAAAGATACAGCTCATTTTTTAAGAATTTATCGCTTCTGTGAACATGATTCACAATCCTTAATTACTACCAACAGAAGACAGAAAATACTAGCTGAGACTCAAGAAAATATGTGGTAATTAATGTGTAAGGCTTTTTTTTCCATTTCTATGGTCTTTGCAACTTACTGCAAAAGATCTTAGAGAAACACCTTGCGGATAGTAATTTTGTCTCCACACCAAAACTACAGTAAAAGTGCAAACATTAGCTTCAGTTATACTTCTGAGTGCTGAGGCAGACTACAACAAGCAGGGATCATCCATCACTATTTTTGTTCCCAGAGCAAAACCTAAAACATCCTTCAAAGCAAGCAATTTTGAGGTAAATGAAAGCAAAATTAATCCCAAAGCAAGTTTCACAATAATTATGTTAGAGAAAAAAATCTGAGTAAGAAAATGCAGTACATGGCTATACTCCTAATTCATTTAACGTGTTAATAAAATGAAAATTTTAAGAGTTTCAGTGATGAACATTTTGTCCTGTGCAGCCCTGTTCAAGGGCTTGACCTTCAATCATTTAATTAGAGTCAGAAGGATATCACTGATGATAATCATCATGTTTGCCACTTGCTGTATATATCATCTTTCCTACAATGATGTGAAAAATTCACAAACATCAGTTAATTGTTATTCTCACCAATTCTCTCACAGAGTGTTATTAGCACTATATTTTTATATAATTCAATATTTTATACACTCTGTAAGTTACACATAAGTACTCTGGGTTATTAACTTTATCATGATACAACCTCAATTAGCAAAATGCCACAGAATGAATCTAACATTTTTAGGTTGCCAGAAGCATTAGTCAACAGACTTTGAAAGCTAGTATCAAGATTACCAAATGTAAGCTTCAAGGGCTGCATTTGTCCTCTAGTATAGCGGAGAAATGTTCAGAATCAGTGATGCTTTAATTTGGAGAGTAACACAATTTATCATTTGCATTTAAACCAGCACTAAATAGAGTTTTCATCAATTCTTCATGTTTATTGAGCAATAACTAATTTTGCTTAAGGTTTGCAAAAGAATTATGTGATTTCTTTTTTTCTGCTCACAAATCCCTCCTACTTTGTCTGTAAGATATCTTTTGTGCCCTTCCAAAATGAGTGCAGATCAGTTTTGTACTAGCCTGGATTCCAGACTGACACCATAATCAGAGGACCCAGAAGAAGATGATATTTTAAGAA
The DNA here is from genome assembly GCA_013397955.1 of Grantiella picta. NCBI lineage: Eukaryota > Metazoa > Chordata > Aves > Passeriformes > Meliphagidae > Grantiella > Grantiella picta. The sequence goes on along the minus strand of VZRM01005615.1, from coordinate 121,263 downwards.
AATGTATCTTTGTAAAATGGATATGATCCTGATTCAAGACACCAAAATAATTCTGAATCTCTGCATTAACTACAGTGGATGTTTCTGCTGGAACCACATGTGCACACAAAGTATTTATGTATCACCATATCCTGTTGTCTCCTCTCCACCTCCAGAACTACCTTTTTGGTATACATATGTGACGGCTCTCCTTTTTCTTTTCCTTGTAGCTATTCTCCACGCTCTGCTCTGTACCAGTGACCACTGCCCTTCACAAGAAACAAGGCCATACTATAAACCTTCAGTCCAGTCTGCAGCACCATATAAGAGCTTGACCTGTTCATCCCTCCTTTTGAACAAGTCTACGTAGAAGCAGTCAGGCTTAGGACCACAGTCACACCTCTTAACTCCACTTCTAAACAAACCATGTGGTTTGGCAAGGAGGCATTTTAACTGTAATCTTGTTGTTTCACACAAACAGTGCCAGCCTTGGTGACACGTTCACATGGTTTGGATGAATACTGTTACCTGCTGTCTTTGCAGGATCTAAAACTTTGTGATGTGTGAGCAATTCTGTGAACCTGTCAAGAAATTCATTCCACACCACTTAGAATGTCAATGAAGAGACATCACTGAAAATAAGCCCAGCATTAATATTCGTCTAAAACACAAACTCCTGCTAAGCCTCATCTGGTTTAGGCAAACACAGAACTCCAGATTATTTCATTTTTAAAAAATTCTAAACATACTAATATTGATTTTAGAAATTTCAATGCTCTGTCATTTGAATCAAAATGCATTTCAGATTCAGAAACAATTAGTTTATACTGAGAAGAAAAAATTATTAACCTACAGAAAAAGAATTATTTTATTTTGGAACTTCAGTCTGCTTACACAGGCCTAACAGTGGTAATTAAGGAAATAATGAAAAAAACCACAGTAAATGTACATGAAATTGCATATCAAACAGTCAAATATTTGAGCACACAGCCCTCCAACCCCATACTTTTTCAACATCACTACATACCAGTGAGACACATAGTAGAATGTATTTTATAACTGATTTGGCAAAACATTTTGCAACATCTGCATGTTCTCATTTCCTTAGGTACCTTCTCACTTGCCTTGTTGCTGTTGTAATATCCAATATAACTATTTAAGATGTAGCTTTTGTTCCATGGATTGTCAAGAGAAGATTTATAAACATTCAGCTGTGAAAACAGAAAAGTCTGCTTCAGATATCTATGACTTTAAGCTGGAAAAGCAGTTCTGATGAAGTATTATTAGTGGTTAGGGTATCTCACGCCAGCAAATGTTGTAGCTATGTCTTCAGCATATCCTTATTATCCCTAAAAGTAATTTACATGCAACAAATATCGAATACAGCTCCAGAAAACCAAAGGTGAGCTCCTTCAAAATATGCTTTTTGCAGCCACAGTGGGGACCATCCAAACACCCACCATCTCAAAGGGAAATGCTTTCTTTGACATCTAGGACCCCCTAAATATTCATACTATGAAAGAAAATTCCACTGTACAATAGGACTAGTGCTGGAGTTTCAACAAATATAGGCCTAAATGCCTTCTTTACTAGCTGATATTACAAGTTCCTTGAAGACAGGATGAAATGTGGCACTCAGTGCAGCACTCCTCCCACACACTCTCTTGTTGTTCATGTAGACTCACACTTAAAAGAAGTTTGTAGTGCATGTGGAAAGGTAAACTGCCCTGAGAATTTGTCTCCCGTCTCTATGAAAATACATTCAAGACAAAGTCTAGCTGTTTAAAACATATATTTGAACTTGACTTTGTTTAAAGAATTCATAGAAAACTTATGCACTAGTGCAATCGACACCACAAAAAATCATGGGAAGTATTTGTTTCATTTAAAGTTCAGAGGATAAACTTAGCCTCTGTAAATTCTTTTTTTCCTAGTAAGAACAGAAATAAGCCACTTTGTCTAAACTCATGTGCAGCAGACTGTTAAAATTTTTAAAGGCCATAATTACCTTATATTTGATTAATGGAGGGCATACCAGCCTTCTGAATAGTTTAGTATTTACGTCAGTTAATACATTACCATTACAGTAAATTTGACTGGTCCTTATTTGATTCTTCTAAAGTGCCCACTTTCTGTACACAAACCACTGAAAATTTAAAGAGACTTGGAAAGCATTTGTATAGCTCAGAGCTGAGACCTTCTAATGGCTTTCCCTCCATATTACATCCTGCATTGACTAAAAATGTATTGTGGTTAGGGAAGAAGAGCCCATCTGAGATTTACAGAAGACCAGAAAGATTCTCAATTTTCTGTTACAAAATATTATTGCTCTTTATTGTTTTAGGATGCAATATTGCACTGATGATTTGGGAATAAGAGAAAAATTATTTAATAGATTTTGCTTCAGTTATTAATGCAATCAACTTTTCTATTCATTATTGCCACATAGCTAGGGATTAACAGCTGAACAGCTGGGAAGACATGGCATATCTTACTGCTACCTCTCAAATGAATTTAAACTAACATTTTCTACATTAACCAACACTACACTATCAATTACAGCACAGTACCTCTAGGGGCTCTTAAGAACTTCCAGCCAGATACAAGAACACCTCACCTGGCTGCTTCAATCAACTGAAAACCAAGGTTGCTCACAGAAAAAGTCCCTGGTTCAACAGGCCTATCCACACTGGTGAAATTCGCACACAGGTATGTCACAATTAAGTCTTTAATAACAAAATGTAATTTCTTTTCTGTGGTAAATTTTATAATTTAGGTTGATACAGTTGCAGATTTCCTCACACCAGTATAAATACAATCAATACTAACCCCATATATTTCAATACAATGAGACCAAGTAAAGCAAAAGTTTTAAACTCAGATCTGAAGAAGCTTGGCGTATATTTTGCAGTTCTACATTCTGCTAAAAATGTTCATATTAACAGTTTGCCATATTTAAACTAGGAAAAGACTGAAAAAGGAAAAATACTCATTGAATTTTGTTAGTCAAAGAAGTTGTGAGGATAGCAAGGGTGAAGAACTTACACAGTACATGACATGAGTAAATTCAGCTATTTAGAAACCGTTGGAGAAGGAAAAACCTCCAAATGATTCATGCTATTCTGTAAATGAAAGGTAGCAGTGTTTTGCTTTTACGGAGACACTAATTTCTTCACTAAGTTGCTCATTTGCTGTGAAAATCATCAACAACTAGAAGTAATTTCTCAGTACTTAGGCCTATGTATTAGTCCATACTATGTACTGTTTATTTGGCAATATTACTGTTTCAATAAAATAGAATATAAAAAAAAATCCCATACTTTAATAAATTTTTTTTTTATTTTTTATTTCTCTACCTCAACTACTTAAAAATCCTTTTTGTTTTTTTTTTTTTTTGCATCTGGAATCCCTTGTGATTCATGAATATATGAATCAATTTCAAATCCAGTTTATTAAGTAAAGGGATCAAAGTGCAAGACACAACTGGTCATTCTCAGCATTAAAGTATGTACATCCCATGCATGTTGATTATACAAGTGACTTTTCATCTGGGAAAGCTTTACAAATAAGAGACATCTTTTTTCATAATTTTCATGAAGAATTTGGTAGACTTCATACAGTTTCATGAGTATACTGAGTATTTTAAATGTTTATTTCTTCTCTATAATTTTACAACAAAAGCTAAAAGTTCCCTTATTCTTTGGCAATTGGATTATCTTCTTGAGCTATCTGCGCTTAATTCTTGCACTGGCATTGAACATATAGTCAGAAAGCTGGTTGGAAAAAAAAAACAAAACCAACAAAATACTTTGCATGTTTAAATGTCTCACAGAATGACTGACTCCACCTAAATTAAGAAAGTGTTCTGAGCTGCAATCAGCGTTAATGTCTGAATACTACTATTTCCTCAACACCACATTACTGCATTATTGTAATATCATGCAATGTAAGTATCAGCAGCACAGAAGAAGTAGTTGGGATCTACATAAAAGGGGTAGAGTGAGAATCACAGGCTAGGAAAGGGATAGGGAAAAGACGGAGAGAGTTTTAAAAAAGGGTGAGTTACAGGAAGCTGGAAAAGATTGAGAGAGTTTAGAAAAAGGGTGAGTTACCGGAATTTAGAAGTTTTCTCTAGTCAGTAACAGTGAACACAACCATGCACTTCGAGAGAGGGGGGCTTTGAAAAGGGCTATTTAAGCATCACGATCATGAGTTTTTCTTGCTGGAGAAGTACAGCAGGAAACTACCTATCAGAAAGGAAAAAATCACCTATTCTTGCATCAAGACTAATGCATTTTCCATGCATCTTTAAATGCCAGGCAATTGCTGTAGTCTGACCTGAATCATCCATGAGAGAAGCATGAATTAAGTGATCTAGACAAAATGAGAACTCACTCTATATTTCTATTAACTCTTGATTTGAAAGTATAAATTGGGTTAATATTTTGGTATTTCACCTACTTTTCCATTTATATGCAGTTTTTTATTAGCTGTGACATGATGGTCACAAATTTTCAAGAAAAAGGACATCATTATAAATATAGAAATCCATACTGGAACTCTGATATATATTTGCAAACAATCTGTCTCTCCTCTGGGTCTAAAGGAAGGGCTACAAAGACATACAAACTAATATATCATTTGTTTAGTAGGAATTTCGGGAATGCAGCCATTTGGTGTTTCACTGTTTTCATAGAGCCAACAGTTCCCTTTTGTCAAGCACTTGTACTGTAGAGATTTTGATCATAAATCCACACAGAATTTTAGTACATTGCATGTGTAGTGCACTAAAACATAACAAAAGAGGTGCTCTGTGCTGCAAGGCTTATGTTAGCACTTCCTTTGGGAAGATTTCCAGTCTACTTTGCTAACCGTTTCCATTTCTTTTGGGTTTCTGTTCTGGTTTGGAGGATGTCTAGGTGTAGCTGTGAGAAATAAGCACTCACATTCAGCTATATATAGCAACAGAGCCAGGCACACACTGGAAAGATCATCCTGGCATCTCAATCAAGAGACATATGGGGAAAAAAAAAAAGAAAAAAAACAGATGGGAAAAGAAAAAGTAAGTACTTGGGCCACAGGAATGAAGACCAAATCAACATATGGAAATGTCCTCGATTCCCCTGCTAAGTAGTTATTATACTATGAAATTTGTGGTGTTGTGTCATTATGACGATTCTTTTAATGACTAAATGTATAAAGAACCTGCATTCCCAGGAAATCTGATCTGATAAAGAAAGTAATGGCTGATCTTCTAGAGTAAAAAGTGATGGCCACCATCCAGCCCCTGGATTTATTGTATGCAGAGGACAAAGGAGAAACAGGAACAAATCAGTGACTTTACATTTTAGGAGGCACACTCCATCTGCGGATGACAAATCACATTATGCAGGCTGGGATAAATTATTTCCGCCCTTGTGTTTCTCATCACCTTCAGCTGAAGAGTAAGAATAACACTGCCCTGCCCCCCAGGCACTTTGTGGAGGAAAATGCACTGAGACCCGTCCTGGAGGGATGGGTGCTCCCAGGCCAGGACAAAACAGCTCCATGAAACAGCACTTGCTGGCAGCTTCTGGAGGAGCTTCACCAAAGAAGTTGAACTGATGAGATGGCATTAGTGAATTACCTGTCATGCCCAACAAGTTCCTCCACACAAACAAATGTAAAAAATAACTGATAGGAGCCATATTATTGCCAATTCTGGGGAGAAGAGATTACTTTTTGACTACTACTACTACTAATACTAACCATCATCATCATCATCATCATCTTTCAGTGTACTATCCTTCACAGAAAGAAATTTATCACTGAAATGAGAAAAAAACTGCAAAAATTACAAAAGGAACCTACCCAAAGGAGCTCTGAGGATGAAATAAGATAGATACTTATATGCATTTAAAACATAATTCTAGGACTGGACCTCAGCAGTGTTGATTCAGAGATGATAAAACTCGATTGACACATTTTATAGATATACGGTTGGTATTTAAATAAAAAATTGTATATTCCCTTTGTTCAGTTTGAAGCATTACTAAATCATGTTCATTTTATGCAAATTATTATATAGATTTCACATTTTAAAACAGAAAATATGTAGGCAGAACGTGCTAGAAAATAAGGAATATCTACGCTGTTCATTATTGACTGTAGCACTCCATTCTGAGAGCATACATTTTACAATATAATACAACTTGAAGCACTACAGCACTCTAAACAAAGATTCTGAGACACAAGATGAGAATTTCCAAACGAATCAAGCATTCCTCTGCTATCATTTGAGATGAGTACCTAGTAGAGAAGGATTTAAGCCTTGTATGACATCTCTGGCTCTTATTCATCAATCTTCAGTAAGCTGTTTTTCTACATCACCCAAACTTAGAGATCATAGCCAAAGGAGCACTCAATAGCCTGTCTTTGAGGGCAAAAAAACCCCATAAATTAGAACCAGGGTTAAATTTAATAAAAACAAGCCCTCTACAGAAACTGTATATTCCTTTGGGCCAAATATTTTACTTAGTGACAAATTCACTTCTAGATATGTGTGTCATATAGACTCCTGAATTTCTACGGTTGTTCAAAGACTCATTTGCTGCTTAGACCAAATGTCACTGCTCATCTGTGAGAGAAAACCTTTCACGGCAGACAAGAAAGATCACTTGAAAGTTAATAATGCTAAAAATCCAGTATTTCATGGTCTTTGAGCAAAAAATGAACTAAAAAGCACCTATAACGCAACAGGCAGCTCTTTCTCATGATGACAGAAAACCAGCCTGTGTTCTCAACCACATACAGCACTTTGGAATAGTATAGAGAACTAAACCAGCTGCCCAAAAAATAGCCATTGAAACACAGCAAAGTAGTGATGACTTGGTATGTCAGAAAATATATTCCTTTGTCCTTGTAAATCTGACAGGAATGCAGGTTGAGAAAAAGGGGATATTTTAAGCGGGCAACTGAGGCTTGAAATGTGCAGGCATTTGTTGCTTGGCAAAATTGCTAGTCTTTCCACGAGGTATTTAGTGCCATCACATAGAACTCAGGACAGAAATGATACCTTGTAAGATGGCTTCAAGAAAGTCAAAATTCTAATGTGCTCTTAAACTCTATGTGGTAAAACCTTTTTTTTTTTTTTTTTAAATGCACACTGGACTCTGAAAAACACATCTGCCATAGAATTTAGCTGGTAGAAACCTACATTTGGAGATGCTACAACAAACCTGTCAAAGCATAGACACTGTCCTCACTTCATCACCCCCACCTTCCTGATTCAGCTCAGATTTGTAGCTACAGAAACAGCAGACACACACCTTTTCATTTCTCGTGGCACTCCCTCCTTCAGCAGCATCACACATGGATGCTCTTTTGCACAACAAGCACTTGCTTTATTACAGCAGTGAATTTCTTGTGCTTTACGCACTCAGTTCTCATTGCATCTGCATTGTGCCACAATGATAAAATCCTGTGTGGTGACACTTCCTTGATCGCTCAAGCCAAGGGGTTTACTTCCTTGAGTTTAGCAGGCACTGGATTTTCCCTCTGATGCTCATAAACAATTCACACAGTCTGGATACTGAAAAGCACTTTAATGGGAAAAGATGGGTTTATGAAGAGAAGGGGATTCTCTACACAGATGCTACTCGTGGGCAGAAGTGACCTAGGTTTAACAACTCATTTAAACAGTGGGTCTTTTCAGAAAAGCAGACTTTGTCTGTAGGGACTTCATAATCCATTTCTTCCTCAGTGAAGGGGAGAAAGAACATTTATTTCAAAGAAGATTTATGTCATCAAATACATATTATTAGTTCTTGGCTTCTCCCTGATTGCAGAGTTACCATTAAAAGGATTGAAATTATTTACAGCAAAGCACTCTGTCAGCCCACCCAATAAAGATCACCAGCCTAAATTAACCATCCACAACAGAAAGGATTATTTCTGCCTACAGCTACAAAGCAGTCAAACAATGAAGAAAAGCATAATTAAATGCTTAGAAACCAAAATGAACTAATAGTCCTATTATTGTACATTTCTGCCTTTTCGTATGCATTGCTAAAGTTAAGGGAGAAACAGATTTTTTTTGTAAATATAAGATTATCATTAAAATGCATCAGATCATTATTAACATGTTTAAATAAAATTTCTATCATTACACATTACATAGAGCTAAATATACATCACATACATCACACACACACTTTTTTTACATAAAGCTATACCAATGTACTTTTGCTAAGCTAAGCTCCTTTGCATAGGCTTGGAAGCTTATCTATTTAAATGAACCATCCAGCTATGTTCAAGTCTAAAAAAGAGGGTGTATTCATGGTCAGAACTAATTTACTGGTAATTAGATGAGTGCTAAACAAAAATTGCTTCCATTTTAAATGTCTTCATGCTATTTGCACTTAAGAAATGCTTTTGTTTGTCATCACCAGGGAGTATTCTGCTGTTCTCATGCAAAACAAAATTTGAGGCAGTAGAGAAAAACTCCATCTATTATTAATCAGATATAAATTATTCCTAATCTACACACAGTGCTTAATCCCTGGTTCACATAAATGCAAATTGTACTTCAGAAACAATATGTTAACAAGCCATTTATCAGCAGCAGACAGGAGCACAAGCTCAATATAAAATAAAGAACAAGTGCTTCAAGCTCATTCCAAAGAACATGCTGATTGAAGGTTGACCCTGAGCCGTACAGAAATGCAAGTTCACACTGTGAGCCTGTTAATTAGTTTAAGGGTAGGGGGAAGAAATCTCTAAAATGCACTTCTATCAAGTTCATACTTCGCTTCCTTATAAGTAGGAAATATATCCCTCTCATTGATTTACAATGCTCCAGGAGGAATAAGGAAAAGAGAACAGTCACTGAAGAAGCTGCAAGGCCTATATACTACTTTGCTATATTTTCCCCTAAATTTGAAAAAATAAATTACCAGAATCAAGAGCTTTAAGTTTGTTACCAAGAATGTAAATAATGCCATTGTTTAAGAGATGTAATGGTAAAAAGCATTAAAAGAAATGAGTTCTTGGAGACATCTTCTGCTTCCTGCCTGAACCACGTTTCAGAAAAAAAAAGTTTTTATTGCAGTAAAGCTATACCTAGGAAAGGTTTTGTAGCTGCACCTTGCCAAGGGTACAAGCAAGCTGAACAGCTTATCTGATCCACTCACATAATTCCTCTGTGAAACAGCAAAAATATGAAAAAAATAGTTGAAAAAAGTTCATAAAATCTTCACTTGAAAATGCTTCTTTTTTTCCCCCCCCCCACGTGGAGTCAAACCGTAATTTCTGTGATTTTCCATTGTCTCATTAAGTTTGAGAGAAACCTTCCCCAGCCTGGGAAGAGTTGAACACATGAAGACTACCTTTTAGGTAAAGTGCTGTTCACTACAGTTTGAGAAGGAACAGGAATTTTCCTCCCTTATATACACAGAAATAACACACCAAAAGCTGAGTGACTTAGGCAAACTAGTTCCCTAATGATGCTGATGCCACCACTGCTGTTGTTCCTACCTACATACTGTTTGAAGGTGGCTAAGTGTCACAGGAATATCTGAAAAATTTCAGCTGCTATGATGAACTTTCTTGTAAGGGACAGATTACTGGGATTAAAGTACACTACAGAATTAAGTGTTTCCCACTAAATTCACCTCAGTTTGATCCCAGTAGTCCTGGCTTTATTGAATAAGAAAGATTGCATTCCCAGACACCAGAAAAATTGTTAGCTCAGGACAATTGTCAGTCAAAATTTCTTGAAGCATTATAAACACCTGGACTCTCTCACTGTAGAAAGAGAGGCACACAGTCCTCTGGTAGCAGACCAAAGGATGTCACTTGTCACCATGAGGGAAACAAAATTAACTTCATTACAGCTTACAGTGTGAGTATACTATTGTAGTTGAAATAAGACACTCATTAGCAGCATATTCCCAGGGTGAGGGTACCTGTGCTGACATACTCAAAGACCATTTTTGCAGCAGTGCAGAGAAACAAAGTTAAAATACACTGTTAGCGAGGACAGCATACAGGGCACAGAGCTCCTGCAGGAATTTAAGCAGCACCAAAAACACCCAGCCCCTCCATTTCTCAAGTCCATTAATACTAAGTAGACCAAAGAGTTTGCTTCTCACTGAAGAATGAGATTTACCAAATGACATTGAAAGGTAGAGGTTTAATATGTTTTTAACTTTCATCTTCCATAAAATATTTGCAGATTGTGACAGGAAGAAGACATAAATTACCAGCCTAAAACAGTCTTTGAGTACTGAAGAAAAGTTAAACTACAGAGAACTGACTGGTGATGCAAGAGGTAATGGCAGTTCTCTTTCCCTTGTCTTGGAAACAAGAGATAGTCCAGCAAACTTGAGCATCAGTTTTTTTCTGTCCTTAGAAAGAAAGGAAGAGGGGTCAGGAAGCCACAGATGATCTACTTAACCTTCACTGACAGAAAATGCTGAAAGAAATTAAACATCTGTAAAATAGTAAATACTAATTAAGTAGCAGGAAATGAATTAATAAAGAATATGTAGCATCAAACTAATTAATTTCTTCCTATGACATAGTAACCTGTCTTGTAAATAGAGAAGTGTGTGAATATATCATATATCTTAGCTTTAGGTCAGCCTTCAGCATTTATAAGATGTTTCCAAGCAAGCTAGGGAAGCATGGCCTGTACAAAACTTCTATAAACCTGGCCCTGTTGAAAACCACATACAGTTGTTATAAATGGTACCAGCAAGGGCTCAGCAAATAAGAGTATTTCTGCCACACACCCCATGCTAAAAATTGTTGCTTTATCAGCATAAACATCAATCACTAAAAACTGGACATGAAATTTGTCAGGGTGCTGTGAGTTCACACACACTGGAAGACAAAGCCGAATATAGAGATTGAGAAACACGTTGAAAAATAATAATAAATTCAACAAGGAAATGTGCAAAATATGTAATATTGTAGTGAGGACTAATATGTCTGGTAGGAGGGTAGGACATGAAGGCATAGAGAGGTAGATGTGTAGAAAAAGATCCATAAGAAAAGATTCATAAAGAAGTGGAAAACAACTTCATTATGAATTTTCTAAGGAAAACACTTCCAGCATAGAGCGAAATATAAAAGGAATATTATCAGAAAGCCAAATGAATACCTGAGTGTTCCCATTCTGGTCTGTACTACTAGTTCCAAATCTGGGCCCTGACAGTTTCAGTTATTCTGAGTCTTCAAAAGTACTGGGCTGTTGGAGAAAAAAATGAATCTATGAAATGGAGAAATATTTAACTCACTGGGATCTTTATAGAAGAGAACACTAAAGGAACAAAAAAAGCTTTAAATAGCAAAACAATATTTGAAGAATATTCAGCCAGAAATAAGATAATAACTCCTTCATTGTATCTTCTGGGAATGAACTAGGCTTATATTGCAAGTATCTAGACCAGAGACAGAGACAACTTTCTAACAGTGAGAATGCCTAACAGCTGAAATGGCTTGACTAAGGAGACTGTTACATAATCGGTTTTGAGCTAATGAGCTCTCTACATTAAAAAGCAGCCCAGAAAATGTACCACTAGAATTTCCAGATACCTTTTAAATATCCGTCCTTTTACACAATAAATGCCTCAGTCTCTGATTTACTGCTGAAGATACTATTATGCTGAAAAAAAGGAAGTTATCATCCAAGTATCACATTGCACCAGCCAGAGCTGTAAACTCGTGTGCTCTTTGTGCTGAAGATACACAGCCTGCACACCATTCAGCGTAAGCCTATCATTGGGCATATGAAATTCATCACATTCTCCAGCCTCCATGAAGTGCATTCTTAGATCATATTCTAATTTACAACACCACTTTCTCTTGGCTTCTGAAAATTGCCTGACACAGAAATACACAATGTCACAGCAATGACAATTGCCGCTCCACAACTATTTCCACTGTAAGGCAATTGAATTTCAATTTCTTTTAGTGGGAAAAGCCAGGAGGAGCCAATTATCATTGCTTTAACACTGCAGTTTCACCTCAGGCGTCACTTAGGCTACAAACCAAAGTATTTCAGATCTTTCTTTCAACCTTCTTTCTGGTATATGCAACCTTCCCTCCCAGTAGAAGTTCTGTATTGAGGGAGGGTTACACTAAATACACTTACCCATTTTGATCTCATTAACAAATAAACAGATAATTACATACTTTAAATACTACAAATAAGAAGAAACACATTCAAAATTTAATGCTGTTTGCTGTGTTTTGCAAGCTGTGTTGCAGAATTTTACTGCATTTTCCCTGTAGCAAATTATTAATTAATGAAATCATGTTTTGTTACATTTTGGACCTAATTAACTAACCTGGAAGAAATTTTGGCTCTTTTCTATGCCAGGATGAGAGAGTGTCAGTACACTGTGAATGCTGTATTCTCAACAGCTACTCCTGCGATTTTATGGGATCATATCAATCACTTGCTTTTGCTAAAACCGCAGCGCTAATAAGAAGCATTTTCAATTGTCTGCTGACTGGTTCAGCTTCCTGCAATATCATAGGTGTAGCTCTTAAAATCCCTAGCAGACGTGCTCCCTCTGTTTCAGTTCCTCAGGATGTGTAAACAGTGGCTCTGTGAGCAGAGCCAATGTCCTTTTCAGAGTCAGCTGAGGATGGAGCAACTACAAGCTGAAAGCAAGCTCAAAGGCAAATTAAGGGCACAGTGGCTGAAAAGAAAACTAATTTTTGATTATTACGATTTAGAGCTACCATTGATATGAAGCAAGCAATACAAGTCAAGGGTTTTTTTTAATGAAGTAATAATGACACTACAATAGCTTTCAAGCCAAGTTCTCAATTCTAAAGCTCAAATTGTGAAAATTATGAAGCAGCTCATGTACTTCCCAGAAAGCAAGGAAACATGGTGTGTTATTTTCTTAGCAACTGCTGTAATTGCAGGCTCTATCTAGCTGTTTATCTATCTATCTGTTTCTGTGTCTCCCTTACAGTTCTTTGAATTCCAAAATTTGCTACTATGAAGTAACAGCAGGAGATTTTCCCTTTTTTGCAAACAAGCCTGGTCAGAGCTTGAGGCAACACTGATATTCAAAAAAAGTTTGGCTATAAATGTGAACATGTACAGACTTCCAACTTATGAAGCCCTGAGTTTTATCCAAAAAAAAAAAAAGCATGATCTTCATATATATGATGCCAGAATCCTTTCAAACTATTATTTTCACTATTTCTCAGAATTAATTTGAAGCAGGAGATTTTAAAAGGAGAATTAAAGGCAGCCATTGCATTGTGACATTCTTATTAATTTTCCTAAGAGGTTAGGACAGGAACAAGAAGACAGGGGCAGGCAGACAGAGAAAAGAAGTAGCAGAAATTTCTTACAGGGCACTCTTTAAAGAAAAATTAACAGATGTTGCACTATTTTTCAACACCACAGTTCACACTTTGGCTAAATGAAAGGATTTTTCTAAATATGTCAATCACAATTTTATTCAACTCTAAAATTAGAATCAATGAACTTCCCTCTCCTTTTTGTTTACTGTGTCTGTTGATTTAGCAACTTCACACCAAACAATGGTTATCTCTCTCAGCTGACCATGTCAAAAAATCAAACTGATTTAAAAAGTAAGAAATGCTGTGTGGTATGAACTGTGGAGAAGTATGGGTTTTGAAAAACATTTTTTGACATTTAGGGGAAAAAAAACCACATAAGTGTATATGTGTATATGTGTATCTGTGTATATGTGTATGTGTGTATGTGTGTATGTATGTGTATATGTGTATATGTGATGCTGGAAAAAAACCCCAGATCTGATCATTCTGCAGTGTGAAGGAGTAATCGTTGTTCCTGTATCATCTACGGGAAGGCAGCAGACTTTACTGCACACAGCATGCATGGATGAACAAGCCACGCCACCAGCCCACAGGCCACCTCTGTGAATCCAAACACGACGCTGATGTCTCGTGTCTTTCAGAGCAGTGTTGGTGTAGCTCCACGGACTAAAACTGTGCTGTGAGTGCATTCTACAAGGAGGAGTTTGCTGGGGTTAAACCAAGCTGTTTTCAGCCCCTCAGGACTTGTCCTGCTTTCAGCCTTCAGTAAACCTGCACTGGTGCATCTTACCCTTGGGTCCATGATGAGTTAGGCACCATCAATGAAATGGTTGCACTGATTTCTAAAACTGGGAAACTGCAGTAGGAAGACTGCACAGGGGACTGTCTACAACTGGTTAAATACAAGATAAATAGTCCATTCACAGGGATACTAGGGGGATTTTTACATCTGTCTTCTTCAACACATGTCTCCCACAGGTTCTCTAGTAAGACAGATGTAATAGCATGACCAATAAAAGAACCACAGCATCTGAATTTAGCAAAATATAACTCAGCCCACCAGTGTGTCCTCTGGAATCAGAGCTAAAATTACTTACTGCACTCTCCATCTATTCATCCTTTCAGAAATGAGTGGTCCAAATTAGGCCCTAATCAAAAGCTTCTAAAAGGGAGAATATCAAGATACATAAGTCAAAGCAGAGGAAAATGGGAACTGATGGTGCATATCAATGAGAGCAACATACTATTACTTTGATATTTCTGAAACTATCTTCTGTTTCCAGGGGTGAGGATGGTGTCTGGATCTGGCTAGAATCAGGCAACCCAACCTGGACAAGATGTTAACTGTCCTGCATTTCCTTTCAAACCCTGAAAATTTCACTTTGTATTTGTAGGAGTAATCAGTGATCCTAATTTACCCAAATATTTCTCTTTTCATACTTTATATGCCAGGGAACAAAGATGGATTGGGAAAGATTGTTTGAGAAATATCCTTCCTATTTTCAGATTTAAACTTCAGCAGGCTTCAAACCTGTATATCCAGCATTTTTTTGGTGAACATGATGAATGATCCAGCAGTGATCCCAACTGTCTTACTAAGAATATGTTTATATGAGAGAACACAGGAGGCCTCTTTAGCATAATAACTCCACTGAGAAAGAGAAGCTCATAATGATCACCTCTCTGAGTGCATTGCCAGTAAGCCAGAAAAATACAGAAACAATTTCTGTGGGGCTCGTAATGTTCCATTCTGGCCCCTATTTCCACGGACTCAGAACTCATGAAAAATTTAAATGGCTCAGGAAGGCATGGCAATTCCAGTATGTGGGCTGTCAAGTTAATTTATAACTGTGTATAATTGGGTGATTGCTTTTCCTCTGGAAAGATGAAACAGCTGAGCCAAGAAAGATTGGTATCTACCACTTCCAATGCACAGAGATAGATATTTTTAGGGTATGAAGAAAGACAAAAACAGAGAAACATCTGTGCAGTGGCTCAGAAGTCTGCAAGGTGTAATACTGTATCACTGAATATACTTTCCAGATGTGGGGCTCTAATTATCACAAACTCTCACGTCTGTATGGGAACTGCAGAGGGGTTCAGAGTGACACTTTACCCCAGGGAGTTTCCAGCAGAATTCTGCCTACAGACAGCACAAACAGGCAGAATACTTTCTGAGGAACTGAGGGAATAAAGGCTTTCTTATTCCAGCCTCAGTACTGGCTCTGAAATGGAAGTGGATGTGGTACAAAGCCATGCCCCAAACTAGTCATGCTCCTTTTGTGCAGGGGATACCAGCCATGTAAAAATCATAAGGCCTGCAGGGACTGTGCTTACAGAGATCTTAGCTGCTGCTCTCAGAAAAGCCTTCATAAAGAGAGCAGTCCTGTTTTAAACTCTACAGCCTCTAACTGGCATGCTGGAGGTGTCAGAATCTGTCCCTTGCTAACTGCCAACCTACCAGGTCAAATATAATGTACTAAATAACTCCCAATTAACTACACTAGTTGCCAGGGACAATGGTTCCAAGGAAAATGGATGTACATGTTTAGAGCAACACAGCTGCCTGTGTACAACTGCTAGGTGCACATCATCCTTTAATTTGATAAGCAAAGGCTTCATCTAAACTGTGATACCTGAGGGCACTTTGCAATTCCCAGCTCTGAGGCTAGACATGAAGATGTCATGCCAGAATGAGTTCTACATAGCAAATATTCCTGGTCTTCATCACAGTTTCTGCAGGAAGGAAATCCAAGAGAGTGAGAATGGATGGATCTGTGATGTCTGCCAACATACCTCTCACTTGAGGTGACGAGTAAAAAAGATGAATATCTGCCATAGAGCAGACTCTTAGGCACAGACAAAAAAAAAACAAACCATATTTTCTTTGGTACATTGATAGCAAGGAAGAAATGATACTTCATACCCTTCCAATAATAGACATATAGCTCTTGGATTCCAAAACAACATCAATATTCTGAAAAACTCTTCTGGAGTATTTTGTCTGCAGAAATAACATGTTTGCATGGTATCTGGGCTTACATAAATGCATACATATGCACAGCGTACATATATACCCCATCTGTTATCAGCATTCTCATGATTCAGCATTATCTGCCATCTCAGTTTTCCCTTGGAGATTTTATGCCTGATTTTGGAACTACTTCCAGCTACCTGAGCAGGGAATCTCTTACCTTGAAGTAGCCCAGGATGAGCGGTTGCTTCTTTATGGTTTGCCACGGTCCTTGGGCAAAGTCATTGGTGTTCTTTACAGTGTTTAAGGCATTGTGATCTTTAAGTCTCTTACACAGTCACAGCAAGGTTGGAAACATATGTGAGTTCTTTTGCATAAAAAATTTCAATCGTCAGTCTGGTAACTAACCTGTGCAATTTAAACACTTAACTTGCACACACGTGAGTCACAGCCAAAACAAGCACCCTGTACTCCGTAACTCAAAAACATAAAACAAACAAGCATAAAAACAAACATAAAAACAAACAAGCAAAACAATGCTGTTGATTTCACTCACTTTACTGTAAGTAAATCTGCCATTATACTTTGAGCAGCAGGAAACTTTCCCTTCTGGACTACAGATCTTACACAGCTTATATGTTAACAAAATAAGTAGGACTGAAATTTCAACATTCTGCAGCAGCAAATAATACCTGGTAGTGATGAACCAGGTGCTGAAATTCCCCATAATTTAAACACTTCCTGATCTCTTGAATGCTGTAATTAATTTCTTAGAGAAAAAGCTTTTTACTATGTCTCTCTGCACTTTGGAGAGCTCTTGTCCAACAAACCCTTCTTTCTTCAGCCATTCTAAATCTGATCCTCATGTTTGCTAGCATATCTGACTTTGACAGATTTACATAGTTCATGCTTACTAATTCAGCTTGTACTTAATATAATATTCCATTAAAACATGCAAAACACTGCACTTTTTGAAATTAGTTGCTCTAAAATGCTTTAAAAAACAATAGTCATAATTATTAATGCAAAAACTCCAACACACTACTCTGGGAATTGTTAATGAAAGACCAAAAACTTAGACCCATGATTTCTGAATAGACTCTGCAGTGGGATTGACCACAGCTTCATTTTTATTTTTTCATTTGAACTGCAATACCTGTCACTCATACAAATTAACCTATACCTTGTCAGCTTTTAGGGGCAGGTTTAAAAGCTTACATCTTACATCTCTGCCTTTCAATACCCATAATTTATTGCAGACCTGAAGCTCATACAGATCTCCCAGTCCACAGTGTAACTGACTTCAGCAACTTTCCTCACATAATAAATAAATTAGATAATATTGGAGCCTTTAAATTAACAAAAGGTTAAATAATGTTTTATGAGTTCCCCTGGTGATTTTCAGGCATGCACCACATTTTCCATAATACATCACTACAGCAAAAGCACTCTGCAGTATTGCAGCTGTATTACAGTAATATTATTATGGGAGAGCTGCTGCTTTGAAATGCCTATTAAACAGGTTTCAAGACCCCAGGAGCCTCCAAATGGTCAATAAATTGCACATTACCCAGGATTACTCAGTGAGCTATAGCAGAGCCACATCACTTAAACAAAGCTGAAAGTTGCCCATTGTCTTTCCAGGGACTCAGCCATGCTGGAGAAATCAGAAGCAAGCCCTTACCTTATCAAGGTGTTTGAGGGTGGTCTCTTTTGGCCATAAAAAAACCCTAAATACAGATCCAGCATTTTTTAAGTTTTCATTTTACAGCAAAGAACAGATGTTCTTATGGTATATACTTACCAGAGGTATAGTAGAAATGTCTTACTTGTGTATCACTTGCAAAATGTCTCAGAAGGACATGAGGCAATGCTATCAACATTTTGGAGTATAAATTGCAAATTATAAAAAACAGCAGAGCTCCATTCTCTGTTTCTGAGATAATAATTACTAGGACATTTCTGCTTGTAGAATGTAAAATCCACTTTTAATCATCAGGCCAGCATAACCTTTACAGAACACCATCAAGGTGCCATTTGCATATTATTCTGAGAATTTAAGTTACTGACAGAATTCAGAACAGAGACAAGCTCTTTTTGAAGCAAAAGATGCCAGTCTAGACATTTCTGGTAGTAAAAATCTGGATTTATGTTAATTCTGAAAGCATGGGTGGGGAAGGAGTGACTCCCCAGCACCAAACATTGTAACTGAATGTCTCTTGATTGTCATAGTCTCTTGATTCCTAGAGTGACTCTCAAGAGAAAAAAAAAAAAATTACAATTGTCTTTATTTTTTTGCACAAATCTGAATAATACCTGAAAAAAGCCTGTAAAGGGTAATGGGTAAAATGCTCTACAACAAGGTAAATCAGGATATCTATCAGCATTATATCTACCAGTACCTATCATCTACAGAATAGACACATTGCACAAAGATGTGTCAGAATATAAATTATAATATTCCCCTTTCTTGCACTGACAAGAATAATATCAAACTTACCTTTCTTCAGGCAAGAACCTGCTATCTCAAGGCTCTTTAATCCACTTTGATCTATGCATGAATTGGGATGTCAATTGTTGCTCAGTCAGTCTTGGAAAGTTTTTCTGCACTTAAAAACCTCTAACCTTTTCTTTCAGGCAAAGATGCATTACATTATTTGCAAACCATGAAAGTCTGAATTGATGTAGTTCATCACAAATGGTGTGGGCCACCACTTACTGTATATTACAGGAAAAAACATTAATTTTACTTCATTTCTGCTCTTACATGACAAATTTATATTATGTTGCACAAAAGACTGTACCAAAAAAAAAATTATCCTGCACCTCTCTTCCATTTTTCTTCTAGTAGGTCTTATTTGTAAATAAAGCACCAAATTTCTTTATATGTTCTGAATCCCACACTTGAAGCAGTTACATGTATTAGTCTTTCTAACAACTAATTAGAAGTAGCAGGAAAGTCTTTTTCTGCTTGCTGTAGGCAAACCCAGAATATCCTCATCAGCCTCCAGAAAACAGGTGAGAGACTTTGGCCAGCTAAGTGTCACTGTGATAATTTGCTCCTGCAGGTAAATATGATTCCCAGAACACATTCAGAGAATATTGACAGAAAACACTGAGCATTACAAAATATACTGTTAGTTCAGAATGACTATTTGTACTCATATATAATCTACTCATGCAATTTACACTGACTACGGGATTGCATCTCTCTCTGAGGTAGATACAAACCAAATCAAGTGTGCCTGACCATAGATTGCTCTAGAAAACTGTAGGCCTGCAGGACAGTCACTTTTCCCATCATCACTCTAAACAAGAGGAAATGTTCATCATCCTAATAGGATTATGAATATACACAAATCATCTTGATCATTGTAGGATATTTTATCTACCAACTTGAAATTTTCTTCCATAGGAGTCCACACATATTGTTGGAAAATTAAAATGCAATGCACTTGATGCCAAAGGTCTTGACTTATATTCAATACCTGTGGGATCCCAAAGCTGTGGGATGCATTTTGGCTCCCTTGCAAAATGCAAAATGAGTGGAAACAAGGGAAATTGAATTGTTTTACAAAGCAAATGGTTGGTATGAATCAGCAACTTCTCAAAAGAAGTTACTCAAAAGTTTCTGCTCTTGCACTTCCAGTGTTTGTAGTGAATCACTTCTGATGAATAGTTGCAGGTAAGACAGTACTCTGTATTTGCAGATATGTCAAAGATTTGCTCCAGTGATCAATATCAACTATGGTGGTTTAAAATGAGATAGGTGGGCTTGAGTTTTCACATTGCTTTGTCATGCAAATTACAGTGAATATCCCTCATCTACCAGGCCAGAGGACTATAGATTTGATCAAGCAAGACTTCCCCTCTGTAAACCCATGAAAACTACTTAGTCAGAACTGATTACCATCTTTTCTATCACGTGTCTGGAAACTTTTTCCAGGTTATTTACTCCATCACCTTCCCAATCATTACCCATAAGGTAAAATTATCTACAATTAACTGCACCCTTCTTGTCTTTTCCAAGATAGGAGACACATTTGCTCTCTTCCTGTCCTCAAACATAATTCCCAACTACCCTGATCATTCAAACACAACTCAGAATTTAAGCTATGTGCTGGTGACAGCCATCGAAAGTATTTCAATAACATCATTCTGATTTCCTCACAAAACACTGGGACAGCACAATTACAATGTTTTACACACTACCTTCAAAATATGCTCCTGTTTGTGGAATCTTGGTTGCAAAAGTAAATATTAAAAAAAAACCAAATAGCAGGGCCCTGGCCTGGTGTCATGTGCTTGGAGCTCCTCTGTGTACTCTCAAGACACCACCAGCATCAGAGCCATCACTAGCTTACATTGTAGGGACAAAGATCAGAATTATTGGAGGGGAATGCCAAACTAATGGAAGAATGGTTAAGGACTGATTTCTGCCTTGAAATCAGCCCGTTAACTTACCAGGTATTACAACTAAACCTCTACAGGACTGAGTCTATTCTATACTGTGTACAGGTACTGAAGGAACAGTGAATTCAGCAACATGTAGGAAAGTCTCTAAGCATATGTTCCAGTTTTTATTTCTCCATAACACATTCCACTCTCTCTTATGCTTCCCACTCCATGTGCCTGCTTGTTCAGCCTCTCTGAGATCCTTCAGTCTGGATTAACCACAGATAAATTGCAAGAGCTACAGAAGATTACTACTTGAATCTTGTACCCTTCTTAGGAATAGAGAAAGCCCTGAACACAAATGAACCCCTCATATTACACAATGCCCCCTCCAAACATGACACAGCCAAGGGAGTCTTGGTGAGGTTAAATGGCTTGGGACATTAGTCACATGACTCTAGGTAGTGTGTATCCCTATGCATCAATTACCCGCATATTTTGGTTGAAATAAAGTCATATCATGTCACCCAAATAATGTCTTAGAGACCTGGAAATATTAACTTTAATCATTCATCTACATTTGGCACAAACTCAAGGATATGTTTCAAGTACCTGTAACTCAATTCAAAATTTAATTACAAGTTAATTTCTTTCTGTATTTTACCAACGTATGCTAGTGGACTGATCTTTTTGCACCCCTCTGACCCCATCAACCAGTTACACTTTCTCTTTAAGTTGTTTTGACCCTATTGCCCTTGCATGATCAACTTCTGCTACATTACTGGGCTGTTAGATCTACTGAAGAGCCTGAAAATTATTAACTGCCAATTATTACCCTTTCCTCTAATAAGGTTAGCACTAATTAGCCCTAAAATAAGCAGGAAGTTATTGTAAATGATAAAGTCATCATTAACATTGACTACTTTGCTAATTAGTCATAGCAAAAAGTAGGCCATCTGAGCAAAAAACGACATTAATATGTCACTACAAAGAGCCATCAGAATGAGACATAACCCCTGTTTTGCTTTGCTTCAGTAATGGCCAACAACTAGATGGAATTCAGTAACTAATGGATTATTAATATTTTTACGGATTTCAATCAGAGCTCTAGCTAAGGTACATTCTTTCCCTAGACACTCTTTAATCACAATTTTTTCTAAAGTATCCACTTTTCCAAACCAACTCTAATACTCCAAGGAGGGTTGTATATCCATTTCTACAAAGGCAAGAAGATCACATAAAAATGCATAAAGAGGCAGAAGCTGAAGGTGAATTCGCTAGACTCAGTTCTGAGAATCTAAGGTTTGGACCATCTTGGGACATCCACTTTAAAATCCAGAGAGATTGAAGTTATCAAATTAAATGTTCATTTTTTTATCTTATTCCACACCTGATATCTTAAAAAAGGAAAATTTATCTTCCTGACTATCACATATTTATCAACTTTCCTAGAAAACAAACCCTGGAAATTTCAGTAAACATCAATTCTACCCTAACATTCTCAAAACTGAAATTTTCCAGGACTTTGAGTCAGACCACACTATTTTTTATATCTAATAAAAGACTCAGAATAACTTTGTTTACTTTTCTGTCCAATTTTACCAATTCACACTGACAAGATATACTGATAAAAGTAAACAAAGAAATTAGGTACCTAAAAACTTAACTGATGCCACATAAGTTAACTCTGAACAAGGCTGACCAATAAAGGGTTTCAAGTCTCGTACACCCTACCCAGAATTTTTGTTACAAACAATCAATACCTACCACGAAAATGACAACAGAAAGTTTGATTAACAAAACATAATATAGGTCATACTAAACAACAAAAAAAAAACCCAAACCACCCAAACAAAAAACCCCAAAAAACATAGAACTAACAGTTCTGCCCAAATACAGTAAAACAAACTGAAAACTCCAAGAAAAAACTCCAGAGCAGCTACTCAAATCACACAGAAGGAAAGACTTCTTCAAGATGTTACACATTGATCTTTCTCATCTTCATTAAATTTAAGTTGAGCATGAATACAGTTTACCAGTTGTATAAAGCTTAGCATTGAGCCTCCTTTGCATAAACATGTTGAGATGAAGATGTAATTTCTGCAAACACCTGTATAAATCACTTCAGATGATGCAGGAAACATTTTGATACAGAAAATATAAATGCAAATACTTTTTACAGATGAAGAAAACAGCTTAAATTGTTATTTTCTTCAGTAATGACAAAACACTAAGCACAAAGCACACAGTGACTTCAAGTTATTTTCCATATTGACTGACAGAGATATAATGACATTGCGAAGTTAGAAGCAAAGTCCGCAACAGCAGGACAACTACTTTTCATCATTTAGCATGAAATATTAGGATTCATAGCTGACAGAAAAGAGAGGTAATAAGAAAAATAGAAGGCAGGGGGTGATGTATAGCTCTTAAAAAATACTATGTTTTGCTAAAAAACCCCCACAGCCTAACTGAAAAAAAACCCACTGAATAAACTTCAGATTGTGACTTTTCAGATGCCACGAGAATTAGTCATTAGATGTGGGGGGTTTGGTGGGGTTTTTCAATTGTTTGTTTGCATTTGGGGTATTTTGGGAATTTTTTGGTTTAATTTTGTATTTTTAATTTGTGTTTTTCTCTAGGAAAGAAACTAGTTAACACAAAAAAGAGAAGACCAAAAAAAAGTTTCGAACATACTTCAGCCTCTTCAGAGAGAATATTTATGTTGCCAAAAAAGCTATGTAAGCCTTATATGTTGCACATACACTCTATGAAAAATGGCTGTTTACACAGAACTTTGCAGAAAACTGTGGTGTCTAATTGGTTACATTCTTTGAGGTATTTGGATGAAATATGGTATTTCATTGCCATGTTGATCACAGTTTAACTCTGACTATGTCATATCAGACAACAGAAAACTAGTGAAAGCCAAGTCACAGAGATAAGTTTAAATGCCTAATATTTAGAAATTTTTAGAATATTTAGAAAAAGGAGGAAAAAGTGCTCCTGACTCTCATGTTTATTGGTTACTGATTTTTAAAAGACAAATAGAATTATATTCTACAGTGTTTAGCTGTGGCCCCTGTAGTCTCAATGAATATGACAGCATAAATTTTTATAATCAAGTTGCTCCCTGATTTTTTCCTGTTAAGGTAGTATCTTTGTGTAGTTACCTATAGCCAATAACTTTAGCCAAATACTATTTGCAATATTACTTTGAATAAGGTTGAAAGTTGCAACAATGCTTTTACATTATGTGTTCTGGTTTTAGTCTATAATCTCCGCTACTTGTTTTATCCCAAAGGCATAGGTAGGAGTTACTGAGGGAGTAGTGAATATAACACTTTCACATAAAGGCAATTGGATATCTCTGGATCCTCTTACCCTTTCAAAGAATCTCTTGAATATAATCCCAAAATTTCACATTTGGATGGGTGCAAAGAAGTTACTGTAAAGTGCCCAAAATATTGAAAGGGAATCTATATTTTTATTTCTTCATGCCCATTGTGAGAATCAATCAGTTATTTCTCACACTGTAAATTTTCTTTTCTTTAAAAAATTTCTTTCTAGTTTCTAATTACTAATAAATTGAAGACACAAACCTCCAGTTTCACAGCTGAATCAAAATTGTTGCAGAGGGAAGAGGGTGTGGGAGGAGAAAAAAGAAGCCCCAAAAAACTTGATGTTTATGTGAAAGCAAAATGTAGCCATATTGGATTGTGAATCAATGTCCACAGCTGAAATACATAATTTTGCTCCTAAAACGTTGAACTACTGACCTCAAAAAGTTCATAGTACCAGATATGTGTAAACAGCAAATTTAATAAAACAGTTAATAACAATAGCTTATGTTCAAATACTACTCCACACTGGGGAGCACAATCATTAACTAATTAATTTAACACTTCTCCAAAGTAAATCCTATTATACAGAAGCATTAGGTGAAGCATAAGCATTAGCATGAAGGAGGGGATTCTTCCCCTCTACTCTGCTCTGGTGAGACTTCACCTGGAACACTGCATCCAGCTCTGGGATCCCAGCACAGGAAGGATATGGACCTGTTAGAGCAAGTCCAGAGAACAGACACCAAGATGATTACAAGAATGGAGCACTGCTCCTATGAGAAAACAGTAAGAGAATCACAATTGTTTAGTCAGGAGAAGAGAAGGCTTCAGGATGACCTAATTGTAGCCTTTCAGAATGTGAAGGGAGACCACAAAGAAGATGTGGAATGAGGCTTTATAAAAGAACATGTAGATATTGGACAAAAAGTAGTAGCTTTAAATCAAAAGGGGGAAGGTTGAGATGATGTATAAGGAAGAAATTCTTTACTGTGAGAGTAGTGAGTCAGTGGCACAAGTTGTCCAAGGAAGTTGTGGATGCTCCCTGCCTGGAAGTGTTCAAGGTCAGACTGGAGCTCTGAGCAAACTGGTCTAGCGGAAGGTGTCTCTATCCGTGGCAGGGGGGTTGGATCAAAGTGATCTTTAAGGCTCCTTCCAACCCAGACCATTCTATGATTCTCTGATTTAATTTTTAAATTATCTTTAGCAACTAGTAGAAACTGCAGCTTATAAATCTCTATTCCATGTTCTATGCTTTCAGTTAGCTAACGTATTGCCATTGTTTTTTTAAATACTAAGTGACTCATTCTCACTCAAGATAGTCTGAGTAGAATAGGAGACAAGACTTCTGATGTTCAAATTATCTTTTATTTCAGTACTAGCATACTCTCTGTGTGACAGGGGCATCAGAAAAATTTGTCAGCACAGTCCAAAATCCCGAGGATCAGTTTGGAACTGTAAATCTCCATGTTATCCATGAATAACATGACTCTATGATTCTGTGTTTTTCTTTGCTCATCATCATACAATGGTTTGTAACAAATTTTGTGGCTGATGGCCTTTTACAGTACAAGCAAAGAAGCTACCTTATCCCTATGAAATATTAATTTGATTTTATTATTTTTTTAGAAGCACTTTCTGTCCTCAGGTGTGACTCCCTTCACTAGCAAAGTATGTAGACCATAAAGCAAATGCTCATCTCCCACCTGCCAGCCTACCTTAACTTTAAATCACATTAAAACTTGAGCCAAAATGAAAAGATTTATATACACTCTGTGCACTAGACCTTTAAAGCTGAAATAATGGGAACTCCTGGAAACTTCACTCTCATATACATATGCCTGTCAAAAAACATGAACAAATTTTTTGAGACAGACTTCCAAAAACAACAGAAACATATATAAACAGATGTCCTTCTTCTTGTGGGAATTATATATTCACAAATCTTGAGGCAGCAAATTATGAGAATCAGGGATGTTGAAGACATTGCTACAACCTCCCTCATCCCTGGGTTTATACTGTGCAGGGCAGGATGTACTAAACAAGGCAGATTGGAAACATATCCAACAGGCAGGCAATAAAACACAGATGACTCGCTGATGTCAATGACTCTCAAAAAGCATCCTTGGTGAGGAATGATAAGACAATAAAAGCAACCTGCCAAGCCATGAACATAGTCCCTGTTCTCCTCTGTCCACAGACAAAAAGAATGACGCAGATAAATGTTTCACAATGTTTAGCAACAAAGCACAAAATGCATATAATCAGATATAAACTGCTGAAGTTTGTTCATTTTAACTACATGCTGCGCAGAACCACCATACCCTGCCATATTAAAGGCTGGCAGTCAGAGTCTAGTCCATCAAATTTTGGAGCAGGATCTCTTTCCACAAAGCCTGGAGGTATATATGTGTACAGAATTAAGTTCCTTTTAATTATTGTCCTTTTAACAATGTAATAACAGAAATACATGAAGGCCAAGTAGTAGAAAAGGCTTCATAAAGCTTTCATACAGTTTGTGGATTTGTACAGACAATTGTATCTGTGGAAATGTTTCAGAATTGCCTGATACAATGCAGATCATTTGGAAGTATCAAAACTATTTATGAGTAGGCACATCCCGTCCTTCAGCTTTTACTGATATGTAGAAATGTGGTTAATGGCACACAGTGGGAGTAAAGGTACTCCACCATAAGCAGAATTTCTCCCCTAGTTACCATTTAAAAAGAAAGTGACAATGTCTATACAGGTAACTCTTTGCAGTACAATTTGCAAATCATTTGTCCTCAAAGTGGCAAAGCATCGAGAGACCTTTTCACCTCTAAAGGACAGAAAGCTAGTCTGCAAGCTGGAACTGTATTTCAAATGCTGGCTCTTCAGTCTGAAAATTCTTCAGTCGACTAGTGCAAACAAGCAGACAGCGGTAGAATACTGATGAGGTGATATACTGGATTAATCAGGAAAAAACACGGTGCTACAAAGCCAAAAGGATGTTACACATTGCAATGTCACAGCAGCCCCAAGCTTCAGTCTTGACTCCATTGTGCCAACAGCTACATTGACACATGAAAAAAAAGACAGTATCTGCCTCAAATTGTTTGCAACTTAGTAACAAGAGAAAAACCCTGTCCTGCCTCTGAGTAGGGTGATACAAAACTTCAACCCTAAGCAAAGAGTGTAGAATTGAATAAATTTACATCATCAAATCTGCTCCAATTGAGACACTAGAAGTGCAGACCTAGATTCAAAATATTGATATGACTATGCATGCCACTGAACCGGGCTAGGGAGTTGCAGAACTAAAATATTACTTTAAACTGCAAGCAATTTTGCATCTATATTTCTGGGGGCCAGGGTTCGGGTATAAATGTATTATTCACTGGCAGAATGCTTAATTCATGTGGAATTTTATTCAAAACACAGGTGTGTTTCCCTTTGTGTCCATCGTCCAAAAGGCTGTCCATCCTGACCAGGCCTTCAGCAGAGCACTGAAGATTTCAAAGTACATTTAATTAAACTTCATGATGATCTCTGATATCTAAAGATACTCTAACACCAGACAATCAGAAAGGTGAATCCAACTTCAATAATCTGGTAACCAAGTTGATTTTTTCCCCTCTCTTTTCAATGAAACATGCACAGCCAAAGTTGTACTTTATCTTGCTTTTGAAGTAGTAGTTTTGTCCTTGCTATTACAATGATACAATGTCTTTTGTTTGGGGACAAGGGGAAAAACACTTACAAAACTGTTTAGCTGTGATTGATGATAAATTGTCTATGATTAATCTACTTGTATCAAAGATTCTCTGACTGACAGAGCTGGAAAAAAAATGAATCATCCTTCCATGAATGATAGGTAGAGAATTTTTCATTCTTTTTCAAGGGAAAAATAATTTATCTTCAATTAATCTGTCTTAAAGCACCAATAAACTGATTTCACTCTGACATTTCCCATCCAATATTATAACTACTAAGGGACAAGATTCCTCTTGCTTGAATGAAAATCTCAGCAGAGTCAGCACGTTTCTTTGAATCACTCAACCCCGGTGGTGTTAAGTGGTGCCTGCAGTACAGTCCTAGCAATTGCTATCTGCATGGGGATGAACTTCTCAATCCCTTACTCTTTGGAGAAACAAGTTGTTAACAGAAGCAAAGCCAGATTTGAAAAATCAGTTTGAATGTGAAATATGTCTGTCCAAACTGAAATAAGTAGCTACTGTTCAGACATGGTATCTTCTATTCTGCTGTGACACTGCACTTGGTTGTGGCATGTGCACCACTTAACACAAAAGGGAACTAAGTCTCAGAAAGATTTTATTGAGTTTTATAAATTTATACTGAGAATGGACCTCACTGTCCCAGTGCAATATGTGCACCTGTCGGGCTGTATTTAACATTAATCCTTTCAAATTCAGTTTCTTTCTCTTGGATCCCTGTGGTTATGTTTAGTTCACTTGAAAGATTATAGTCTGGGTCTGTATTGCTTCATTATAATTGAATCATCCTCTTTCCGTTAGTGTTTGGGGGAAAGTATCTCTCTTGCCTTCTGCCATCAGAATCGCTGCGAGGTTCTGGTCCCAGACTCTGTTTAAAACTGAAAGCCATGTGTGTAATTTAAAGACAGATAAATCAAAAGTATCTCTTCAGCTAGATGAAAGCTTTCAAAAATTATCAGAAAAAGATAAAGACGAAAATCACAGGGACCAGATGAAGTGTGAGTTCAGATTTAAAGGTGATCCACTGCTAGCATCTGGGTCCTAAACCAGATACACTAAAAGAGCATCATTAGATACACCCAAAGCATATTTGGGACTGGTAAAGTCCCAAATGTTGTGTTTAATCTCATCAAATTTCATATTCCAGAGCAGTCTCTAGTTTGTTTTATGAATATTTCAGTTCTCTTCAAACTGTAATCAGAAAACAGCACACAGAGATTTTGATTGTCCCAGACTGTTGCTCCTCTGTACATATGGTTATATGCATAAAGAGACTGGATTAAGTCTGGCTGTACCTTGCCTGCTTTCAAGTTTAGAGCTCTTATGGGTAATAGTTTGTCTGGTGACTATTTCTGCTTCTTTGCAAAGGATCAGTGCTGATCTCTGTTTCTTTGCTGGTCTCTGTAATCATTGCTGAGGCATGATTAGGAATTTCTACAGTGCCTGTAGGAAGCTGTTAAAAGGTTTTTCTTCTCCTTTACTATATAAACCCAACAATATTAGTGGCATTGTGTAGGGCACAAAAATCAAGACAGATTCCACGACAGGTGGTGCCACTGAAATGATGGATTTAGGATATTGCAAAGAACACACAGCTCACCCAAAAAACTGCAGCTGATCTGCACTGGGTTTTTTTTTCATGTGTTTCCCTTTTTTGCAGATGACAAATTATTTGGCAACAAAGCATAAGAGACTCATGCAATTTAAATTCATGTTGTTATCCATGAAGGGCAAATATTTGTCATAACCCACAGTTCTGTAGCTAGTCAAGAGTCTGTGTTATGAATGCTATGGCAATTTTCATCATGAATATGTACAACAATGACAGTTTTCATTATAAAACCTTTCTCCTAAATAGAAAAAGTTATCCTTTTTCCTCTTTGTTTTGACAAACATATTGCACAGAATCAGATTAATTCCATCCCCACTGCCAGTCAGAGGAAATCCACTAGATCTGAGTTGTTATCAGGATAATGTTCAATGTATTACAGTCTGTGAAGGAATCACTGCATAGACTGTAACACAATGTTCTGTAGAGGAATCAGCACACAGAGGTTGGTCTTTATTAAGAATGGTTGCTGCCATGTTCTCTGTATAGAATTTATATTGGCTTCTGTAAGACACAATATGAACACTGGATGAAGCTTATATCCCCACTTAGAAGCTTTGTGCATTCTGCCAGAATTATAAGAACAGCATTCTAATCTGAATACTAAATGACAGTTATATATAGCACACACACACACACATATACAACTACAATACATATATATAGTAATTCAATAGCAGATACTGACGATGCTTTCCACTTAAGTGCTTTAAAGGGAGGTTTGCAGGTCAACTGGATATGGCCTCAGAATTTCTTGAATTAAATTACACGAAAAGCAAAGGAAGCAAAATTTAGATATGTACTGCATCACTCTGACATGAGGTTCTCTCTGTCTTGCAGGCAAAATAGTGCTGCACGTGTGACAGCACAAAATACTTGATGGAGACATAATACTGAAGGAAGCTTGAAGTTGTAATTTTTCCATTGCATGTACCTGGTAGTCAGTACAGTCATCTTTCTTGAAGTCTGCGTCCTACAGGAATAGGAGGAATATATAATGTTACAAACAGGGAACAACTTTGCACTGAATTATTCATTTCTGAGGTTTA
The DNA here is from genome assembly GCA_013397955.1 of Grantiella picta. Taxonomy (NCBI): domain Eukaryota; kingdom Metazoa; phylum Chordata; class Aves; order Passeriformes; family Meliphagidae; genus Grantiella; species Grantiella picta. Next base: position 90,889 of record VZRM01005615.1, on the reverse strand, counting down.
GATAAATTTTGAGTAAAAATTGGCACACGTTTAAGTAGATACTCATACATGTCTTTAGAGTTGGAATCAGAAGGATGCCTAACACCTTTAGAGCTGAGGCAAGAGCAAGGGTCTGTAACAATATATTTAGAAAGCATATGGATACCATAATGATAGTATAAATTCTTTCTAAGTGTTGTAGTAACGTACATGAGTTGCTAAGACATCTGCATTTCTCATCCACATCTAGTCACTTTAACTTTTATCCTTCCCATCCAATTCTCTTCAGCCTACTTTGATTATTTTGAACTTGTAAGCATCTAAAAGCAGCAATCCTGAACCAAAAATTGTCATGAAACCAAAGACATAGCAGAAAGGAATTCTTGAAGAGCTACTGCTAGCAGTAGGTACAACCTGAAACCTCCCCCTCTAAAAAATTAATGTCCAACAAGCACCTCTACACAGAGAAGGAATTGCTGGGCAAAATCATAAAGTAGGGACAAATAAATAAGGACAAATATAAGAAAACTTAAAAAGTATTACCAGGATAAAATTCAGTATCTGTCCCCAAAACAAACAAAACACCCACGTTGCATTGTGTTTCCCAGAGCCTTGACACACTCTCTCTGTGCTCATGACAGCCCTCCTGAAGCTTAGTATTGTTTAACCAACTATGGTTCACAGCAACAGGAGCTGTCCTTCATCTTCGTAACAGCATTTTACTCTGCAGAAAGGGAAAGTAATTGCACACTTGTTTTCCCACAGGGTGTTTCTAAATTGGTTCCTGCTACCCTCACCTTCTGTAACCTGTTCTGTTACCACTTGCAAGATAACCTTAATTAATTTCATCCAGTAGGAACTAACTTCCTTCCTTCCTGCCTTCCTGCCTTCCTTCCTGCCTTCCTTCCTGCCTGCCTGCCTGCCTGCCTCCTTGCCTGTTTTGGGGAAGAAATGGGGAAAAAAATCAATCCTGTTCAGATTGTCGTTCCTGCAGAGTGAGGGAATGGAAAATGAATAGAACTTAAGTGATAAGCAAACAATGACAATGACAGAACAAGCAGCACACAATTTGCCAATTTTGGGAAGAGCAACACTGACAATTAAGAGTCGTTCTCGTTACCAACTGCTTCCCACTGTGGTTTGAGCCTCCTGTTGAGCTAGGACTTCATCACAGTCTGTCTGATCATGTTCTAGCATGGTGTGTCTACTCTTCACAAATAATTTCATCCTGTATATGTACATTTATTACTGCAGATCTTTTAATTGTCTACTATTGGTGGTGAAAATGGAAAAGCAGAAAATGGCTGTTGGCACATGAAGAAAGATAAAATGAAAAAGCAAAAATTAGACATATTTTACAAGTGAAGGCACTGTCAACACTTTGACACTATTCTCAATAGGCATAATTTTTTTATGCTAGTATATTTAAAAATTATTAGTAAAAGTATTATCTTCCTGTAAGAATGAACAGGAAGCAATTTCAGTGTTAATTTGTCTTGTCTCTCCTTTTTTTGTTCTTCTCCTTTAAAATAACATTTTTTCCTGAATAAGTTAATGCATTATCCAGAGAGAAATAAAAAATGCATTCCTTGTGCCAGTATTACTTTAGTTTGTATAGTAACATATATATGAATTTAATTTTTAAAATGAAATTACATTTTCTTTTCTCCAGAGAGTTTTTAGTCTCAGTATAATTGCAAATGCTGTTGACCTTGCTCATGAAACTAGCAGCAGTGGATCAGCCTGCATGACTAAAGCCATTCTATTTTGATATTGTTTAATGGTAAAAAATAAAGACAACCCATAGCTTGATCTGTTTTGCTGAGACTGATATAGGAACAAAGTATTGTTACAAAAAATCAGAAGTATTTATTCTAGATTTCACTTCAAGAAAAGGTGCCCCAGTCAACGAAGTTTGTATTTTAATCTTACAGCACAGTAATTTACAAGCTCTTGACTTAATTCCACCTAGCCAACCTTTCCTCTGAGCTTACCATAGATATCAGTCATCCTTCCCATATATGATGAAACAAAGAACATACTAATCTCTCTGAATTTCAGTCATCTCAAAGTTTAACAGTCCTTCAAGATAAACTTGTCTAAAGGCTTTCTCAATAGCCAAAGGAGAGAAAAGCATTTCTTGATGGTCTGTATGGTTTCTGAAGTCAAAGGTTTTTTCTTGACAGAAACTGTCACCCTTTTCAGTGTGAGCCAAATAAGATTTGACTCTTTTCAGGAGTTTAATTAGGGATGAGGAATGCTATACTTTTTGTATAGTTTTGCTTTTTTTTATCATATCCTTATGACAGCAATACTGAGAGCCTATGTTTGCATTAAATTATCAAAGGTTCTCTTTAATGTCTTTTGTTTTTGATTCAGATATTGCTGTCTCCTTATTTGTTTTCTGCTATGCACTTCATGGTGCAAATTGAAATACTGTGTTATCTGTGGCAGACTATTCTAGAAAGAAAAGTATTTTGTGTAAATTTCTTTTAACTTTTTTTTGTTGCCACATTCTCTTCAGTGTCAGGAACAGTACACATCAGTTTAAAAATAGACTGGTGATTCATTTTAAGTACAACAGAAAGTGAGGCTACCAGAGATTTTATTTGATTACCATTATCTTGAATCCTACCAATCTGGATGAGTCACTATTCTGCTTTCACTCCTCTCCTACTCTTTCATATGAGTGCAAATACAATACAAATACTCTTTCATTATGCAAATACAAGCATCAGGACACTCTATGAGAAACCATCTTCTATGGGCTCCTCAAATGATTTTTTTTAAATTAGTTTTTTTAAGATGTCCCACATCTTACATTTTAAGTGTGAGGATACACGAAGGGCCAAAAACTCACTTCTTCTCCCCACTCAGTTCTTTAATGCAGAGAGCAAAGGAAGTTCTTAAAGCTTTCATTTCTGGTTCAGCCCCTATACAATTTTAGAAATGTAACTTCAAAAGACATCTTCAGGCAATCGAGTACATAAATATGTGTTCCACTAATGAAAATCTAATGAAAAACCTTAAGTTAACCATATACTTGTACAATTTTCTGAGTTATATTCGACATGAGAAATTCCAGAAATTTTTACTGTTCTATTATTCCAGGGTTTGTCATTGTTTAACTTAACAGAGCTTTATCCTCTTGCATCTATTACCTCTTTTTCAGTAGTTCTTGCATTAAAGACCATGAGTGATTTGTGAATTATTCCACTGTGTTTGGTCTGCATCTTTACTGTTAATCTTCTATTGCGTACAACTAAAAAAGCAATTTATTTCTGTCAAATCTCATCGTTTTCTCTTCTACATAAATTAGACCAATAAAACAGTATTTCCTTCCCCCACAAAACTTGCCTTTTTTGATATATATTTACATTATCACAGCAATAACATTTCTTAGGATGCATTTTGGACCATAAATCAGTGCTTTGAGACAAAATTTAAACATGTTATTCACACTGTTTGTGTGTTTGCATATTCACTGCTTATTCAATGCATATTTGAAATGTGATCCAAACTTCCTCACAATAAGTGATATGAGTAATATAGAGTTTTTTGGTACATATTATTAGAATGGTCTTTGACATGGTGCTTTGTACGTAACATTCACACAAGTTTTCCCTCCTGTTCTTCTCCCTCCATCTTCCAATCTCTTTTTTTTTTTTTCTGCAACGAGTCTGAAATGAATACTTATTAGATATAATCAAAAGAGGCAGTAAAATACATAGTTTCCTTCGGGTACTGCAAAATGCACAATAATACTGTGAGGCGGGGGGGAGAGAGAGAGAGAGTGAGAGCAAAAAAAAGTTGTCATGATGTTAATGTATTTTCACATTTAGAAAAGGAAGACTACTGCATGTTTGTTTTCCACTGAGTAAATTCAAAAAGATACTGGCAACAAAGACCAGGGCAAACATACTCATCAAACTAAGAGCAGTATTTCAGGATTTAGTCCTCCCTGTAATGCATACATATATACATGAAGTAACTCATTTACTGACATTTGTTCCTTCATGCATGAAAAAGGCAGCAAATCCCTCAAAAAACAGAATATGCAGTATTTAAAACCAGCACACTTGCAACTAGCCTAACACATAAATCAAGATCCTTACTGGTTTTAGAGATATCTGGCAATACAAGACTTTGGTGTTCTACTGCTCCTGTGGCCACTGCCCATTCTGACAATTTGGAGAAGAAACTATAATTTGCAGCATAAAAAAACTGAGGTAGTAAGACTGACCTGACTTTCTTGAGGCTTTAATAATTGTCCATGAAGCTCCTTTGATTCCAGAATAAAAAAATGTCCTTTCTGCAAGTCAGTGCTTTTCTGTTTGCATCTGTCTTGCTTCTGGTTTCCTGGTGAGGTCTTTTGGTCACAGTAACCCTTCCTCTGGGTTCTTCTTTTACACAAACTATGTGTCTTCTTGCTCAATACATACAAGAGTACAGTTAAACATTTCAGATTACTTCTAGTAAGTCACTAAAATGGGAATAAATTACTGGACAAAAATAATACAGATTCAAAATAACACAGATTGTGTACTACCACTCTATCACTCTTAAAATTGAAGAAAAGTAGAAAGAAGAGCAGTCTTTACTGTAGGAGTCCTAAGTGCTTCCTTTTAAGGAGAACTGTTTCACATCATCAATCTCTGGGCTAACACAAAAATATATAATCTTTATTACTTAGAATTCATACTTACACATAAAGTGGTTGAGCTACGAATTCATCAAAACATGCAATATTGTGAGAAATAATTAGAAATAATTTAAAGTAATTTGCAATCCAGTTTTCAATTATGACTGCTTATTCTGTCAAAACAAGCACACAATTCAATACATGCCAGGAATATTTCAAGTAATGATCTTCCCAACTTTCACATATATACTGGTGATCCTAGGAAAGAAATCTTTATTAACAAAATCAGCCAGAACTCCAAATCCTTCAGGAAAACTAGTATGTTTTCAAAGTTATTTACATTTTGGGCTAACAGCAGAAGCATTTCCTGAAAGATTTACGGTAACTACCCCATACTTCTGTACCTTGGTCCTATTGATGAAAGAAGTGAATAAGTTACCTAATAATTTTCCAGTGCTGAACACATCACAGGAATTTAAGTTAGAATTTCCAGTCCTCAAAACAGCTAAGATAAATCCTCCAAAACGGTTTTAAAAATGAAAGAATAGGCTGGTGAACTGTAAGAGTTGAGGAGTGCCAGAAAGCCAAATAAAAAAGTGAAACAGGTGTCAAGAAAACTTTTTGTTGATGCATGAGCCATTAGCTCCAAGGGAGACCATAATACAACTTATCTGCAAGCTCAGTACTTGAATTACTGAAAAAACTATGTAATTGATTAGCAGTTCTGTAGATTTGATGTTTTTTCTGACTGTCAGTGATCAGGATCAAGGGGTTTCTTTCTTGTACACTGCCCTCTTTCATACTTGCCAAATAAAAATGGTACCTTGTATTTTTTCATTATAACCTTTCTGTATATACATGTGGTATAGACTGCCATCTAATTTTGGCCTCATTTGCTCATTTTGCTAAATTTATAACTAAGCAAAAGCTGTAGCAAGCATATCATTAAGGCTGGGAAAAACAGGAAGGAAACAAACGTTACCATGAACATAGGCAATACAACAATTACAAAACCTTCTCAATGAGTTATTTAGATGTTTGTCTATACAGTTTTTCTGGAAATATTTTGACTGTCAAGAGTTTGAACTATATAGACACAAGTATTTGTGCTTACAACACACATTGGTTGGTAATCAAGACTGGACAACTATGAAGAAAATGGTCTCTATCACATAATTAGAGAATCACCTTCAAAACTTTGTGTCATGACAAGATTTTTTGCCTCCCTCCTTGCTGACCTTTGAAGATCAATAAATGTATCAAACAAAAGACCTAGTAAGAAATTCTGAAGCATTTTGTTGTTAACTTCTAGACATGATAAAGATTGATCTTTTAATCCAGTTCTCAATTTTTTGTTTTGGTTTGTGATCCAGGACATTTTTTTTCTTCTCACATTGTAGAAACCCAAAAGTCTGTGCTCATTTCAGGGAGAGGAAATTTTTGAAGTTTTACAAGCTGATACCCCATCGACGAAATATCGCCACCTATATATTGCCAGCAAAATACCCAATTAAACTAAAAGAGGCAATGAATGTTAATATTTTTAGTAATATCATCTGAAAGCTATCACAGTCTTTCCTATTTTTTGTTGTATATTCATAAATGGAAGGAGTAGTAAAGTAAATTGCTTCTAAGAGACCTATGAAACAATTTTCTTTTGAAGAAGTCATGTTGCTTAATTCTTGTCATTTCCTCATTTCCTATTGCAGTGATTTTAAATATCTTTTAATCCAGCCTGCCCAGTGTATCTACATCTTACTGAGTTATGATTCTTTGATCCAGCTACTAAGTATTTTATAAAACAAATATGCAGAAGATACTTGAAATTTTTACTTTCTTCCAGATCCTCTAAACAATGTCTGTTTAAAAAAATTACTACATATATTTTAATATTTTTGACATAACATGGTTCTGTTATGTGATTCTATGAAAATCATCTAAATTAATTACCCTATCTTGCTCAAGACTGACTTGAGAACAGCCTCCTATTATTGGTCAGCTCCTTTAAGAGTTTCTAAAAGTGCTATGACACCGTTTTATTACAGGTCTTTTACATCATTGTGGCTAGCACAGATCTTTCCTGTGAGAATTTCCTTGTGTTTTTTATAAACAAAGATAAAGTTTGGATGTTATTAAAACGGTTTCTCGAGGTGTGCGCAGTTCGGGCCTGGCCAATAGGCTCAGGGGGAGGTTTCGGACTGACCAATCTGAGTGACCTCTGAAAAGTCTATATAAGCTGGGAAAATAAAAAAATAAATCTCTTTGATCCATACAACTTCTGGAGGGTCTTTTCTCTCTGCTAGCGGCTCAACAGCGACACATCATTACAAATCAAAGGTTTTGTAAAAGGAAAAACAATAAAGTGCTAGATTTTATGGCTTTTCTAGCTATTCTATTTCAGCCTCAGAATAATTTTTTTCTATTCAGCCAATAAAGACAAATTAAAAAAAAAATTGAGTATCAGGCTGCATTTTGTATTCAAATGAATCATCACTGATATAGAATTCTATCACTATTTATACATTTGTTATTGTTCTTAATTTTGGGTGAGTAACCAAATAAATGACGGACTGGTCAGAAGACTTTTATCATACATATCACAGGAATACAGAACTTGGCATCAGATTGGATTAAACAAATCCTAATGAAAAGATTCACATTTATAATATTAGGTTTAGATTTAGTACTTCATCATGGTATTATCTTCACCTATATATGATGATTTTCAATAAATCAATATAAATTACACAAGGAAAATGTAGGGAATTGCAATTGCAGAAATCAAGCACATCTGAAGTAAGACTTGGCAAATAAACAAATATGCCAGACAGTTTTACTTCATTCATCCCATGTTCAAGTAAAGCACTCAGTGATTTAATAAGCAGCTTTATATTAAGAACTTATGTGTTTTCATGTTTCAAGCTGTCCTGTGACTTCTTAAAGTTTCTGGATACATTGCTCCTTGATCTTCTTCAATATTAAACATATCAGAGGTGATGGATTATACTTAAGATATATAGAAAGAATCTGGTCTACTACACAAAGATTAAAAGTAAAGGAAATAATTATTTATAAATTGACATGCCATAGTACAACCCTAAAAGTTGCAGTGGAGATATGACTGAAAGCACCTACTGTATTTTATTGGGATTGGGACTGATCTTTATGAATAAATACACAGTCACATTCACAAATAATCATGTATGGAATTACAGAATCACAGATCAACTATGTTGGAAAAGATCTTTGAGATCATCGAGTCCCACATATGATTTAACACAACCTTGTCAACTAGACTATAACACAGAGTGTTTGTTTTATATATATTTTCTGTCAGCTCAGTGCAAATTGAAATGGACATCTAGACCAGAGGTATTGATTTTAAAATTCTGATTCTGGATGTTTCTAAATGAATAGGTAAAAGCTACTGCATTTTCCCCTATTTGCTACTATGCCCCACTGCTATTATACAAGTAAATCACTAGCAGTGCAATAGAGAAATGATACAGTCACCACCTGCACTCTCCTTCGCGCCTTCCAGTTTTTCAAGTGACAACTTCTCCATAAGAGATGAATCAAGTATGAAAAACACCAGATAATAGAAAATTATTCCATCTTGGAGAAAAACTAACGAGAAAATGCAGATACTCTTTATTGCCACAGAATACACAAAATTCTCTTTTTGAAGAAACTCTGGATTGTCAATGTAAGTCTTTAGTACTGACATTTATACATGAATTCAGTTTTCTTTCTGTTGATACAAACTCCTTGAACTTGTGGGCAAGGTAAAGACCACCTCACATTACTTTGTGTCAACTGTATATATATTGTATAAGTATCATCTTATTATCACTACTGATAGCAGATTTTGCAAAAGACTTATTTTCTCGCAATTATAGAATCTGCTTGTCCCAGTTTCACTTTTTTCCTTCAGAATGACAGTGGACTGGTTGAAGGTTTAAACACAGCCTCCTGAGATATTGCCCCTTTTGCCTTCCTATTTGCTGAATCACTTTCTTTGGGCATCAGCTCTGTGTTGCACCTGCTAGCTCAGCCTACCAGACTCTTAAGCAGAAAGGATAAGAAAGGCCTTTAGGCTGTATCTGCTGGACCACACAGAAATGTAAAATATGATAAAGACTAGGACTTCATGAGCACCCCATGCTTTTCTTGTGTTCAAGCATCTACTAAAACTACAGGTTCCTAGTTTGCAGCTGTTGCACACTTTTGTGCTGAGAATGTGATACAGGTGGTCTAATGTTGGACACCTGTGATGGGAGCATCTTTCAGACTCCTTTAATAGACAATAGAAAGTAAAATGTTGTCTGGAATGAGATTTACCTGATCGCTTTTGGATACCTGCATTACCATGACATGAACTGTGTTCAAAGGTATCCAACAGACCATAAACACAACATGTAATTTGATGTAAACACAAATGCTGCAAAACCAGATGAGCTTCACCACATGATTCAATAAGCAGGATCTTATTTGTTCTGTCCTTAACACCTTTTGTAAATAAAGTCTAGCACACAACGCCAGATTTTAAGATATATTTTCTAATATTCTACTGGAAACAAAGGATGATCAGTCTTTTACTGCAACTGAAATTCTTCATTGAAAATATTGTTGACAATCACTTTTTTGCACCTCTTTCTTTTTCCATCTATAAAGAGAATTTCTATGCTCTGATTTTAAAAAGCTTTTTCTAACATGGCTTACAGATGAATAACTATGCAAACATGCTAGACACTTATTTAGCTTATTCCCTATTTCAGCTGTCCAAAATGTCTTGTTCTAATTTTAAAAGTAATTTTGTTTGTAATTTTCCCATCCTTTAAATTGGGACCTTAACCACTACCTGTAATTAGGTGGTTTATTTTAGACTCATAATTCTTATCTGTCTCATCAAATCTGATGAACTCCAATGTCTGAGTCATGGTTTAGTTTTCTTATGCAATTCACAGACCTTATTTTCAGTTCAAAGGCCAAACAGGTAAGTTTGACCTTAAACAAAGATTCAGGACTGACCTTCATATCAATATAATTTTTTTTGTTTTTATGTGATGCTTCTTAATCCTAAAATACAGAATACAATTTTCATCTTACACAAAGAAAGTACACATTGAACACACAACATACATGCACAGAGACCTTCTTAGAAAGTGCAGGAAACCCCTTGTCTGCATTTCTGAGTCCAGCCATTGTTTTTATTTCAGGTTACAAGGCTTTGTTCAGAAAATCAAGCTGAGAGGAATCTTTGTTTAATGCTGAAGTTCTTACAGTTTAACCCAACCTGTGATTCTCAATGCACATTCTCTTTCTTCTCTACTAATACACAAGCAGCTCCGAACTCAGTTTCCCTGCTCTACTCCAGTGTTTTGAGGGACTTTCCTTTTCCCACAGCTATATAAATATAAATTGAAACTGGCAAATGGAGCTTGCTTTAATTATACTCAGTTCTTCTTAAGGGAACACATGGATAGGATTAAATAGTGCTATTGAAGAAAGATGTTGGTCTCTGACAGCTTTTAATATTGCTGTCCATATGAAGACAATAAATAAATGCCAACAATATTAACTATTCTTACTTCTTTAGCACTTATTTCAATAGTCATATTTGTGCTGTCAAGCATCAACATCTNTCTTCCATTTCCCTTCCTCCTTTTTTATCTTTTCTAGCCCTCTTTAGCAGGGCAATCACTTCTTGGTTTTTCTTTGTTCGTAACCAATAAATATTTCGCAGATGCAGTGTTGTCTTGGTTCACTTAATTTCATCCTACACCATCTATTTTTAAAAGAACTCCTCGCAGTTCCCCACAGCGGAATGTGACAGCCACATAGCCCTTTCTCAGAACACTTGCAAAATTCCCAAACATCACTTTTTTCAAGGATGACAAGGCAGCTTCTAACACATCCTGTTCTCAACACCAACAATAGTCAAGGAACAACGGCACCTTAGACACAATTCCTAAAGCACACTGGCAAAAATAGAAATAAATTAGCTTCCAGACATTCTTCTTCTTCCCAATACTATTCTCAACACAATCCCTAGTTACAGAGAGTGTTTCTGATCTCATTTACTCCAGATTGACATTGTAAGTACAATTCCAATGCCACTGCCTTTTGTAGCATTCCTGTAGCATTCCAGTAACATTAGTGAAGAGGGATGAGAAAAGAGCCCCTCTCTTCACTCTTGAATTCAGTGTGAAGACTGCTGAGAATAAATATACTGTTTTCTACTCAGGATAATTTATGAAGGTGTCACAGGTGACATCATAAGATCTATCAACAGAATTATTTTACCAATGCTGACTAAATTTCCTCTCAATTGCTAAAATATTTATGAATTAAAAGCAGCAGCAAGGGTATGAGAACTACATCTATTATGCTGTTATAGATTTTCCCTCATTTTGACAGCAATGTCTGTGCTGTCTTGTGGTCCCTAAAGAGAGTATTTCCTTTAAACTGAATGCTCCACTGAAAATTAAACATGGGAGATAAAATAAGCTAGGACAGTTTCCCATGTCTACTAAACTTGGAAAGGAAATGTTCCTTTCATTTTGATACATCAGACCACACATGCTTTCTCCAAGGATATTTCTTCCCCCAGCCTCAGAAAGGACCCACAGATGGACTTGCATTTTCCTACTTTATTTCCAGGACTGTTAGCAAACTGACACACTCCATGTTTTGCTGTTTCTCTACTGATGACAAATCTAACTCCTCATAGAAGCCCATGCTTTATTTTTATTGGTGATCCACAGGCTGGAGAATAAGCATAGATGTGTAAGTTTCTCATCCTGCACTGAAACTCCCTGTTATGTCAGCAGAAAAAGCAAGGCAGAATAAACACTTTGTATTGTAAGCATGTTTACTGGTTATCATTTATTAACTATCACATTGTCTCTTTCACTCTTGGTCACCCAGGAAACATTTCCCACACATTATCACAATTTCTCTTTCTTCTCTTGTTGCATTATTCTCTTATCCATGATGTTTTTCTCTCTGATTTTAATTTATTTCTTTTTGTTCCTCTGCAGCTCTTTCATCACATTCATTTCCAACAGGTCCCAACAGTAATAAGGTGCGGTTTTGTCCACTGAAATGTAATCAAAGATGCAAATCATGCTAACCTTTTACATGCCATCAGAGAAATCCTGATGCAAGACGCAACCTAGTAAGACTTAATATTCTTTCCCGATAAGGGTCTTCCAGGCTATCCTTCAGGGTGAGTCACAAGGAAAATGTATTTACTAGTTAATCCTTACTTCCGCTTGGAAAGTTTGGAGCCTATCAGCTAGAAACTTTCTGTTTGCTAATGTACACTTTGATTCTGAAAAACATTGAAAAGTAAATAGACACATTAAATCAGCTCAATCAGGCCTTGCAGCTGGGAAGGTGACATCGCTGAACTGTGCTATTTTGAACGCACTTATGACCTCAGTTTAAAACCTAATGCCTGCTCTATCACATTTTTAAATTTGTTGCTTGCTGTCCCTTGAATGACACTGCTTCACATGTACACAGCAATTCTTTTATCTTCTGGACTACACAAAAAATCTGTCTCAAAATCCTGATTGCTTTTAAGAGTTTCAATTTTGAATCAGGTTCTAGCCTGAAAGCCATATTGCACTAGTTGCATGAGAGCAAAATTATCTACTTCATTTCAGAAAAACCCATATGAAGTATATTTGCACACACTTTAGGGTAATGTATGCAGTGGAAGAGATATTTGATGGGACATTCCCCTACCTTTTGTGTTATTTTTCAAAGGCTGGGATAGTATTCCAGGGAGTTGCCATTTATAGAAAGGATTAACCTAGGGACTATTGAGCTATTGAACTATGACAGGGTGGTTATTTGGGACAGCCAGAATGGTTGCACCCAGGGCAAGTCCTCTTTGACCAATAAAATGGCCTTTCTGTGATCAAGTGATTACATCAGCGGAAAACGGAAGTGCTACAGATATCCTTTATCTGGACTTATGTAAAGCCTTTGACACATTCCTCTACATCTAAGTTGGACAGAAGGTTTTATGGGTGGACTATTCAGTGAGTAAGGAATTGCCTGGATGGCTGCATTCAGAAAGTATTCAGCAGCTCAGCGTCTGGATGCAGACCTGTGATGAGTGGTGTCCCTCAGGGGTCTGTATTGGTATCAGTATTGTTTGATGTCTTCATCAGAGACACAGACAGTGGGATGGAGTGCACCCTCAAATTTGGAGATGACACCAAGAGCCAAGGGGTGTGTTTAACACACCCAAGGGATGGGATTGGGATGACATCCAGGAGGAGCTGCATAAGCTGAAGGAGTGAGCCCAAAAGTTCACTCATCTCATGTTGAACATTTCATATGGTTCAACAAGGCCAAGTGCAAGGTCCTGCCCCTGGGCCACAGCAACTCTCAGTATCAATACAGGCTGGGCTAAGAAGGACTTGGGGATACTGGTGAATGGAAAACTGCCATTTAAAAATCAGCCAGCAACATCTTGTCACAGCCCAGAAAGCCAAACACCTTCAAGGCTGTTTCAAAAGAATATGGCCAGTAGGCCAAGGGAGGTGATTCTGCCCCTCTACTCCACTCTTGTTAAAACCCACCTGGAACACTGCATCCAGCTCTGGGAATGCACAGGACAGATACCGTTCTTTTGGAGTGGGCCCAAAGGAGAGCCACAACAATGATCAGAGAGCTGAAGCACATCTCCTGTGAGGAAAGGCTGAAAGAGGTGAGGTTGTTCAGCCTGGAAAAGACGGCTCCAAGGAGACTTTATTTTGGACTTCCAGTACATAAAGGGGGCTTAAAGGATGGGGACAAACTTTTTAGTAGGGTCTATAATGGTAGGGCAAAGGGTAATTGTTTTTAACTGAGAGGGAAGATTCAGACCAGATATAAGAATGAAATTTTTAGTATAATAGTGGTGACACACTGAAACAGGTTACCTGGAGTGCTGGTGGATGCCTCATGTGTGGAATCAGTCAAGGCCATGTCAAGCGGGGCTCTGAGCAGCCTGATACAGATAAAGTTGTCCTGAGTTTTGCAGGAATTCGGACTAGAAGACCTTTAAAGGTCCTCCTCAACCCAAACCATTCTATTACTCTGTAACTTAAGTGAAAAAAATAGCACCCCCAATAATTTAACTAAACTCAGTTTGGGCCTTCTTGTGTATCTTCCACTAAAGCCCACAGAGAATATTCCCCTCAATATTCACACAAGACACAGAGTTGCTTGAATTCATTTCAAAAATATGGGTTCAGTTGTAGCGGGAATGGCAGGCACAAAGAGCTTTTATTTTCCTTGGAAGGTGTTTTTCTAGAATAATTTTACTATGCAGGCTGGACAGGGTTCAAAATTAATGCCAGCTGATAGCCCAAAAGCACTGCCACTTTCTCTTGTCTATAGAGACCTGACACTATTAAGTCAACACAGGGCTGTAATCAAAAAGAATAAAATAATATTTATCACTATTGTATTGTTGCTGTTTAAAATATTTTGTCCTTCATAGGCATTCAGTGAGTAAAAAAATCACTGAAAAATGTACTAGTTACAACTTCTATGGTTACTTCTCCATTTTCACTTTCCCCATTCATGCTTTTTAATGAGATCCTATCTTGATAGTTTGTCAATATTGATTGATCATCTTCCCCCAATCCCTACTTTCTGTCATTGCCTTTAACATAAGAACATCAAATTGGTGATTAAACATTGTCCAAGGAATCTGAAACTCAGTAAATACTCTTCTGATATGCCACCTGATTTTTATAAGAATACAGGTTTATGCAGGTATACATGATGTATTTTCCAGCCTAAAATAAAGGCACATGAAACAAATAAAGCAGGTGAATAAACAAAATTGAGAACCATGATACAACATTCAGTGCAAGACTTGAGGAAGTCAGATCAAAGCTGAAGGTGCTGTGAATTGTGACTGTAATTTAACTTATCGGTCATCCAAAGTGCAAGGCCTGTGTTATCCTCTGCACTGTTTCTCAGGAGTGCAAAGCCCTGGCCCACTTCCACACAGATCGAAGAGTTTCAGTGCTTTTTCAGTTTTAGCCTGTTGTTCAAAGTTTTACGGGTGGTTATATCCACAGATTTACAAAGCAGCAACATTAAGAAGTGACTCATAAACAAGCACTAACATGTTTCTTTCAATGTAAAACTAGTTTAGTAACATTTCATGTGGAATTACTATAACACCCTAGACAATATCTCCTTGGAAAATGGCTTAGTGCAGGAAATACTTCTTCATTTCTGTTGATTAATAGTCACAGCAAAAGTACAGTAAAACTATGGTTATTTTTGTTCTGCAGTGCTTTGCCGTTTCTTTTTTAAATGTTTTAAATAAGCAGCTATTGTTTAGAGCTGAAAGGGTTCTGAAAATAATTATTACCAATATGACTATGCATTGTTTGTTGAACTTCAAATTCAGGGTCCATACTCAATACTCAAGCAGTAATTAACAGAACATTGGATCATAAAGCAAAGCATGGTTCTCATCACAAACATTTTACATCCTGAAGAGTAAAATATATACAGAGGTCCACAGTGATATGTAGTGTACAATCACAGTAATCCCAAGATGACTCCTCATCTGCAGATACCAACATGTGGAGTTATAAAATGGAGGACAAGTAAAGAGAATTGATGAGACTTTCAGAGGATTAACTGACTTCACCACACACTGCATAATGCCATTAATACAGGGTTCTCACACCCTATTTCTCCTCTATTGATAAGTGCTTGTATGTAATTTTATACCAAATGATCTTGTTATTTTAAATCGAATCACCTATGAGCTGTCAGAACTAGTCACATATTATGCATTCTTATAGTTTATGCATCTTACTCCTTACATCCCAACAAACTGGCAACACTAGCATGTAGTAATCAACATTCGTACGACCAGGTCTTCATTTAACAAATGCTTCTGAGCCAATATCCTCTGTGCCACAGCCACGGCTTTTAAGTAATCGTAACAGGGCCCACATGAACACTGGAAGACTGTACAACCACCACTGACACTTAAAACCTCCCGTCAATGGGCAGGGAATGGCCAGGGCTGTCTTATTACACAGTGGCCCAAGTCCTTCTGTCCAGCTGTACCCAGCTCCAGGGCCCGCAACACAAGAATGCCCTCGGTCTGCTGGAACAAGTGCGGAGCGGGGCCACTAGGTAATCCCCGGGCTGGAGCACCTCTCCTATGAAGACAGGCTGAGCTGGGGCTGCTCAGCCTGGAGAAGAGAAAGCTCCAAGGAGACCTTACAGCACCCTACACAAAGGTTGGAGGGGCTTCTCACAAGGGCACACAGCGCCAGAACAAGGAGAGACGGCCTTAAGCTGAAAAAGGGCAGATTTAGCCCAGACCTGAGCAAGAAACTCTTTACTGTGAGGCACCGGAGTAGGCTCCTGGAGAGGCTGTGGCTACCCTACCCGTATAAGCGTTCAAAGGCAGGCTGGACGCGGCTCTGACCGCCGTCCATGGTGTGTGGGGCTCTTGTGGGCATGGCCCGCCCGCGGCCCCGCCCCTGCCGCCCGCCCGCGGCCGCGCTCCCTGCAGGGCACAGCGGCCC
>VZRM01005615.1:0-74299 GCA_013397955.1 Grantiella picta | reverse complement strand
GGTGCCGGCCGGCGCTGCGGGCCCTCCCCGCCGCGGGGTAGGGGCGGCCACCCCCTCCTGCTGCCGGTGCTGACCCCCCTGCGGCGCGGGGTGCTCTGCTCCGCTCCCGCGGTGGAAACGGGCCCCTCCCACGGGAAAGGGTGGAGGAGGAGCTCGGGTTTTTTAATCGTTTTCCCAGATGTATACCCAGGAAGCATTTAACGTCATCAAGGAGAACCAGGTTCATGTGGGAAAGCGACGCTTGGAAGATTAGATGAGTGCCTCAAAGCGGCTGTTGTCATGGAGAAAAGAACCGCGGTGAATAGAGCAGTTGATCTCGTGTCATCCCACGGCGTTGAACTGTGCTTCCTTTGGGGACCAGCTATGGATCCGCTAATTTTCTCTTGAATTAGGGACCATCATGTAGGCTTCAAGAGCCATGGAGACTTAACTAGTTCTTAGTAGTCTGTGTATGTTAGGTAGAGGAGTGAAATTTTTGTCAGTACTCCAGTAAAAGTTGGTGATCATTTGAACTATGAATTACCTTGGACACTTAACTGCAGAACACTTTGTATTTTTGATGATGGACTTAGTTCACCATCACATGAATACTGGTTTGAATTTCACATTTTCATACAAAACTGCAGCTAATAAAAAAATAATGATACACCAAATGATTGTCTTAAGTGTGAATTTTTAACAGGGAATTATTTTGAAATTGTATGTGAAGCACCTTTCAGGCCATTGCAATGTGCCTTCCCAAAGCCCAAAGATTTTTTTTTACTGTACCTTCATAATTATCTACTCTTTGGGAGCGAGTTAGCTAATTTTCAGATCTGTGTTCTGCTAGAAAAATTTCTGATTGAAATAAGCATTTTAAAGAACTGGGGCAGAGGTTGGTTTTGTAATATTTCCTCTTTTTTTTTATGTCATCTAAAGAGTGTTTGATGCCTTCAGATTTGAGATTGGTTTCTTGAAGCTTTAAAAGCCAAGATCTATCTCAGCTCAGGTTAAAACTAATGTGAAATGGTGAAATTCCATAATTTCCTATTAGTATCTTTGAGAATGTAACTGCTGGATAGAGCCATTTCTTCACATAATGCCAGCATAACCCTTTAATCATAAAGTTACTGTAGTGCTTGTTAAG
The DNA here is from genome assembly GCA_013397955.1 of Grantiella picta. Taxonomy (NCBI): domain Eukaryota; kingdom Metazoa; phylum Chordata; class Aves; order Passeriformes; family Meliphagidae; genus Grantiella; species Grantiella picta. The sequence goes on along the minus strand of VZRM01005615.1, from coordinate 73,173 downwards.
TATGTGAATCTGCAGCCTCAAGTATGTTCTCAAAACGGCAAAACAATTTGGCACAGTACAGTCAGTATCTTCTAAATGGAAAAGTGTGGGTAGTTGCCGAAGGCTCTTTTCCTTCAGACGCCAGTCGGGCTGGGACTGTCGCTCCCACCGGCCCGAAGCCCAGGCTAGCAACCAGGCAAGGTCGCAGTCCTCAGCGTAGGTCCCTGCGCTGCCGGAGCGAGAACGCAGGCTGACCACAGACCTCCTCGTCCCGGACGGGAGACCCGGCCTTGGCAATCCGAAGTGCCCTGGTCGGCGGGTGGTGGTGCCGTTCTGCTCTGCTATCGGGGCAGCGGAGACGGCCACGCTGGAGACAGCCACGCGGGTTAAAAGATGCAAGACGGAAGGTCCTGAGCACTTGTTGTTTATTATGGGTCTACGGACAACAAGGAGGGGAAGGATCCTTCGGAGGAACAAAGGGCGTGCAGCCCCTTATAACCGAAGGGGGCAGGGGGAGGAGAGACTAGGAACAGCCAATAGGGAATGGGGCAAGGAAAGACAGGATAGGGTAAGCCAAATGCACATCAACCAGGAGGGGGAGTGGGGAAGGGACAACCAATGAGGGGACTACCGTGGGGAGAACAAAGGAGAATTTTCTAGAAAAGAGGGGGGGTCAAACATCAATCATATTACATAACTGGGGTAACGCAAAACTTTCAACCAATTAGAACTTATAAAAACTTTGCTGTCTCTGGGGAGAGGAGCAGAGGGATTAAACTGGGAGATCGTCTTCCCCATCTGAGTCAGAATCCCTCCAAGGGAGCTCAGGGAGCTCGGAGAGCTTGGAAAGCTCAACCTCTTCCGCAGGATTGACTTGTGGATTTCCCTCCACAGGTAGTGATGCCTGGTTGTGTTTGTTTTATAAACTTAAGTATTCTCAAAAATACCTGTTCAATGCTCAAGAGCTACAGTACCTACAGTACCATCAGTATTGTCTTGCTTTAATAGCAGTTTCCAGGAAAGTATGAATATCAAGCGATGCAAAGAATGTGTCAAAATAGGTCAAGACAGGACTCTATTAAAAGACAGGACATATTAAAAAGATACAATGCTAGAAACGTGTGACTGTCAGGCATCCTTTTCAAAAGTTGCAGGTATTGGCACATACAAAAGGGGATTCTGGACTTTTCTGATAGAATATGCAATTCTTCTTAACTAAACTTCTGTGGCACTTGCATTAAATTAAATTGTTTTGTAAGATTACTAAGTTCTGTGAAAGCTTGTATAAAAAATTCTTATATATATATGTATGTGTCTTGACAGATAAATTATAAAACAAAGCTGCAGATTACAGAGGGAAAAAAGTTTCAGTAAGATTCAAATAATATAAAAAGCCAGAGAAAAGAGAGTATTTCTTCAAATTGCTGCTTCTGGATGGACTGCAGTAAATAATCCCTTGATTCAGTGAAGCTGCAAGTTTCATTTAACGATTTAACCAGTTACCTGATATGGTTATTGTGAGTTTGCTTTTGAAAACAAAATACAAATTTAGGAAAGGCCTTCAGCGAGATGGTGCAAAGAGTAGTACTTCACTACAGTGTCCCCCAGGTAATGGTTTCCTGGTGGTGGCTTTCCTTTGTGACACACTTGCATGATCACTTGCATGATCCAGGAAGTCACATATACTGAGACTTACAGGAAGAGTAAATATCCTCTGGGGTATAATTGTTCAAGTGTCACATCTGGATTTAGTTCTAACAGTTAGTAGCTTGGTATCACAGGCACGTTCAGCTAAAACTCTTTAAGTTGATGGTTGGTAGAAAACAGTTTGGAATTGCCTGACACACTACAGTATCTATACAGGTGAAGTGCTGGGAGAAGTACTGCAGCCGTAGGAAGACTTTATACCTTACTCTACTTTTGGTTAAGGTATGTTTTATTTTCTGTTCTGCTTTCTCTCTGATAAGCAGTCAAATCTTGGAGGTCCAGACCTCACATCTCACTCTCAAATTTTGTCTTTCATTCTATCACCTTCTGGACGAGGATAAGTATTTGTCCTTTTGTTTTGTTTTGTTTCAGTTGTTGTATAGTGTCTCCATGTTTCAGTGTCTTGCAGTGTTAAGCCTTTCTTCCTCTGGCCTGAGGGAATGCTGCTTCCCTGGGTTTGGAAGACAGTGCTTTAGAGAACAAAATTTGAACAAAATATACTGAAAAACCAGAATACAGAACTATGCTGTCCTGTTGTCCTTTTTTTTTATCATTTCAGTTCTTTGCTTCAAAATAATGTCAGTTGTTGAAATAATGGGAAAATGATACTGCTCATTTTCAAAACTCTGATTTTCAAAATCATAGTTTTTTTCATGGTTTTGATTTTAGGTTTTAAGTACCTGTCTCTGCATAATTACCTGAAAAAAGGAAAGCAAACCTTTTTTTTTTTGTTTTGTTAACAACAAATTTCCGAATACATGCGGATTATTTTCCTGTTTAAAATGTTTTTGCTTATAATTAACTTTTAGTACATAGTATTTTATTTTACATTGAGTTAGAGTTGTATAAGGGAGTGATTTTATATACAGTGTTTTTTTATCAGAGAATGGATTGAATTCAGATTTGGGTTTGGGGGTTCTGTTTAGTATTGTTCGTTTCTTTCCACACCTAAATACATAGAAATGTAACAATTTATAAAATATATATTAGGCAATAATACCTTCCCATTACTTTCCAGTGTTTAGAATATCAGTACATATTCTCTTAACTTTCTTTGACATATATAAATTCATAGAAACAAACAGAAGCAAAAAAACTACAACAAAATTATTTTCTTTTGTTTCTTACGTGTGAAGTGTTCAGTCTTAGCTGAAGAATTTTTCTTACCCTTCTGTCCTGTGCATTGTGTTAAGAAGTTATTATGAACTGTATAATAAAAAGAAAGTTGCATGTATGGAAGCTATATTAAAAATGCATCTTCTGGGGCCATGTGTGAATTTGATGACAATGGCTTTAAAAATGTATGTGAAGAGAATGGCTCAGTGTCAGTGCTATATTTCATATACATTCTATTGCTCTTTGGAGGCTTAATTTAAGTTTCACTAAATATTGCCCTCTGAAGGAGTCCTTTGTCCACTGTGCTCATCTCCTTGAATGTGCTAGGACATTGTGGTGCTATAGCTGCCCACAGAGAATAATGAAATAAATTAAATGTATTTATAGGATAAATGAATACCATTCAAAATAGTTTAATTTGGCTACTTTCCTACCAAGGCAGTCATCTAATACTCTTCCTTTTCCATCTATCTCACTGTGTTCAGTATCCTCTTTTGTATTTGTTCAGTATCGCCTTTTGTGCTTGTTCAGGGAAGATGTTTGCAAGATGTATAGAAAGCCTCTGTTCCAAAGTTGCAAATGAGTTAAAATAGTGGTTTAAAGCTGAATCTTTAGTGTTCACAGATCGATAAGGTCATGTGTATTTTTAAGTGGTAACTCTTATCTGCATTGTAATAATGGGAAGTTGAGGTGTAGGTGCCCTTGAAACACTGTTCTCTAAAATATCCAAATTGCGTTTACTGCCACATCCCTTTGAAAATAAAACCCTGTATCATTCAGAGAATAATAGCAGAATCTGATTATAAAGCTCTTTTTAAAAAAGCTTGTAACCAGTATTATTTCATGACTCTCAAGGCCAGTTGTTTCCTCTGTGCTGCCAACAGTCTTTGTGCAGTCAGAATGTAGTTGTAAAAGACAAGAAGATAAAAGGCATTACATTTAGAGGACATCAAGAGGCTGATTTAGATGTAGCTTTATAGGGGGGAGTATGGTATAAATCTGGGAAGATGTCAAATTGGTTGTATAATCCAGAGAAAGAGCATTTTCAGAGAGAGAATTACTTTGGAACGATGTGACCATCAAACAACAGTTAATGGAATTATATTCATATATGTTAATGTATTTTTAATGAATAAAAATGTTGAATGCAAAGTTTGGATATAGTAAAGATTAGCACTGAGGAAAAATTCAGCTGTGTCATGCCCTGTCTTTGAAGTGAGGGCAAGCTTTGGAGAGCTGCTCTACAAACAATCCTTAGCCCCTGCTGAGATTGTTAGCAGTGATGCTCATTAAGGTTAATTTATTTCATGCGGAAATCTGTGGGGGCCAGAAGACTGAGCATCTCCATTGTATAAATGCTGCAGAATTTTCAGTGACCTCAGGTGCTTCTCATAGTTGTTTGCAATTTATCAGCTAGATTAGTACAACTCTTAACCATCCTGTGCAGTATTGGTTCATAACAGAGGAATGAGCTACAATGAGCCAGCAGCATCCAGGTGCTGTTCTTTGACAAACTCACTTCCGAGTGCCCTCCAAGTGCTGACCCAGCCTAATCCTGATTAATGTGTAAGTGCTCAGGGCGTACCCAGAGGTAAGGTGGTTACAAAGTGGTGACTGTCTAGAGAAACTATATGGGCTACTAAAAGAACTGCGTTTTGCATTAATTGTAAATACTTATCTGTGTCTGGCTTTCTTCTTCCTTACTAAGTTTGCAATAGTTGTTCAATTCCATGATCAGAATCATGTCTCTGGGCATTCATTGATTGTTTCTTCCTGTTGAAGATAGTCAAACCATTCTGCTTAGGTATAGAAAGCCTCAATCCTAGCAAGGCGTTTTATGTCCTACAATTTTGAATTTTATTGCTTTTCCTTCAAAAGTGATAGGTTTTTTTTTTTTTAATTATCAAAAATTTGACCTTGCTTTGACACTTTGAGGGAGTTTTGCTGCACTGCAGTGGGGAAAAAGAAATGTTTCAAGGTGGAATAATTTAAAATCATGTAAAATCATTTAAAATCAGAGGATTGTACTTGACATGTTTTCCCAAAGACTTTAAAAGTCCATAAGTAAAATGCAAAAAAAGCAGAAGTTTTCGAAGAAATCCTATGGAAAATGTTGGTTTTCTTTAGGTTTAATTTTTTTTAGTGATGCAAGAACTATGACTTCAACAACAGTTAAATATTTTATTATTCAGCATGGTAAACGTGAGTGACTGAATCTACTGTAGGGCTCAGGCACATAATAAGGCACTAAAAACACCACTGATGCTCATAAATTTAAATATAAGTTTTTTATTAGCTAAAGCAGTCCCAGAAGGCTCTCTTCATTTGTCAAAGAAAGGTTTTGCCTATTTTACTTTTTAAGTCTCTGTTTATTGTGAAAGAAACAGCAGGAAAACCAGTGTAAAAGTCAAATTTGACCCCATGTCCTTGGGTCTTGTATTCCAGTGCTGAAAAGGGCACTAGCATCTGGAGAAGTGTGCATGAAAAGCTGCTCATCCTGGATGTGTGTAAATGTGCTTGGCTAAATTTTAATAGTCTTTGGTTTGGGGGACATGCGGAGAGGGGATGAAGAAGGGGTGTTCAGGTGTCGGTCAATATTGTTGCTAGCCTTGTCTTGGTACCAGAAGAGCTTTTGTTTGTGTTCCACCTGAAAGAGTTTTATTTCAGCTTTTCGCTGAAGAAGCTTTTGTCCCCTCAATGGATGTTTCTCCGTCTCCTCAGTAGCTGCTGCTCAGCGCAAAATGAAGAATCTTTTAAGATCGATATCTGGCCATTTAAGAGACTATAAGAGTACCTATAAAAAGACTGAATATATCTGGTTAAAGAACAGATGGGAGGATTGCTGACCATATGGACAAGAAGCCCTTGTTGCACTGAAGATTTCCATGTAAAAGATACTAAGAAAAATGCTAGACTCCACAAAAATGGTAGAGGAAAAACTGTTGCAGTGGTACAGCAAAGTTGAATGCAAGCTCTTACAGAAATGGGAGATGTGTTTATTTCCAAAAATTAAAGCAAAATTAGTTCTACTCATTCACATTTGTGCTTTCATAAGAAAAACTCATAAGGACTGAGATACATACATCTGGTAGTCTAGCCCCAAAACACAACATATTTTCTGTCTCCAATCAGTTCTTACATGAATCCTTGGGTGAGACATGGGACAGAGAATGCCACCTTACAAGCCTGCTTCTCCTGTGGGTTTAGGTTGGTTAGCATCTAGTAACTTTTTATACAGTTTTTGTGCCCTTTATGAGCTGGCTGTAAGCAGTGTTTCCATTGCACCCCAGTAAATTATCACAGCTTTGTTTTCTGGCCGAAGCATTCTGAGAAGTGCACACAGGTGTACGGTGGGGTCTCTGTGACCTGGTGGTGTAGATGCCGTTCTTATTGCTCGTTTGTAATTTGCTCCTTTTATTTTTCCCCCCCACCCAGAGCCTTTTCCTCCTCCACCACACAGGACCATCTTGATTTTTCTGTTGCAGATCTTTAGAGCAGATTCTGGTGTGCCCTGGTATGCTCTGCTTTTGAATGGATTGGCACAAAGAGTACTTTTCAGCTGCATTAAGAGCTGCATTTGAAGCTACATTAATGCCTGTTCTCAAATGCAGAGAACCAATGGATGCACTCACCTCCCAAACTACAATCACATGAGTTTTATTTCTGTACTTTGTACATTATATTTTACCAGGAGCTTAAAGTTTTCCCTTTCTGTATGCCAAGCAGCACTGTTATCTCAGAGAAACTGAGTATATCATTGTGTTAACCCATGCTTACTGCCAAATAGGATTGGAAGTCTTTATGTTTCCCCACATATTAAGCTATTCTGAGCAGGTTGTTCAGTACCAGTTTCACAAAGCTGTTCTCAGGCGTTTGACACAATATAAAATATAGGCAGACTGCTGTTTTATTAAGAAAACAGAGCTGAAGAGTCTCACACAACAACTTAAAGCTGAGATAGCTTGTTCAGGATGTGGCTTTGGTCCTTGGCATAAAGAAATTCCAATTCATTATCTCACTTTCTAAGAGCTTGCTTGGCTTTGACAGTGGGGAACTGTGTTTTGCTGAGACTTTTCTACGCTACAGAGAAATTGAATGCAAGGTCTCTGAGATAGAAAGGAGGCATTTTGCTGATCTGCCTAAGTGATTAACTTACTGTATAACAGAAGCCTCTGTTCTGGGGGAATAAGGGTGCTGGGCTCTCAGACTTTCCTACAGAGAACTACTGCACAGTGATTTCTAACGGTGCTACCTGTTAATTGATACATTAATTTCTGTATTTTCTTTTTTTCACCCTTCATAGTTCCTACCTTTAATTCCCTTTTAGCAATCCTATTTTTTTAAAGTATGAAGATTTTCATCCGTCATTTTTAATTGTAGGGAATTTTGAAATTTTTTTGCTCTTTGGAACTCCTAAGAAGAGAGGTTCACAACACAGGTTCAGTATGGAATCAGCTCTTAACTTTAAAAGATTTCCACATACTGTTTGGGTATTCTGAAAAAATAAAGGTGATTTTTAGGATAAGAGAGCTGTTACCCAAAGGGTATTCACTGACAAAGCCAGCACACTGATTTTCTTAACATTATTCATAAACAGAGTCCTTACTATCACTACTGATTATTCAGAAAGAAAAGGAGAAAAATGTTTTTATGAGGTTCTGATGTAGAATTTGAAAATCTGTAATTGTCTGTAAGGAAACAATTAGTCAAAATACTGCCATTGTGCACTCTTTGCAATAAAATGACATGAAAGAGAGACCAGGAAAGCTGCCAATTTTTCTGTGCAAAACCTTGTGGNCACATGATAAAGTTTGACCATGAACGCATGATCTTCAGTCTCTGCAATCACGTTATGAACTTACCTAATGCTTTTTCTCTTTAGGCACAGGTATGAAAACTTACTTTGTCCTTTTCATGCTGTCTTTTCAGTGACATGATTGTTTAGTACATTGATGCAGTCTCAGACTTTTTTCACTAATACATTTCTTTTCAAAGCAGGAATTTTAATAATTTAGGTAGCAGCTGTCCAAGTAAGAAATTTCTTTTTAGCTACTAGCATAAATTTTGCTAATTGAAATTTGGGTCATGATGCAGCTTATTAGGAATCTCGTTTGACTGAATCTATAAGCGTTCTATGGTTTCAAATTTATGACAACTGCAAACCTCAGTGATGCTGGCTCACTAGAAAACTTGTCAGACATGCATTAATAATAATTTTCTATGGAATGTTAAGTACATTATACAATGCTTTTTGATTGAAATGGCTCACAGACTTTCTGGAATACAAAAAGTATTAGAGAAAGTTATTTGTACAGCTGAATTTTTTGAAAAACAGTGTGATCTTATACTAATAAGGAAGATAATGAAATAGTGTGGTTCAGTATAACATCATTGATTGAGCTGAGTCATGACAATTAAAAGCAAGAGTGAGGTAGGTTCAGTATGTCAGTCAAACACAGTAAACTAAAATGTTGCTGAGCAGTGGACATTTCTCCTTGGCTGCCTCATTCTTTTTCTGAGTAATCCTTGATTATTTGAAGAAAAGGTTAAATGCCATGTGGAGGAGCTATGCACCACTGCAGATTTGGAGACCATGCCATGTTTGTAAGATCTGTAGGAGACAGCTTTTTACCTGCAAGTTCACAACTTGGAAACTTTTACCAGATAACTTAGTACATATTACTTATAATAATCTGAGGAAAAATAGTGGAGAGTATTAGAGGGTGGGTAAGGGCTCTGTAGTTTCATAACTTTGCAAAAGTGATGGGAGTGCATGTATGTGTGTATGTGAATCTATGCACAATATATACTGCAATCTTTATAGAATTTTTTTTGCCACAGTTTCTCTGAATACGTACCAAATACACACCAAATAGTTTGATGCTACTGGATCTAAGTATTCTCTCTGTATGTCTTTCCTCTAGGCTCTCTGATTCCACTTCTATTTCAGTATGCTACAGCTTTCAGGAACCAGGAGCAGGAGCCTAGGCTTGTCTTCAGATTTCTAGGAGGGTTATGATGGCAAAATGGGTTTTATGGGCCTCTCCTTCCACTCATTCCCACTGGTTATTCCCAGTACTTGAAGCAAAGATCCAAAGGCATCCAGAAACAATGGTGGAGTCCAGATGAAATATTTCAAAGATGAGTAATTCTTTACCCTATGCTTCCCACCTGGAGATTCACTGAATTGTTATTTCCTTTGCCCTCACAGATGCTAGAGACAGCACATTCTCATTTCAGTGTGATTTGATTAATTTTCTAGTGATTAAATTTTATTTAAGGCTTTATGTCTGTAGTCGTACTGTACTCAGCATGGATTTTTTTGCTTTTTTTTCTCGTTTTTTTACTTCTTGCTATGCACTTGTTGCTGACTATTGAGTCTTTCAGATACTGCTAATGTTTTGGGAGACAAGGAAAAAAATTATTTATTCATACAATAGTCTTTTGGAAGCCATCATAAGTACTGGTGTGAGAACAGCCAACAAAAGTTAAACCGTATTATACTGATATTTTGTGTTTGTGTTGCAAAAGAATAATCACTAAAATTAATTCTATTTGCCCTAAAGCTTGGGATTAAAGATGACAAAGCTGCATGAGCTGCACTTGCCTTAAATGTGTCATAAAGCTGGGAACTATAAAGAATGCAATTTATTTGTGTCTGGATAAGTCTTTCTATGTTACAGCAGAAAAGTGGAGACCAGGTTGCCCAGATAGCAGGTTATCTGTAATCTATTTTTGTGCTAGGTTTCAAGTTTCAATTAACCTTTAAGAATTATGAAATAAAATATGCAAAATACTTTACAAACTTTACAGATTGATGGATGTAATTTCCCTGCACTTAAAATCTGTTTTCAGCTATAAAATTGATGTTCACAGCTGCCAGTCCATTCAGACAGATATTCCTCATTCTGTTGCCAATTTCATTCCTTGATGAAAAATAGTCCTTAAATATTCCCTAAGTGAAGATTTGTTGCCATCATGGAAACATGGTATTCCTTTCTCAGCTGTGGTAGTCCTGCCTTACCCTAGAAACTGAAACCTATGCATCCTTAATATTAAAATGTAGTTTTTCTTGTGCCTGCTAAGTGATGTATCTCATCAGTTCCCAAGGACTTGTGAACCTTCAAGTTTCTCAGATGGGCTTGAGTCTGCTGCTGTCCTACAGCGGGTCGTTCTACATTCTCCCAGTCTCTGCCTTTGCCTTCAGCAAATTAATAAATCTACCCTATGAGTGTAGGGGTTCTTTATAAATTTGTTCTGCTAAAATAGTGACTGGCCTTACTGGTTAAGGGAAGAAAGGCAGTCCTGACGGAACAATAATTCAGTAAAATGCTGATACCTAACACTCAAGAATGTAAGAGATAGTCTGTGTTCCTGACTTTGGTGACAAGTTCTGTTGGTATTTCTGTGAAAAATCAGTGCAATCTTAACTAAAGCACATAAAAAGCAAGGTAACAGTTCTGCATTTTGTCAGTTAGGAATTCTTCATCTTTTGTGTTTTCCATAAAGAACAGTTTTCTCACTTTTCTGCATAAAAATAAATAAACATCTTCTAATAAATAACTCTATCTTAACTGATTTGGAATTCAGTTCTACAGAAAATATGTTTTTATTTCGCTTAGTAAATAAAAAAAGCTAATCACTTTTCAAATGCTGGTCATGTTTTAACATCATGGAAATGAGATTGGATTTATAATGAAACACATCTTCATGGTATGTCTTACAAGTGAAACCTCTGTCTGCACAGAAGCAATAATAATGTTTTTCTCATTATATTATTTCACTGAACTGAGGTCTACCTTGCAAGAACATGACAATAAAGTCAATCTGAATTAGTACCTTCTAGAGCTTAGTAGGAAATGGATTTTGGAAAAATTATAAGACATCGTCAAATTCAGTGTGGTAGCTCTTCCATGATACTTGATCAACTTCTAACTGTCAGTGTCTGAGAGTTTCGAGGTGATTGTAGAGAGCGGGGAAAGTTATATTGATGGGATAGAAAAATGCTCGGTGAAGGAAAAAAATGAAGTCACAGAGGAAACAGAAGGTAAAAGTAAGTCCTAACTTGTTGAATCATTTACATCACAAACTGGAAAGGAATTAGTGAAATTACAGACTAGGGCTTGAGGACGATGTTCCGGTGAGAAGAGAGAGTGAGCACAAAGGAGTAGGCAAATTCAAAAATGCAAGCAGTATTAAAATGTAAAATTTTACAAGTGGTGAAAAATTGTGAGGCAGGGTAACATCTTGAAAAAAGTTAGTGGGGAAAGCTTCAAGATACATATTTTTGTTCCTATTAAGTAAATGAGAGTGCTATAAGATGATAAAGAAAAAAATCCCAAAGTGTGTAAAATGACCCATTTGATTGAGACAGTGAGGCATTATCATCTTACTGGTTCTGCAATGCTGCTAAAGGGGCTCTTTGTGATCAGAGCTGGAGACAACTATGCTGAAATCTGAATATGTAGGCCGATAACCTTAATAAATAACTTCCACCAGGAACAGTCCTATGGAAGTCAGCAGAGATAACTGTGGCATGAAGGTCTATATTGTGTAAGGATAATGCAGTCTGATTTACTAATCTGAAGAACTTCTGGTGACAGGAGCAGAACACCCAAATCGTTATGGAACCGAGTATTATTCCCAAGAAATTCAGTTGTCTTTGGTGACAAAGTAGCTAATATAGATAGTTCCTGTGAACTTGACAACTGTGGCAATAAATGACTGAATATTTACTGAACTGTTGTTTATACATGGAATCATGTTTTACCATGATGGAAATCTCGTCACTATAAACCCTGAATAAGGGTACATGTGTGAATGGACCAAATACTGCACTTAATAAAATGTAAAAGTGACTATTTGCTTGCCCCAGCAAGCACATCCCCTTCCCTGAGCTCAGACCTTACCTCCCAGGTTCACCCAGGGATCATCAATAAAGGATCAAGCTGCAAGTCACAGGAGGAGCATTTAGCATTTTGCTGCCAGGTGAGAGGGGCACACAGCGTGCAGTGTTGTCATGGGTGTCGTGCATGGATCCAGCAGGAGCTTCTATGGAGCAGAGCAGGTGCCAAGGGCTACCTGCGGTTCTGGGCCTTCAGCCAGCTCTGTGTTAGCCCATTTCCTTTGGAGCAGTGGATATTCCCATGGCTGCTTATGGCAGGAATGAGCCATCAAGCAATAAGGGCAGTGGTACATTCTTGCTGAGAAGTATCAATGGTTAAGAATTCTGCAATGAAGGATGTTCATGGAACAGGTCCATCTGCAAGCCAGATCTGATATGCTGTACATTTCCATGGCATTTTCTCACATGAGTGGACATGAAGAACTGTTGTTAGTTCTTCTGTGCGCAAACCAAGTATGCTAAATTTCAAGCAATCTTTGAAGACACCTCTCTGTGCTTTGCCACCCTGATATCAGCCAGGCTGCCGTGAATATCTGTTTACAGGCTCTGTTTGTGTAGGAACTTAATTGAGTCAGTATGATCGTGTGTGGGAAACTTAGATTAATAAATTCTGATACATGTTGATTAATTTAATTTTTATTAATTTATATGTGGTTATGAGCTCGAGACAATCAAGGGTGGAGTTATGTGGGAATGAATACTCTACTGAAGACCTGGTAGAGGTCTCAGTGTTTGACTCTGGTCTGCCTTTTTTTAAGATGGAAAGAAAGCATTTGAGAACATACATGATATGCAACATTTTTAAGAGACTGTTTTGAAAAATAGAGGTAGCAGTTATTTTTGTGTCAAACAATAAGCATTTGCTATTCCCATGGTTTTTCTCCCTTCAGTTGCAAAAAAAGCACTGACATGATGGAGCTGGGATTTCTAAATGAACAGCGCAGATCAGTTAAAATAAGGTGCTTGTAGTGATGGAAAATTACCATTTTCATTGATGTTGAGGTGAAGTAGGTAGCAGAGCTATTTCACAGGAAATCTTTTGAGTACCATCACACTGTTTATGCTCCACAATTCAGCATATATTTTTGCTAACTCACTGCTTTGAAAGAAGTACTTGAAGAGTCCCAAAATGTCAAAGATAAATCAGAGAAACAGAAGATAATAACTGAAGAAAGCTCTTTTTTTTTTTTTTCCCCTTTTCTTCATAGTATAAAGTGAAATTGGTAGTAATTGTGAGTTTGGCAAGGGGGCGTTTTTTCTAGCTGAGTTTCCTACAAAGTCATGGTGGAAATTGTCACTTTTCTATGTGCCTATATCCTCCTGTATTTTTTTCTGATTTTACTTACTTTGAGACTGGCTACTCTTCCTTTTATTTTTTAATCTAGGGCAGTTTTGGTCATCCAGGTTTCAAAAGCAAACTTTCAAAAAGCTTCTTTGGAAGTGAGCTGCAGTAGTGAGGAATATATCTAAGCCCAGTAGATAAGAGATAGATTCAGTTAGAGCTGTAGACTAGTCCAGCCCAATGGGTGAAAATATGCTGCTCTAAAGGTATGTAGTCATATATATTCACCACCAAAGTAATCTATACATATGCACATGTATCTATGTATATATAAATGTATGTGTGTGTGTGTATATATATATATATATATATATATATGTATAAATTTGGCTGTAGAACAAACTTCCAGAAAACAGGTCATCTACTTGATTTAAACTATACAAATCTACTGCATTTGAATGGTTGAGAAGGCAGAAAGGGAGGGAAGACTCTTTCATGGCAGCTAATGTTAGGCATATTTTCCTGAAGTTCTAATTGCTTATGTAATAGCCAGAAGATTCAGCCTGAAAATATTTACTAGACCCTTCTGTGATCCATTAGTTCAACTTTAAACAATGCCATAGTATTCCCAGTTCAACTTCTTGCGGCCAAAAATTACTTTTTTTTTGTTTGTTTGTTTTTTTTTTTGTTTTTTTCTCCTCTGGAAAAACAATAAAAGTTTTTTTTCTCCCTTCCCTTGTATTTTCATGATTTAGAGGCCTGTACCTTAAGTACAGTTCAGTAACTCAAATTAAATAATCATGAAAAATGCCCCTTGCTTAAAATTCTTTACACTAAATGTACAATTAAAGGAATCTTTTATTGACTTCAGAACCAGCTGGGAGATTATTTGCTTCCCCCAAAACCTCATATTCTAGCTACTGGTCTTCTCAATCAAGTGAAAGTATAATTGTTTTAATGCCATAAGTGTCTCTCCTGCATTGTGTGAAGCAAAGGAGCAACTTTGCACTTACTGATTAGGGACGGATTTATGAGAGTTTAACACAGCCTATATGTATTCCAAAGAAGATGGATTTTACCTGTTTACTCAGATTCCTTCACTCAGAATAAACATGGTTACTTCAAAATTATGGAGATATGTTAGATTGGTGGGGGAGCAAGGGACAATATTTCATTTCAGGATGTGTTAATGTTGGTGGGGGAGCAAGGGACAATATTTCATTTCAGGATGTGTTAATGCTTTTAATATTGTATTTTTGAAACTGAAACAAAACATTTGAGTTTCTCAGAAATGTGATAGAAATCCCCAGTCAGAATTCTTTGTTTTATTTTTCTTAAAAATATGTTGCTTTGAATTAGAAAAAAAATATTTGATTTTGCTTTGCTTTACAAGATTTCCTGTGAACTGACAGTTTACAGCAGAGCCCTATGACACACAGATCTAAGTGCACGTTTCTCTTATGCTTTATGTAAATCTTGCAAGTACTGTTTAAATCGAAATCTGTCTAAAAACCTATGTTTTATTTTCTTCACATAAACATAGACATCAAGTATACAGTGAAACTCCTCTGAGTATGCAGCTGTGTGGGAAAAAATGTTGCTCTGCCTTGTATTTTACTGTATAGTAGGTACACTTATTTCATATATCTCTGTTCCCATGAAATTCAAATATGTTATTGTTGCAAAACTGTATGTCACAAGACTCTTGATTGTAGGATCTATCAGTTATCATGCATCTTCTCTAAACTAGATTCTTCTGAGAAATGCAAAGGCTAAGTCTTTAAAATGTGTTGTGTGTTAATTTTCATTTGGTTTTTTAAAAGTCTTCTCCTAACTGGCTTTTTGTCTTGCACATTTTACATTTTAGCTGGTTTTGAGGGCTTTGAAATAAAAATCTACTGAAAAATACCTAAATATTGTGGAAGTTTGTTTGTTGCTGAAAATATCTGAAAAGGACTTTTTTAGGTGACAGAAGCTTATCTGATTTATCAAGAGGCTTTGTGTTTGTAGAGAGAGAATGCTCTGTGCCTAGGAGCTCACATGGAGGAAACTGTGGTTTGTTTTACTCTCACAGCTGTTTCATCTGAAAATTGTAACAGGATCCTGGTGTGCTCATCAGCAGTACTGATGATGGCCCTGCAGGCCAGAATAAGTTATTTTTAATATACTCTTACTGATGAAAGCAATCTGTATGTTTCAGTGAATACTCTTCACATGAAAGAAACCCAGTGAAAGCAGTAATTTCATGCAGGTGGGCTTCAGTGGGTCAGTAAAATATATTTACTGATTTTTTAAAAATCATAAGTATTAAAGAATCCAGCTTTTTTTTTTTCTCTTCTCTATTAGGTATTTGTAACAACTTTACAGTGTCATGAAAGAAAAGTCTTTTTCTTTACATTTACAATAAGTTTTCTGAAATTTTGGACTGAGAAAGTAGCTAATGACTGTTCAAGTTAAGGTTAACATCTGGGGTGAATAGTCCTCTCATGAAACAAAAAAAAAGTGTAAGTGGAGAAATAGGCAATAGGAACTGTAGAGGAAGGCTGAAAGTGTACTTTCACGATCATTTGGTCACATTGTATGTGATTTAAACAGCTCTACCTTCTTCAGAATGTCTTTAAATAAACAAACCAAAATGGTCATCCAGGTTTTAGTAAGGGATGAGACGCCAGAGTGTGACTTTTAAGAGGGAAATATAGGATTGTGAAGTCTTTCTTCAAACAAAACACTCAGTAGTGTCAGTCTGAGCTTTCTTTCTGTAAAGATGTGTCCTCACATGCTGAAACCTGATAGCTTTGCTTAAAGTTTGTGCTTTAAACTAAAGCAGTTGGAAAAAAAACCAATAGTGATTCCTGATGGTCAACAGAAAGCCTTCTCATTGCCAGCATTTCAGGAAGAACTCTGCTAGATGTTCTTTGTTTCTCCTAGAATGAGTGTTTTGTCCAGTTTGATTATACATTTTTTGTGAAAGGTCATTTTTGATAACCATAGACATGCACCACGATGTCTCATTGTCCATAAGCATGCTGTTTATTTAGAGTTTTGTCTCATTCTGTGTAAAATTAGGCAGCGAATATGAACTCTATGCGTAATAAGTGCCTCAGGCATATTCCAATTCAGTATTAACAAAGATTGGAAGGCTTCCAAAGTATTTAGGGTATATCACTTTCAGTCATTTTAATTTTAAATTAATGGTAAGACTTTCTTTAAAAAAAAAAATATTCTCAGATGAGGGACTATTCAAGAAACTTCATGATATATGTTAGAGCAAGCAATAAAAATAGAAGTGGTTTATATTCCAATCCACAAACATGTGCTAGATACGTGCATGTGTCCCTGCAAAGGTGAAGGGGGAACTTTATGTGCATTGTCTGTATCACGGGCTGATTTTGTGAGATGCTGAACAAGGGAAAAACAGAAGGGTTTTAAGAAGTCCATGGACATTAAAGACATATTGATAAGAGGGATCAAGGGAATATATTTAAAGTTGGAGATGTGACAGACGAAGTGTTGAAAAAAATGTTATTTATTTCAAGAAGGAAGAATTATGTCTCAGGCTATGAAAGCTCTTGCTTAAAAAAAAAACCACAGTGATGTTGCTACTCACAAAAATCCATCAGGAAGACAAATAATAAGCATATTAGTGGCTCTGGTTTATTGTGTAATCATATGTAGTGTGAATGCATTGTGTTTAACTGCTGCCCAAATTAGATGCTCAAAGACTAAAGCTTTCTTTTGTGCACAGGGCTTGACAAAACCTACACTATTTAAAGTTCACTTTTGTTTCAAATTGAGATCCTAAGTGCTTCATGAGCATTTGTCAGACTGTATTTATTGAGGTGAAAAAAGCCAGTGAAAAAATCAGAGTGTGACCTTCCAAAGTGTCTAAATGCCTTTCACCCTCACTGCCAACAGGATAAGTCTCTTACCTTCTTTTGAAAATCAATGATTTTACTACTTGCAATCCCGTCTTCTGAAGACAAATGGGAAAAGTCAATGGGAAATGTACTGCTAAAAAAACAGAGAACAAAATACAGGTAAGGCTATAATGTACAGCCAAAACCAAAAGTACTTTTAAGTCCTTTTTCTAATTGTTTCATGTGGCAAAAATTAAAGTCTAGCAGACAATCTTAAAAATCTTAGTTTTCAATACTGTCATCCTATTTATGGCTAGAAGTCAATATGGAGAGATATTATCATGATTGGAAAATGTGTTTTATTTTGGTAATACACTGAAATTTTAAACCAATAATGTCCCTGAACATGACTAATTACTGCCAGTAACCAGTAATTAGGCTGTCATGGTAAAGGGGAAGAAAGCCAATGGTATAATTTGCTGTTAACAACCATTACTTATACTGTTACTATAGCAAAACAATTTTTTTGTTTAATTATGTCTTATAAATAAAGCATTTATTATTAATGTAATTCATATTACTACCAATAAATTCTTTTTAAAGTTAAAGCACTCAGTAAAAATAGGTGGACAAGCACACTGTAAACTTCTTTCATTTTTTTTTCTTCTTGGTTGAAAGTATTTCCTCCTTAGGTAGGGGAAGAGCACCCTGCTGAGAATACTAGTAAATATGATGAATGCAATGGAGAGTTGTGGCACGAATTCTCATTTACTGTTCCATGGACTGATACAGCAACATTTTGCATAGATGTTGACAACATGCACAATCTATTTAAAATTCACTTTTAGATGACGCATAGATGCATCCTGCTTTTCATGACTCATCATTGCTTAGAATGGCTATGGAGAAGTAGAGAATTCACGCAGCTTTTCCCACTGAAAATCCCACTCATAAATGTCTTAAGACTGAGCCTGTCTTTATAAACATCTGTTCTGTCTGCAAATAGCATTTAAATAGATGGAATATAGTTTTCAAGGATTTGAGTTTCATTTACCGATGTTGGAAGATTAAGGTCAGCTTGTTTCTTTCTGCACACCAGTGTGTGCCTTCATTTCTGTAACAAAATTTCTGAACACTTTCTGAAAAACCTGTTACCACTTAACCAGGTTACTGGAGCACTTGAGCACAAGGAACTTGCACATGAGACAAGCACTGTGCTGGAGATTATGGGGAACTGTAGCTTGCAATTTAGCAGAACAAAAAATTTGTCAATTTCATCCATATTAGTCTTTCAATTATTGATGAGCACCATAAGAAAAGCTGACAAGTCTGGCTCTATGATGATCATGCTTAGAAAGTGTTTAGAATATCCTAAAATACAATAATTCTTGTGTATGCAAAAAGCCAAGTGGTGGAACTAGTGTGGGGACATTTTTTCATTACAATGTGATTGAAGACCTGTTTATATCTCATTCATACTTAAAACTACACACCACTTTTTTAATGAGGTCATGCTTTTCTGTATGCATGGCTCAGGACCACTTCATGTTATTTATCAATTCCTTCGGTTGGGTTGCTTTTAAATTGTTTCCAAAGGCAGAGAGTAACAGGTATTAAGAGAGGAAAAAAGGACGAGAAAGCAAAAGAGAAAACATATGAGGTAGTTTAATATATTCAGTTTATGATAAAAGTTCAGAGATGTGAAACTAGTAAGGAAGCTGGCCCTAGTAGTCCTGTTTGCTTCCAGTTTATGTGTTTTTAGCAGGAAAAAAACATAGATGAGGTGAAAGCAGGAGCAGTTTATTCCTGTACCTATAGGAGATATCACAGAGCAGCAGAGCCAACAGGCCCTGCTGATGTGAGCTCTGCCCAAGTGGTGCAGTTTTGCTCTTCGTGTAGCTTTAGGGTAAATACTGATGTTCACCAAATCTGTCAGATAAACAGGAGGTGGTAAGAAACAGCAAATTAAATCCTTCAGATAATGAAGCTCCAGAGAGTACATCCTTCTTCAAATATTCCTTTTACCAATAACCCACTAATTTCTTAATTAATGGTGCTGACTGGCAAGGCCATTAGTTGCAAACATTTTTTATCTAATGACCATAAAGACCAATGAGGCAATAACTATTTTGCTTCCATATTTCCTTTTTTAAAACTTACAATATAAGATCATTTTTCCCTTACATGTCTAAAGCACAGCAGAAGAGCCACGGATCCCTGCTCATGACCCCTGGGGTCAGTTACTCCTTAGACTGTGCTATCACATCATCCAATCTTGTCTTTGGGTTTTATAATCCTGTGTGGTCATAGGCCAAGTACTTCTTCCCTTTGCTTCTTCCACATCCCCTGAAACATTCAGCACCATGCCTAACCAAACTAATGGCCTTCTGTGGTAGAATGGCTACATCAGTAAACAAAGGAAGGGCTAGGGATGTCATGTAACTTTTGTAAAGCCTTTGAAACAGTGTCCCACAACATCCTCCTCTCTGAGTTGGAGAGAGATGGATTTGATGAGTGCACGGGTAGATGGATAAGAAAGCAGTCATAGGGTGACAACGAGAGGCTAGTGTTTAGTCTCAGAGAACTGATAGACATCAGTGACAAGTGGTGCTCTCGGGGATCCATATTGAGACCAGTGTTATTTAATATTTTCATTAATGACACAGATAAAGGGATCAAGTACATCCTCAGCAGATGTGCAGATGACACCAAGCTGAGTGGTGCTGTTGACACGCCTGAAGGATGGGATGCCATCCAGAGGGACATGGACAAGTTCAAGAGGTGGGTCCACAGGAATCTCATGAGGTTTAACAAGACGAAATTCAAGGTGGTGCAGCTGGGTCAGGGCAACCCCTGGTATCAGCACAGGCAGGGGATGAACAAGATTGAGAGCAGCCCTGTGAGAAGGACTTGGCTATGCTGGTCAGAGACTGTTGCCTTCAACAACACCTGCATAGTGGACTTGCATCTAATATAAACACAGCAGCCTAGTCCCTGTGCTTATTTCTGGCTTTTTTCCTTTTTTTTTTTTCTTCTGAGGTTATTTCTAACTTCTGGTTTGGGGTCCTGTTTTCCTTCTTGAGGCCTCCACATGGTAAAAAAGACATCCCACTGAAACTAGTGTCCCTTACATCCTTTGGACTCCAAGGTAGTCCCTAAGTGCACTGTTTTCATTTAAGCTGTGGTACCTCTTATAGAAAACTTACCTACCTGAAGGTTTAGGAGAGCAGTATGTACACATCAAACATTTAGGAGTCCCTTTTGGGTTACTGGAATTTCTGCAGTTATCTGGTTCCTGTTTACACACATTTAAATTGGGGGACCTATTTTGCCTGAGTATCAGATCTCCTGCCTCTGAAAGGCCTCTCCAGCCCAACAGACATCAGATTTTTAAAGAGAGATAGACAAGAGCCTTGGGGATGTGCTCCCAATGTCTATGTCCAGCCCACTGTGCCAGCCAGGCCAAGAGCACTGGCACACCAAGAGGCTATCGCTGGAAGGTGGCACCTGAGTTCCAGTCTGACCTCCCCATCCCAAGGGTTTTGGGAGGATTGTACCTCTCCCAGGGGTAGCAGAGGTTTTCAGCAGGGAGCAGCTTCCAGCCAAGCAGGATGTAGGAGTTCAAGCCATGGCACTGTCTTCCACCCCAAAAGTATGACGATTTAATTTAGGTGAGTTCAGAGCAGGAACAGTTCACTCCTGTAGCAGAGACCACATATCATCAGCACAACAGCCTCTGCTGATGTGGACTCCACCCAAATGGGACGGTGGTGGAGGAGCTTACATACCTTTTAGAGTGGACAATATGTTCTTCATTATAATCTGTTAGCCATGCAGGAAGTAGTATGCAATGACAGCTATTGAAGTCCTTCATAAAAGGAGGCTCCGGACACTGCATTCTTTTACAGATAATCCATTACTTTGCTATTTAAATGGTCACGGCTGGCAAGACCTTTAGCTGCAAGTCTTAACTGTGAGTCTTGCAAAGGCCTGTGAGGCATTGTCTATTTTACTTCCATGTATTCCTATTGCTGTTCAATAAGGAAATGTAATCTTGCAATACACAAGTTTTGCCACCATCTTATTTATAAGGAAGTGACACAGATGCCAGAAATCAGCTGATCTAAATTTTACAGCTCTGCTGAAATGAGTTGAACTGAATGGACTCAGAAGGCAAATAGATTTTCAGCCACTTCATATAAGTTTTAAAAGCAGCTTCCTTTGTAATTCTCTTTCTAGAAGTAGAAACCAAAATGTCATTGCTGCCTTCATAAATGAAGGTGTTTAGCAAAGCATTAGACATCTAGATTTCTTGTCCTAGCAGTAAATTGATTGATAAAGTTGCAACTGAATTTATATTTCTCTATGTATACTTATAAATCAGGCAGTTACAAAGATTGCTGTGGTGGAGTGCTCAAGAGACTGATGAATCAGCTCAGCTTTATACTCTGAAAAAAAGCTTCACTAAATTAATTCATTAGCAATCTAATAAAGTAAAGATCAGTTCTTACAGAGTATTAGTCATCATAACTACATATACAGAGAAGTAAGCCTTCACACTAATGGCCTGAGCAAGTTATGAGTATGCAATATCAAGGGACTAATGGCGTATATTTAGAGCTGTTGGCTGGAATACATGGTGGCTCTTGGTCACGGGAGTGACAGTGATTGGCCTGATCAGCTGTTGGACAGGAGGAGTCAGTCAACAGGGTTTGTCCTCTTTTTTTCTCTAGCTTTCCTTGATAAGGCCTGATGGTTTTAGCTTATTACCCCTAGCCTGAAAGAGGGTTTTGCTAGTCTTGTTTTATTTTGTCTTGCTAGTAATCATTGTCTGTGTAGAAGGATACCATGCCGGTACATAGTCCCCTCTGTTTATTTTGCCCTTTGTCTGCAACTTTCTTTCCTGGATGTCTCTTCTGGGCAGCTGAACTCATATTTCCCACTTCAGTAATCACATTGCTCATACAGTTATGCAAAACTGTGTTTGGCTGTGCCATTGCTGTGTTAGAAAATACTTGCATGTTGTTGTTAGTTTTACTATTTTAGTACATTTATACTGATATTTAAAATAATTTCAATATTTTTGGGTACATTTATAATTTACTGGTGTCACAAACCTCTGTTTTACTGCAGCCACTTTCATTTTTTCCAGTTGGTATGCTACTGTCTATCCTGCCACACCGTACTTGCAAGCAGCTACAGATACACACAATGTATTTAGACAATGCAGAGCCCAAGAAAATAAGTTTTTGGCCCCTCATCAAGTTCATGATTATTGCTACAGGAAGCTTTTAGCTGCACCTATCATGTCTACCTGCATGGTCTGTGTGGCCATGCATTAAGGACCCCATGTTCTCCTGAGAGTTGCACAAGGAAATAAATCTTTAATGGATATCCCAGCAGGCTGGAAACAGCTATGCTTTAAATATTCTCTCACTATTGCTTTCTCTCTTCCTGACCTCCACGAAAAAAATCAGAAAGAGTTAAAAGAATTTTCCATTTAAAGACCCATAGATGTACTACCTGTTAATAAGTTATCTCATAACTGCCACACTTACTAGGATTGCCAACTGAAACAAGTTTTTTCATTATGGTTTTTTCCCCAAACATTATTTTGATTTTATTCTTTTTGTGAGTGTAGTTTAATAGTCCTCTGTCATGGCCAGCAATTTTTCTAACAGCTGATAGATAAAGGAATATGCCTTATGGAGAAGGCATAAAGGAGTTAACCAGTTTTTATCAATGGAATTATAGCACAGCTGGGACAAATACCTGGTTAGTACAATGGGTCACCTTCAAACCAGTGGTGAGTTGGCACCTCCTTGAATAGGCCAGAGGACTTACACACAGGAAAGAAGGTGAATAAAAATGCATTTACAATGGAAATTTACAATGGAAATGGCACTGGAACTAGTTAAGAAAATCTTAAAACATAAATGAAGTTGAGCAGGAGGATAATCAATAGGAAAAAGTACACTTCCATGTGGTCTAACTTTACTTCATTTTTCTTTTGTTTTGTTTGTTTGCTTTGTGGTTTTTGGTGGGTTTTTTGGTTGTTGTTGTTGTTTTGGGTTTTTTTTCTGTTTGTTTATTTGTTTGGGGTTTTTTTTAAGCATTAGGTAGAAACCACTATGATATTTGGAAGTCCAAACAGTAAAGTTAAAGAGATGACAAGGTAACGATGCTTGGAATTAAAATGCTACACAAGCTTTTTCAGTATTAAAAGGCTAATGTCATCCTGAAGCAATGAGGAGGCTACACATAAAGATTTGGCTGTTCTGTGAGAAAAGTTTCCTCCCACTCCACGAACAGAACAAAAAACAAAATAAAATTAATTTTAAAAGCATGAAAAATTCTTCTGTTAATTCATCTTTTCTTGGAGATTTTTAAGAGTTTAATAGCAATAATAGGATTAAAGTTGATCTGAAAATGATTACTCCTGGAGTGCTACAAGTACTTACTAACAAGGATTCTTTTTACTACTAAGCATTTCCTCCATGTATGCCCAGTTTATTCTTACTGCAAATATTATTAATACAATGTAGGCCAGATCATTTTCTAAGAAAAATGTAAAGTAATGAATTATAAGTAGATCGGAGGGGTCTTCTTACAGACTATCAGAGCTCCAATGGAGCCTCTATCACTCCTGCAAAATTGTATAGTGTCTCAAGAATTTGTTTGCTGAAACCAGACTCACTAAACCAATCAGATTGTAAAACACAGGTGGACTTGCATTATGCTTCAAAAAACATGTGGATGCATTTTATTTTATCTTACCATGGGCAGTATCCACAGGAAAGTTCCTTTCCAGATACTAATTGGTCTAACAAGAAAAACCTCCTGGAACTATTTAGGCTTTGAGGTTTTTGACTTTCCCCTGCATGTTTTGTGCTCAAAGAGCTTCATCCTAGGAGTTCAGTATTGATAATGGAGATTTCTATTTCAAGGTTTCTGAAATTTCTATTTGAAAGAGTATATTGCTCAGTAGCTTCTTTAACCCTCACATTTATTATTTTCACTTATCATCATGTACTCTACATACTTTTTTTTTACTTCTTGATATAAAACGTCTGATTTAAAAATATTCCATCGTAATTAATTATAGAGAGTGAACAATGAGACTCCAATTCTTTCTTATGTTGGCTTTACTATGTGGATGAATTCATGCCAGAGCACACTAGAAACAAACATAGTTTTGTTTGGCTAACACTGAATCTCCGTTCTTTCAGGAGTAGGTACAATATTCATCCTGGCGTAGCAAGGTGGCTTCTAACATCTCAATGAAGTAATCTTCACTAAGCTATGACTTCTCCATGAGAGCCTTTTGCCTCAAGGTTAACATAAGACCTGTAAGACCTAAAGGGGAAGGGTTTAAATGTTTTATTAACTTTTTACCTTTAGCTTGCCATGAAAAGGATTAAAGACAGAAGGAAACTTTGCTTTACTATTGTTTATTTGATGTTATGTTTTTGATGGAGAGCATGCATGTCTTTGTCCCTGGGCCTTGTCTTATGTCTGGTATCTTGTCTGTGAATGTGACTTCTATGGCCAAAAAATGTGTTTACAAGGTTCAAGTAAAAAGCTTTCCTTTACTTTTCTTTCCATAAATAATTTGACTTCACTTTTTAGTTTTTTAATTTTTTTCATTTTCTTAGTATTGGCAGCTTTTGAGTTCATAAAATTATTATCAAAATAGATGGGCTTAATGTAGCATTTCCTAATAGAATGTTAACTCAACAAATGAGACAGAAGAAACTGGAAAACTGCAAAGAGCAGAAGATGGAGGGTTCCCAGGCCCCTTAATGTTGACATCTTTTCGCCTTATGAAAGCAAGAGAGAATCGTGTGCAGTGTAGTGAGGTGGCTAGTGAAGTATTCTATTTCCTCACTTATGTCTACTTTATATTGCAATGGCCACAGGAGTGTCATGGAACTTAGTCCTAATTTTCACAGATGTAACCAAGATTAGAAGGAAGTTCTTGGGTGTTTTTTTGCTCCACCCTCTTTACAATATTGGCTAAAGCACAATGCAGATTTCCTCTCTGGCCACACAGGTATCTTTTCTCTTCAAAGCCTGTTCTCTGTGTGACACAGTTCTTGTTCAGTGAGTAGAGTAGCAGGAGACTAAATGATTCGATATGTGTGATGAACTAAGGACAAAATACAAGATTAATCCAAGAGCATGAAAAATTATCAATTAAGAATTCTCATTAGCTATGTATGGTGCCCTAATTGGCCTTTTTTACACCATAATCTCAAGTGATAATTGTTTGTGGCACTGATCGATTCCTCTGTGAATATTATCTTTTAATTAGTGCCAGAAACTGATTTCATTCCTTGTAAACCTCCTTTCTACAAAGCAGCTCCTTCTTGTTATTTTTTTTAGTGTAAATAGAATGCTTTGATTTTATTTAAAAATAATCAATAAATAAAAACTAATTTCATCGGTTACTACAGATAAAGGAAAACCCTAAAAGGTCTTGTCTTATTCCTCGAATATTGTGTGATCTTGTTTTGGGATGGGGTTTTAAAGAGAGTGAAATCCTGCTCTTATGGTGGTATATGAGATTTAAGACTTTGCTCTCTGTAGAACTAAAATTTCTTTGGGAATGTGTTATGTAGTTTTCAGTTAAGTACATATTACTCAAATAATATCAGAAGCAAATAAAAAAGCAATGAAGCAAAAGGAATGTGGAAGATTACATTTAAGTTTCTACAATACCACAGATTTCCTGATCTGTGTCTCAGGGGTATGAAGAAAAACTCACCTATTAAAATTAAAAGACATTAGGCATGAATTTTCTGTACAATTTCAAAATGAATTTGGGAACCTACTGGTTAACAACTGCACATATGCACTTCTAGGGTGCATAGAGAATGTAAAGAGTGTTCATGCTATGACACTGTCACAGTCATTATCTTATTGCTACATTCAGAAAAAACAGATTTATCAACTTTATTCCTTTCTAGATTGGAGTCCAGTAGCTTCCAGTGAATAAAATCGTTTGCTGTAATTTTTTTTTTCCCCAGTTGTGTTTTATTTTTGGCCTTCTGTATATTTCCATGCTGCTTGGAAACAGAAATACCCAACTTCATCAGAAATTTTGTTCTTATTATTTCTAATGTAAACCTGGATGTTTGAAAACTTACAGAAATGAGAAACTACACTCATGAGATTCCAGCCAAGTTTTACCAGTCTGAGAGGCTTCTCAGTAAATTTTATTAATTGGAGTATGCAAATGGTTTCTCATGCCTCAGATCTCTCTGTGAGTTCACTTCTTTCCTTTGGAAACAGAGTTAACAGCAAACTTCAGTGTAAAACACAGTTGTAGCCACCACTCTTGTTTGTTACTTGCTCATGCACGAGAAACTGAAGTAAAGCCCTGGCATCAGAAGTTTACCAAACACCATTTTCCTTGTTCTCATATCCTCAGTATGGCAAATGCAGACAGCCTTGTGGTTATGAAAGGGTGCTAAATGTATATAGGGGATCCTCATATATATGTAGACTGTTCAAATAGAGATACAAAAAATGCAGAAAATACAAATACAAACTTAAGGTAAATTATCCTCCTGGTCATGATGTTATCTTTCCATGTCATATATGGTTGATAATTCACATCTGGTGGGCTGAAATAGTTTCTGACATGCTTAATAGTGATGGAGGAAGAAAAGCTGTTACCTTTCTGAACAACCTGGAAGCATAAGTTTTCAGGCTTTAAATTGAAATCTGAGTGACCTAGGGAAAATGTGTAATAATGGATGGAAATGTCACTTCCATCTCTTAAGTGAAGTCGTGTTAGTATGAAGAGATGCTCTTCATTTGAATTCCCAGTGTATTATTTTGTGAGTAATTTGGTAAAAAGGATTTTACTTCTACAAACATTAGAGAGCTCAGGTTTAGTGACCCAGCAAGTTCATCATGTATTCAAGGTGTTGAAGGCCTCATCTTGGGGCTTTTTCTTGACAGTTTTGACTTTTTCCAATTTTCTTGCCAGGTACCAATTTAAGCCTGTTCGCAGATTGCAGGCGAACATCACATCAAAATTGCATCATCTTAGTTTTATAATAACCCTGGCAACTGTTGTTCATAGAGGGAGGAGAGACATGGCCTTCCACAGCAGTTTGTCTTTGTGGAATGATCTTTGCAAATTAGCTTGACCAAATCACCTAGAAAATTATAAATAATTGAATTAACTGCACTCAGGTAAAGAGTTGAGATCAATTGAGCATTTCTTTATTATTATGTCTTAAAAATGAAACCACTAAAAGTAGAAATAATTTTTACTGTTTAGATGTAATTACCCTCTGTGTAAAGTTTTATATTTTAACAGAAATTTAAAAAAAACCCAAAAAAACCACAATCTATCATTTGTGTTAGTGATATTAGCTGCTTTTGTACAGGTCTTCAACAAAGCTGTTAACTGTAAACTTTCAAGGTCAGAGAACTTTGCAAGGCTTTGTGAGGCACCTGTTGAAAACAATAAGGCTCTGAGATTCTGCAGTCAATGTAAATGGCAGCCGGTCATCCTCAACAACCTAGCAGCTGGTTTGATCTGCGTAAAGTGTTGGGCTTACTTTTGCTGAAAGCAGAACAGACACCTAAGTGTGTAATTCCTCATTTGCTGTGTGAGCTGCAGTACTTGCAAAGAACATAGACAAATTTTATGGAAAGTTTTCTGACAGCTGTTTATGATAGATCATCCATCCATCCATCCATCCATCCATCCATCCATCCATCCATCCATCCATCCATCCCTCTGCTTGTGTATAAAGGTTTGCTCTGCTCGATACCGATAAGAGAAAATGATCTTTGATTATATGAAATTAGACTCATATGGTAAAATTTCCACTTCACTTCTTAAATTTACAAAACAAATTGAAGCAAAAGTGATCATGAATATAATTGACTGAAAAGGTTTTCTTTTTAAAACAGTAATGTATGTTTTGCTTTCATACACACACACACAAATCCTTGTGAAGATTCAAGGTCTCATTTTTTGTTTCAATGTTCAATACAGAAATCAAAATATTTCCGGATAAAATATCAAAATATTTTGCCTGAAAGGGTCAAACCAGAATGCTTCAGCATGTCAGAATTCTTTCTTCTGTTCTCTTTCATGTCCTTATTTCTGAATGATGAGTGTAACCCAAACGAAAATCATTCCAGATAAGTACCTCTTGTAGACTTTGAACTGATGACCTGGGATTTCAGTTTTGAGCTATGTGAAGTAGGAGTCCATGGGTGCTTCTTTTGATGCCAGTAATTGTAGCTCAGAGGACATTCAAAGCCTGATCATGTTTGGAGGTAAATTTTGATTAGTTTAAACAAGAATTCTGTTTAAGTCTTGATGCTAACAGTTGATTGCAGTTTCTTTCCTCTGCTGATGGTACAGAATCCAGGTCCAGGCCACAGTTTTCTGTTGCTTTATTTTTTTTTTTTTTTAATTTTTCTGCTGTCCTACTTTTCACATGCATATGACTCTTATTTCAGAAACACTTTATCAGTGTGTTCTGCTATGATTTATTACATCAATAGATCATTGGAGTGACAGCTGGCTGTGATGATGCATGATCTAATACATCATAAAAACAACATATCATTGGGATTATGCATTACATAAGATTAATAGATAAAATCCCTCCCCTTATTTATTAGCTGTAAAGGGGACTGTCAATAAGGCCTGCAATGGCATTAGAATGAGAATATTAGAATAAAGTCAGATAGTATTTCTAGTTTTAACTTCTATTTTCACTCTTGTACACAGAATGGAGCAATATATGTCAGAATAATTTTAACTGTGGCTGCAATAAATAAGGGGAAATTCAAAGCAAGCCTGTCCTTTAGAAAAAGTGCAATACTTCCCAGTATTATTCAGTGCAAAGTTTCCCATGATAATCACGTTCCTTCTTGCAAAATGAGGCTATTTCCACTTCCAGCCCAGTTAAAGTTGCGAGAAATCAGTGAAAAGGATTGCATAGACCTTAGTATGCTTGAAGTCAGTAACAGAAGAAGAAAGCAGGGCAAGGTCTGAGAACCACTCTAAAAAGTCTCTAAGAAATAATTTGCAGATGGTCTTAAAATCTGGAAGATGCTGTGCACTTGGTTGAATAGGCAGATGCATTAGTTTAGTGCTGCTGACTCAGATTTACTTATATTTAATAAACCCATGAAAAAAATAAAAAGGAAAAAAACCCCACAAACGTGCAGAAAAAAACTGTTTCCTTCAAATCTAGTGGAATAGATCATGCCTCTTGACTTTTTATAATACAAGAAATGAGGAACTAATGAAGTCAAAAGGGAGAGATTGCTTAAAACATTCTTAGGTACAGGAAAAATACACAAACTTGAAAGATTACTTGGAACTTTCTCACCTCTCCTAGCTAAAGACAGGAATATGTAGTTATGTTTACACTGTGACGTAAGACAAAAATTGTGGAAATGCAGATTATTAGAAGTGGAGTGACCTGCAATGACTAAATTTGTTAGGTTCACCTGCAGAAAATCCTCTATTGTAACAAAATTAACTAAACTGCTTCATGTTGAAAACAAAAGGTATTGATCTGCTTGAGGTCTTAAAAATACATAGCAGTCAGTGGGCTTTTCTTCCCTATTTCTCCTTAGTCTTGCAGCTTCTGTGATTTCACTCCAGCCAGTAGCCAAACCCCAGCAGCTGCTTGCACACTGCTGCACCAGTGGGATCAGGGGGAGGGAACTGCGAAGGGTAAAAGCCAGAAAACTCCTGGGTTCAGATAAAGACATTTTATTAGGGGCATGAAAAGCCATGCACACAAGCAAAACAAAACAAGGAATAAATTCTGTGCTTCCCATGGGCAGGCAGGTGTTCAGCCATCTCCAGGAGAGCAGGGCCCTATCACACGTAACAGTGACTCAGGAAGATAAATGTCATCACTTCAAAATCTCCTCCTCCTTTCCCCCACTTTATATACTGAACATGATGCCATATGATCTGGAATATTCTTTTGGTCAATTGGAGTCAGCTGTTACAGCTGTGTCTCCTCCTAGTTACCTCATCCTCCTTGTCACTGTGACAGTGAGAAAAGCAGAAAAGGCCTTGGCTCAGCAATGACAAAAACATCTCTGTAGTATCAACCCTGTGTTCAGTACAAATCCAAAACACAGCTCCAGACTGATTATTGTGAAGAAAATTTACACTACCCTAGCCAAAACCAGCACAACAACCAAGTATAAAGTCATTGCAGAGGAAACTTTACTACTTCAGCTGAAACTGAGGAGAACCTTTTTCCCCATATGAAGCTCAGAGGTCCATTCCAAATTTTTCCAAAGACATAGGAAGTGTTTCTGTCAAATTAAACATATTTGTGAGTTATTGTTAACTGGTTTAGTCTGAACTACATTTTGCTCATTTTATCTGTTTTGGATACCTGTGGTTACAATCAAAACCAGAACATTTCTAATAATTTCTTATCAACCAGAAAGAGTCTGGCTTTGCCTCTTGGGAGAAGGGGAAAGAGAGGGGGAGAGAGAGAAAGAGAGAGAGAGAGAGAGACAGAGAGACAGAGAGAGAGAAAGGAAGGAAGGAAGGAAGGAAGGAAGGAAGGAAGATCATGAGAAAGGAATTCAAAGAAAATGCAGATTATTAAAATTTAAACTGAGCTGCTGGAACATAATTTCTGCTGACTTCTGACATTTACCTCTAGTCACTGGAAGTCCTATTTCTTTGCTAAGGATCTTTCAATAGATCTGCAGCAAAAGATGCAGCTAAGAAAATTAATGATTAAAAAATTATTGAACTGGCTGCTCTTGATTTCTGTGACCCTTTGTATTGACTGTGCACAAGGTTGTAACTCTACATTTGTTTTAAATATTTTAACCTCTGTGCTGTCAAAGAAAAAATAGTTTTAAAAACAGCAGCTTAGGTTTAGAGGTACATAATTTTTTCCAAAACACATTAGAAACTAGCACTTTCTTTCACAAAGAGCTGGGAAAGTTGTTAAATGTGTGCTTAGATTCTAGCATGAATTTACAGAACCTCCTAACTTAATCTCTGAATCAAGTAATTATGGTTTTTTAGTGCCAATCAGCATGCCTTTGATATTCCTGTTTATTTTTTTTTTAATTATGCAACCACAGAGTTAGTTTTTGTTTATAGAAAAATCGTAGAATCCTGGAATGGTTTGGTGTGGAAGCAGGGCTTAAAAATCATCTAGCTTCAAGAGCCCTGCCGTAGACAAGAATATCTTCCATTAGACCAGGTTGTTCAAAGTCTCATCCTGCCTGGCCTTGAGTATTTCCAGGGATGAGGCATCCGCAGCTACACTGAGCAACCTGTTCCAGTGCCACACTCCCCTCACAGTAAAAAATTTGTTATTAATATCTAATCTAAACTTGTCCTCTTTAGTTTAAAGCCATTCCTCCTTGTCCTATCACTACATGTACTTGTGAAAAATTCATCTCCATCTTTCCTGTACATACTCCTTATGTCTTGGAAGGGTCCAGTGAGGTCCTCCTGGACCCTTTCCTTCTCCAGGCTGAACAGCTCCAGCTCTCTCAGCCTGCGTTCATAGGACAAGTGCTCCAGCCCTCTGATAATCTTCATAGCTCTCCTCTGGACTCACTCCAACAGACCCACATCTATCACATGGTGGATGCAGCACTCCAGGTGAGGTCTCATGTGAGAGGAGCAGAGGGCGAAAATCACCTCCCTTGACCTGCTGGCCACACTTGTTTTGATGGAGCCCAGGATAAGTTTGGCTTCCTGGGCTGTGAGTGCACATGGCTGGTTCAGCCTCTCATCCACCCTCACCTGCTTCTCAAAGGGGCTTCTCTCCATCCATTCTCCAGCTGGCCTGGTTTGTGCTTCGAATTACCCCAATCCAGATGCAGCACCTTGCATTTGACCTTGCTGATCTTCATGAGGTTTCTACAACCTCTCAAGCCTGTCAAAGTCCCTCTGGATGACATTCCTCCTCTGCAGTGTGTTGACTGCACCAGTCAGTTTTGTGCTCGGCAAAGGTGCCGAGGGCAGTTGATGCCAACGTCTGTGTCACCAACAAAGATGTCAAACAGATGAAAAACAGGTGCTAATACATTAGTGGGCCCAGATGTAATTCCAGATCTCTGGGCAAACTGCGTGGCATCATCCTTTCTGGATGCCTTTGCAAAACAGTAATGGGAATTCCAAAACCAGAATGAACAGAAATCTGCAATCTGTCCTAATTGTAGAAGGGATTTTTCCTTAATTTCTGGTGAGGTAAAAGAGATCCCTGACTGAAATGTGCTGGCACGTTATTCTGTCTGCCTACAGTAAGTCTTAACTATCCTGTGCTGTTGCTGCAAATCCAAAGATGCAGTTTTTAGCTCTTCTGAAATAGTATGTTGTAGTACTTCTAGAACTTTGCTGCCTTGTTTAGTAGAAAGAACAGCTTTATGGAAATACGCAACTCTCATCTTGCACTAAAAAACATGCTGAGAAGAGAAGTGGCAATTTTTTGATCATGAAAATACCTACTTTCACTCAAAAAGCTTATCTGGACTTTTGACTCTTTTCAGTGAAACCTCGTCTCTTTCCAAAAAATTCAAACCTTCATTTCAATTTCCTTTTCTTTCTTGCAAAACCTGGGGTAGTTTAGTTCTGACGCTTTTCTATGTTTCACTGTCAAAGATGTTTTAAGAAATCGCCAATGTTTCCAAAAATTACCTTGTTTTCCATTTAAACATTTTTTAAGGGAAATCAATTTTAAAATATTTTTTCAGCCCCTGGTTTTCTCCTGTGATTTTTCTCAGCAAACAGAAATTTTGGATTTGCTTTTGCAAAATGGCAGTTCAATCCAGCAACTAAAAACATAAATTTAGAAACATGCAAATAGGAAATGTGCATTAGGCCTTTTCTAACAGCAAGACCTATTAACACTTGCAGAAAGTTCAGTTAAAAGTCATGCCTGGTTGCTCCTTGGTTGACTTCAAGCAAGCCTGCATAGCTTTCTGAAACTGCCATAGTAATTCAGTCCAAATTTAGTGACTTGTTTTTGAGGTGTTTTAGTGAGGTCACCTTCTGTATCTTACTGCAAGTAAAATTATGTTGTTCCTGTTGATTCATAAAGCCTTAAAAATCTATAAGATTATGCAGCCCACAATAGAAATGTAAAATTAGACTGGGGATAGTTAAAGCACTTTTATTCTTTGGTAAAACCTATTCTCTCAAGTGAGAGCAATTGGTAGGGCCTCCTTTTCACTGAAATGTAGTGAAAGGTATCAGATTAATCTGCAAACCATTTCTCTTAGCTGATCCCATTTGCTTGCAATGTTACTTGGGGTTACCTTTCGAAATCAAGTGGCTCTTCTGCTTTCCCTTCACACAGAGGCACCAGATGAAGATAAGTAATTTATTTTTCATTCATGTAGCAAAGATAGTTGTAAAAAAGTGCTGTTTATTACATTCTAAAACCAAATGCATCGACCTTGTCCCAGTCAAGCAGCCAGAAGACAGACCTGTGCTTTTAGCAGAGAGATAGAGTGTGTATAAATTGCCATGCAGCAGGATGCTTTTATGCACTTAAGGTCGTCCAACATACAAAAGCAGAAGGGCTTTTTTTAATTTCTCCTGTCCCTTTACCCCTTCCTCCCCTTCTACTTTGTTTTCCCTTCTCCCTTCTTTTATCTGTCCCTCCTGCCGCCCCTCTTGCCCCCTTCCTCCCTCTTTGAAAGCCTTTGAGTACCTTTTGTTCCAAAAGCTCAGATTGGCCAAACATGCGTACTGACCCCTTCTTTGCCTTATTTCCTGTTTTAATTGAGTGTCAAAGGTCATATATTGCTATTAGAGCAAGACATGAGTGGCAGCAGGGGTCAGGGACTCTGTGGCTTTCTATTAGAGCCATAAAACCAAAATTGAATGATAATTTCACCTGCTCTAACCCCAATTTTTCCAAGATGTGGTAGACACTGACCTTAGTGTTTGACTGCTATTGACTATGTAAACTGCAGCCAGTCTAATTCTGCTTGCTAAACAATAAATGTGCCCTTTTTGACCAGGATGGGAAATAAAACAATAAAACATACACACACAAGATTCAAGCAAACAGACTAATCAAGGTGACATAAAATGATAAAATAATGCCTCACTGGGGAGGTCAGACCCTTTCTTTGACTGGAATTCCCCTCCAGTTATTTCTTCTACCAAGTTTCAATTTCATCTTTTTTGGCAGAACATCCTAAATCCATCTCCAAGTGTTGGGACGCATGCAGTAAATCTTAACTCCTGGAGAAGATGCATCTATGCCATTTGAAATGTTTGTGGATCTCAAGGGGAGCAGGTTGCTTTATTGTTTGGGTGTGTATTGGAAAAAGTGGGAAAAATGTTTATTCTTTTTTAGGAAAGCATTTTATTAAATGCAGGAACATTTCTGAAAACTTTTCTGGTCAAGGAATAAAATTAATAAAACAAAGGCTCTATAACACCAAAAGTGAGTACTTGATATTAAATTATTAGAATACTTGTGTCCTTTTATCACTAATATCTAACTTGGGTTTTGCAAATAGGTTCACATACTGCTTAGATGAGCTGAGGTACTTCCTTTTACTTGCTCTTCGACCCAGGTCCACAATGAGGAAACTCCAAAATGTAGTTATTTGCTGTTTTATATATTGAGAATTACTTTTATATATATGGGATAGCTGGTGTAAAACTATGATGTTTAATTTCAAGTTCATTGATAACTATAATAAGGGAACTTCAGAGGGTGCTGAGAGTCATTATCTTTTGATCATTCTACTTATAACTCTGAGACACCCACGGAAAAGTATATTTAGTAAAATAATCTATTCCTTTTACAAATTATCCTAAAGTTTGAGGAAACTTCCAAGACTCTTATCAATCACAACATTTTACTTGTTCTACTCAGAACCCCTAAGGAATATGTTTGCCCTGTAGATTTTAAATCAGATTATGAAAACAATACCAGCGACATCTGTAAGCTTTGCCATAGCAGCAGTGAGGAACTCCTGTGGGTCAGAAAGGAGGAGAGCCATCTTTCATTTCCTATTGCTGTCAGTATCCATGGAAACTTCTTTTAATAGTATCTGCATCAGGCTGAGAAAACAGGTAGGCTCTCTTCTAAAACGGGGTGCATTAAAATAAAACATTTTTTTGCAAGGTCAGTTCTTCAAAGCTTTGAGGAAGAAGAACCACTCAGTGGAGAGAGAAGTAAATCCTCAGCTTCCTTGCTAAGAACTCCGAGAATCACATCAGCATTCTTGAACATGGACAGAGAAAAGTAAGGCCTAAGATGTAACACCCCTGAGACCTCACTTACTTCACTAGGAGAATATACAGAGGATGTTATTACGTGAACTGAGAGATTAATTATGAGCAGAATTCAGTGGGGAGAGACTGACACAAGCACATGCACTGTATGTTTAAAAAAAAAAAAAAAAGGCTACTGCAGGAACACCATATGGCAAGTGCCCATAAACTAAGAATATGTACACAGGAATGTTATTCACATGGTAGCATTTTAAAATATCTGTAAACTCAGCACTTTATGGATAAGTGTTTTGGAGGAAACAGTGCTGCCACCCTCTCCCATCTGGGCTATTTGGGTGGGAAACAAAAGTTAACGTGCTTTTAAATCAAATGGTGGCAAGGCATCCCTGTCTCCCACCTTTGATTTCCACAACAAACGTACATGATTTTCAGTTACAAAAGGTTACAACTTTGTCATTTTAATTTGCAAATAAGAACTGCCCCACCCTATCATTCTAGGAAGCAGATTCTGGCTATTTTTAAGCCCTAAATATTACATAAAATTAAAACAAAACAAAACAAACCCAAACTAAAATCCCACAAACCAAAACCAGAACACAGAAGAAAAATACCAAAAACAACCAAAAATCAACCAAACAAAAAAACCCCAACAAACAAACAAAAAACAACTCACCAAAAAAACCAGCAAGAAAAAAACCCAACAAAACCCCTAAAAGTTCAAAACAGTGTTACCTTTGAAGGCATGTTACAGTAAAGTCATATATTTGGGACTATATACCATAGGGTAAATTTTAATCATCTTACAATTAAAAATGTGATTTTCCACAGCATTTGCTACATTGTAGTTAATTGCATAATGCGGCTATAGATGTAGCATTGTACTAAAACTTTTCCTCATTTTTTCAGACACACTTGCATGACACTGATTGATCTCTTAACCTCTTTTCTCACTGAAAGAAAAGAAAAAAAGAATTCTCCTAGTGGGGCAAAGGACAGTATATAAAATATATAGATTGTACAGTCCACATGACACACAGCCTGCCAAGGAAGTAACTGGAGGTGTAATTGATGAAGGAATCATACTATTGAAAAGACATTGTGGTTAAAATTATGAAGATTTCCATACATATGATTAGAAGACAAGTCCATGTTATCCTCTAAGGAAACTTAAAAAGTGCAAATTAGATCTTCTTTGTAAAACCACAAACAGTACAAGCTGTAATATATTTAACAAAACAGTAAAGGTATTGCAGGGAAACATTTAAATATGCCTTCTGAATGCATATATAACCAAAACATTTAGGATCACCAAATCACCCAGAACAATTCAGTGCCACAGGCACCTCTGGAGGACATCTGCATCTGCTCTGCTCAAAACAGGGCTCATTCAGAAACTTGTCTGGTTAAGTCTTAAATGTTTCCAGTGTAGGACACACTACAACCTCTCTGGACAGCTTGCTCTGATATTTAACTGCCCCCATGATATTTTTGTTTGCCTTATCAGACTTTACCATGGTCCAAATTTTGAGACTGATGCTTCTTCTTATCACCAAATATATTTTTTGTCTTTTCCCACCGGGTAGCATCAGAAAGCCATGAGGTTTCCTCTTCTCCTCCCCTTCACCAGGATCACCCAGCCCTGCACCCTTCAATTCCCTTCATCCATCCAAGGCTCCAGGTCTGGACCCTGCACTGCTGGTTCCAAGTGGCAGGGCAGGATCAGGGCCTGTCCCTGTGCTGGTGCTAATCCAGGTGTGAGGCAGCAGCAGCTTTGCTTCCCAGGAGCACTGCTTCTTTCTGGCAGCTTGCTGTCCCTCAGGGTCCCAGGGCAATCCTGCAGAGCTCTGGTTTGCATCAGGGGTAGTAGCCACTAGCTGGAGTGGTGGAGTAGCCCAGCACTCAACACAATTTTCCACCTGCTTTACTATCCACTTAGACATCCCCATGTCTCACTAAACTAACTGGTCAGAAGGAAACTACAGGATGGTGTATTAAGAATTTTGTTCAGATCAATGCGTGTATCACCCATTACCCCCTCTTTGTGCTGGTCACCTCATCCCAGAAAGCAATCAGAGAAGTTGGCCAGGGTTTGCCCTTGGTAAACCCATTACCTCTTTGCCATTCATATGTTTAGAAATGGCTTCTCAGAGAATTTGGTCTTTTCCTTTCCAGGACCAGGCTGAGTGCAAAGGCCTGGGAGCTGCCTTGTTCCATCATCTCTTCAATTTTCTTTAATATGTGTGCAGGGTTTCCCTTTTCCCTTTCTGGTTCCAAAGACTTCTGTAAGCTTAACTGGCTTAAGTTCTCCCTATCTCAATCCTCCTGCCTCTGGGTTGCTGTTACCTTTGTTAAAGCTCTAAAAATCATCAGTTCTGGAGATAGAAGTTATAATTCTGGTTTTTTAAATTCTCTTAGGGCCTTAAACCCCACAATATCTTGGTTGCTCCAGCCAAAGCTGCCCTTGATCTTCATCCCTTCCACCACTTTCTTGTTTGTGAGTAACAGGTCCAACAAAACATCACCTCTAGCCTGTTGATTGATTGCTTGCATCATGAAATTGCCTGGAGCTGCCAGAAACCTGTATTTCTTGTGCATGGCTCTCCTGGTCTTTCTTAACATGTGCCAGGATCTGTTTTTATTATTATAAGAAGACAGAAATTTCAGATTGGTTGAGTTCATTGCTACAAAACAAAGGAAAAAAGAGTCTCCACTGAGCCTTAAAACAAGTAAAAGAAATTGATGTTTCAAAAAACTATAGGAGAAAGAAGGAAAAATAGAACACTTTTACTGCTTCATCCACTTCTTCTAGTTCCTAAAACCTGATCGGTTTTGGTGGAATAGGTATGGGTGAAGCAGCAGGGCCAGTAACAAGTGATACCAACTCTGAGCAAGAGTGTAAGTCCTAGAGATCACACTCGTGGAGCAACTAGATTGAAGGTTGTTGGGAGGGGTCCTGATTCCGGAGAGAAACTGGCTTTGAAAAATAAACTGGATTTTTAGAAAGAAGCAGAAGTTTCTTTCCTTACTTTCATAAATAAGAGGTGAATAGCTAACATTTCAAGATTCAGGAAAGTGTGAATCAGTTAACAAATAGTATATATTTCGGACACAGATATTCTGGAAAGTTTTGTCAGATATAAGTATGTTGATGTGAACAGTGAACTTATACGTAAGAGAGGAGTAAGGAAATGATATATACATTTTATAGATAGCCTGGGTATGCAGAAAATGTTTCTTATTCTCTGTTATAGCCAGAGAACTTGGAAAATGGTTGAAGTAATACATTAAAGCTAAAGATTCGTGCACTTGTGTGTGTCTGTGTCTGCATGTATTCCTGTGCTTGTTTGTACTCAAGGTGTGAATAGAAGATCTAAGGTTACTACTGGCCTTTAAAAATCTTGTCTAACGTTTTCTGACTAGCCTTTCTGACTAGTTCAAGTAAAGACAAAGACTTGTCTCCCTAGGCAAGGAGAACTGTCTGTGTTTATGCCCACAGGATGTGGATTTTACTTAATTTTTACTCATTCTACAAAGTCTTTTGACTTTTAAAATGAATGTCCAAAGGCAAAATGGTATCCTACACTTTAAAAATTCCTTCACTAAATTGCAGTGCAAGCCTGCCTTTCAGAGGTCTTTGGACACACTTCTATGACTCCAGTGCAAAACAGTTGCCTGGGCAGTAGCCAAAATACAAACTTCTGTGAGACTGTTTTATTGAAAGTAGAGCCACTGCAGTATTGTAACACACCTGTGTGAAATATTCACCAGGAACTGCTTCTGTCTGCACAAATGATCTCCTAAGTCTGCTTTGTGAAAGGCTAATTAAATTGTTATTTCTCCATGCAATGATATTCCACTAGCCTAAGTCTGAAATATCATGCTAGCAATCAAAATATTGTTCTTCATTATGGAGTAGCACTGGAAAAACTTATACAGGTAAAATTTTCTCTCTTCCAGGAAAAGACAACAATTTTATAAAATTTTTAACTGCTAAGTTGAAAAATGAGATTAAAAACTGTATTCTTTCTCATCATTGTGCTCTTGAATAGCTCTTTTCAAGGACGCTTTGTGAAGAAGGTGTCATGCCCCTCAGGGTCTGCTGTGTTTGTATAACACACTATGTTGGATATGACTGTGACCACAGTGAAAGAAAATATATTTGAAGAAGTAATATTTTAATATATTAAGGTTTTGGCCTCAGATAACTACCTCAAAATCAGAGACATATGGAAGGTCTGGGCAATGGGATCAAAAGGACAAGACAGGGGAAGGATTTAGGGATCCCAGAGATGGTTATGAAAACACAACTCTCTGGATTTAAAATATCCACAGATCATCTACATAGACAACAGCACCTACTGTAAACTTTTTTGCATGGAAAAATCTGTGTGTGTATATGAAAATAGTGTTTCCAGTACCTCAAAGCCTTTCTTGAAGGTGAGTGGCCCAACACTGAACACAGGTTTCAAGGTGAGGCCTCACCAGCACTGAGGTGAAATCACTTGCCTGGTCCTGCTGAAATAAGGTTGGATTCTATTCCATAAGATCCTTCTTGGCCAACCGGATACAGTCCAGGCTCATGTTGAGTCCTGGTTGGACCAGCATCCTCAAGTCCTTTTCTGCCAGGCAGCCTTCCAGGCACTCCACCCCAGCCTGTAGCACTGCATGGGGTTGTTGTGACCCAAGGGCAAGAACACATCTATTCTGTCAGATAATGGGAAGTGCTCAAGCACCAATGCACTCAATTGACATGCAACATCCAGCTCGGGTGTAGTGCAGTGTCATAATATATGTAGCAGCAGCTGATTTCAAAGTTGGCAGTGTGTAGAAGTGCCTAGTATTGACTGATCAGGCTCACGTACTGACGCTTCCTGCAATTACTAAAGTTTTTGTAGCTTCTCTGGACTGATCTTGTTCCTTAGTATATAATAGTTTTATTAAATCTGAGAAGCTGTGGCACTGCTACTTTGTACAACTCCTTGAGGGGGTGCTCACTGCACAAATCAAACTTTATTTTTGGTATTGTGCTGAAAATGAGATGTTGGAGTGATAGGTATTATTTTATTACCACCCTTCTGTCCAGTTAAGAGATTTCCCATCATTTATAGGAAGACTGTCACAGCTTATGTTAACATTTTGGTTTTCTGTATCTGAAAAGCACAATCAAGTGCTGCTAAGTGACATCTAAACTGCATTGATTCTGACCTGCTTCTTACTCAAGTATCTTTTCTGGCCTAACAATTTGCCTTGACTTCTTCAGATTTTTATTCCTGATGTTTTCCTACTTTCTCATAAGCCCTCCTAAGTTAATCCTTTCTTCCATTTCCTTCTGGAGGGAAACTTTCCCCCAACTTCTGTCTACTCAAGAGATCCTCTACAGCATTTAATCTTGGGTATTAGTAGAGCCAGAGTCTGCCACTAGCCCTCCTCCATGGCTGGAGATCCCAGGTAATCCTGTATTACAAGAGGTAATGGTGCTGCTCTCCCCTGAGATGAACAATGTCCTTGCAGAGCACTGTGCGTCCCAGTCTTTCTCCTGCTTGCAGCAGAAATGGCCAGGAGTATGTCTGTGTTAGGTGCCACAGTCTAGATGAGCAAATTTGGGCATGATCATTTAAACAGGGCGTGGCTATCTGTACCTGTCAGCCCAATGTTCATTGTAAAGGTACCAGAAATAAACAGTGGGGCATCAGCAAATGTTACATTAATTCCACTGGTTTAATGTCTAGCTTCTTCATCAGCATAATCAAGAGTGGACAAGTGTACTGAAAAGTGAAGGAAGATAATTACAGAAAGGGAAGGTAGACAGCTGTAGAGCAAAGCTGATCTGAGCTAGTCCTTAGTTTTGTTGAGCTAAAAAACTACTCAAGACCTGGTGAGATGTGAATACAGGCAGAAATATGAAGCAGCTTACTTTAGAGGTGTCCATCTATGTGTGATAACAGCTTTAGGCTTTTTTTAGTCCTGCTACTCTTCCTTTCAGAGATTACTTCATAATTTATATTTATTTAGAAGTTCATGTTCTAAAGTGATACATCCAACTGAACTGACTAAATTTACAGATTTCCACACTGTGGCACGCTTCATGGCCTCCCATGTCTTGCAGGGACAGGCTGTCACCACATCTTGAAATATTTTATATCAGAACAAATTTAATCCTATGGTTATTTTATCATAGATTCCTAGAATACCAGGTTGAAAGGGACCTCAGGCATCATCGATTTACCCCTAGCTCTAGCACTGGAATAACAAGAAATATCACTACAAAATACAACAGGGCAGCTGCGTATCATACATTGTAATAGGAGGAAGAAGGAGAAAAATGAGTCTGTGGAGTAGAAATGTATTTAAGGACTAACCTTGTTGTACAAAACCAGATACTTCCCTAAAGATTATCTCCAAATTATGCTGTGCTGTTGCTTTTATTTTTTTATTATTGTTTCTTTTGTTTTATTTTATGCATAAATATGGTTAAGTGTATAACAATGAATAGTTAATATTAAGTTAAAATTTTTTGGCAGACAAAGTTTCCATTCATAATTTTATATATTTCCTAATTTGTAGAAATTTTAGTTTATTAGAGCATGGTCCTTCTTATGTGTCTTTTACATCTGTTCTAGAATAAGTTTTGCAGTTGTGGCTAGAGATCCATCTATCTCTTGCAACATTGGGTATTGTTACAGAAAATACCACTCTTGCTATATATCTACTCTTAAAAAGAAGAGTAATTAAAGGAATCAAAACCATTTAAAAGCTGGATTGGTTCTAATCCTAAGAAAAAATCTAAACCTAAGAAAATGATATAGGATCATTTTCTTACTCTTTTGTTACTGAATTCACAGGGTTTTTATGGAAAAAAACTATATTGGAAAGTGCTACTAGCCAAAATTAAGTATGACAACAAACCTACAGTGACAAAATTTGTCCCCTCTAGAGCTGAATTCAGCAGCAGGAGAAGCCACGTCCATTAACCTGAGAATGTTAGAGACTAAAAAGGGGGGAAGAATAATGTATTTTTGCTTAATTTATAGGGGAGGAACAAAAGCCACTCCAAACAAAAAATAATGTAGTGCAAAAGCAGTAGATTTTATACATGGAACATTTATAAGGCTGTTTTGCCTTAGCACTAGTGTTGGGTATTTCTTTTCCTGTATCATGGTGGTAAAGGTCTTCTCAGTGAACAGAGAGAAATAAGATTCAGTCGTCCCCCAAAATCCCACCATTTTCTATACTTTCTGACAGACTGTATTGGTTCCTTTTATGAATGGTAGTTTTAAGGCTGTTGAGGCAGATACTAAACAATTTTTCTTTTTTCACTGAAAAGTGTGAAGAAAACTAAAGAGATTAATGAGATAAGCCCATTCACATTAGATCCATTTTTATTGCACAGATGAAAGCAATATGTAATAAATGATAGAATCATATTTCTGTTACTTTTAAATAGGACATGAGACTCCTTGCTATAAATTTGTATGTTTAATGAAACTGTTCCATGTACTGAACAATTGTGCGGGTTTTTACCAATTTATTTCTAATTTATAGGCATTTTTTAATTACATCCAGAGCCTCTTTTTATACTGTCTAACATTAAAAAGTACTGTTAAAATTAAATGAGCAGCATTTTTATCTGTTCTGTTCAAACCCAGATGCTAGATTTGATTTTATTTCTTGCACCAAGATTGAAATTCTATTTTAATATGCAGAACTACAGTCTAGGCAATCATAAAATGCAGTGTTTTCATAAGATGATGGGTCTGCACCCCTAGTTAACAGGAAAGCTGCTTCATCAAACAACAGTGGTGAAGATACTGAGGTTGAAAAAGCAAATTGACCACAAAAAGGATAAAAGGATATACCTCTTTTGCAGTATGTAATTGTTTGCTTTTGTGTTAAACTCTAATTCTGTCAATAAAACTTTACTTCAAAAGTGCAGCCATGTTTTATGGATCAAGATAATGACAAGGCTGAAGCATGTATTTTTCATTAATTTACAGACTATTAGTTATGGAATTTTAACAGTTTGGGTATTTTTCTGTTGAGTCATCATTCACTTTGGTGTTTCTATTGAAGATGGCATAATTTATGGGTTATCTTTGTTTGAGT
Source organism: Grantiella picta (assembly GCA_013397955.1). Lineage (NCBI taxonomy): Eukaryota > Metazoa > Chordata > Aves > Passeriformes > Meliphagidae > Grantiella > Grantiella picta. The sequence continues at coordinate 29,980 of VZRM01005615.1, read as the reverse complement.
AGTTTATTGCTGCTAAAATGTAGTAAGCGGAGTAAAAAAAATAAATAATGTAAAGCCTACAGAGAACCGCAGGTGCAAAACTATTAGTGCATTTAGAGGGTAGTATTTTAGCAAAGCATCTTAAATATGAATTTAGTAATGCTCTTATCTTGTTCTTACAACTTACATGAGATAGACAACTGGCTTGGAGAAATGTTGTATTCCTGTACCAGAGGCACTGACTGCATTCTTTGCTGTCATGGTTTGGTTGTCCTTTCTTGGGGTGTGGTGATGCCAAATAGTCAGCTGGAGCTGTCTGTTGTTTTTTGTATGAATTGTTATCTTTGTCATGGCACAAAATGTGCTTTTAAACTGGGGGCACATCTCTTTCTGTCAGAATACCTTAGTGTGGCCAATATAGAGAGAGGTCTAAAAGCATTTGCAAGAGAATGCATCTTAATTGCTGAATAACAAGCAACAGCAAAGGAAGCAAAAATCCAAGAAGGTAAAACTATCCCATGCAGAATGATGCTTTTGCATTATATATATTTACATTTAATCTCTTTTAGCTCCTAGATGTTTCCTGTGAAGTGCTGGATGGTTCTCAAATCTTGTTATGGTTCATTCCAGTAGCCATTGCAGAACTCTGTTTTTCGAATGTGACTTCTAAAGAGCTGCTCAAAATTACTTTTCTGTTTAGCAATCCAGTGTGTGTCCAGGAACTGCTTGTGCAGCTGCATCCATCAGTGAGGAACCTGGCTTCCTAAGCACAGTCCCCAGTGCAAATGAGTGCTCTGTTGCCTTCTGGGGTTTGTAACATGTGTGCGAGCAAAGGTCCTTAATTCACACACCTGACAAGGATGCGTAGATGTAGCAAGCATATAAAATCCTGTCCTTTTAATGTTCTGTTCAAAGTGATTCTTTCCTTATATTTTGGCTATGTATTCAAATATACTCAAAAATGTTTTCCAAACTTTCTTTTTGTACAGTCTTTTTTTGCTCAATTCATCCTATGAGTGCATTTTGTGTCATGAAATATGGCTCTGCATGACCAGGCCTGCAGTTTTCCAGCAGCAGTGTATCAGCAATGATATTTTAATTGATCCCTACAGTATAAGTCAATTTAGGAATGTATCAGTCAGGCAAGAGCATTGGGAAATCCTTTGAAGTAAAGAAATGTCTGTTCACATTCTCCCTTTCTGCATATATTTGTTTATAAATGAAAAGAGATAGTATCTCTCCCACTTCTACTCCACATGGCAACACATTCCTTTGATTTTTTTTTCTGCTCTTTCAAAATTACAAGATAAATTTTAATTATAACCAAATGTAGCTCTTTTTTTAAAAAAAAATAAAGAAAGCCAAATCAATCTCTAAGTGGAGACCCTCAGTCCTTCAGAAAAACTACACAGCTCTTGGCCTGAGAACAGTTCCATGCTCTTGAATCAGACGAAAAGTGAAGGAAAAAAAATCAAGGTACTGAGAACAAAATAATTTAAATTCCTCCACTGTGCTCTGAAGCCAATGGAGTGCTGCTCACTCACTTCCATGTCTGTGAGTCAAACTCCATAGGCATTTAAAAAAATTTTTTTAAAGGAAGAAGGGAAAAAGAAAAGAAAATTAACCAAGCAGACCAATATTTGCTAGAAATTTCATTTTCTTTTAAATCACTTTCTCAGACTATGGCAAAAAACCCAAAAAAACCCAAACAAAGAAAAACCAAACCAAACACAATTTTCTTCTTGCTATTCCTTTTGATAGGAATGCCTAGGTAAAATTTTTGAGTAGAAATGTACAATGAGGTCAATTTGTTTTTTGATGCAATTATGTTTGATAGTATCTACAAAGATCTTATGAAACCCATGAAAAACCCTTTGCTTACCCAGAATTTCAACCATCTTTTCTGCCAGGACACCTCCCAAAAGTTGTCTCTGTTGAATTCTCGTTCCATCACTCTTCACGCAGCTGCCCCTTTTTCCATGAATATTCCTATTGCCTTTCACTTTATCAGAGGCCAGGTCCACCCTTTCACCAAAGGATGACACATTCCATCTTTGTGTGTGTATTTCTGTTGAAGCACTTAGTCTGATTTGGGAAGCAAAGGCTGACTTAGATCTTCCCAGGTTTCATGCTGATGGGTTTTTGGTTGGTTGGCTGATTTGGACTTTTTGTCCAAATGGATGCAATTACACAAGGAAGTATTTCAGGGGTTATGTCTGATTATATCTGCTCTGCTTCAGGATCACAGCAGGAAAACATGACCTCCCTTGCATCTTTACATTTCTATTTGTTTGCTCTCTCACGTGCCATTTTGCCATCTTTAGACCTTCCCTACAGGCCTGTTTCTTCCTTCCAAGACCTCCTGTGCTCAGAGCTTTTCTGAGCACATTTATGTTTTCTTATCTTATTTCATCTGGTATGTCTGAAGAGTTATTTTCAAGAAACAATCTTTAAAGTATATTTTTTAAAGAACATCAATGCATAATATGATATGAAATAAAAATACTTCATTAGCACAATTTTAGAGATTCAGAAATAACGCTTATATTTCCAGGCTGAAAATTTGATCCTATATGACTACAATATAGTGATAAATAATTACTGCCAATATTTCAGACTTTATTGTGGGTATTATTATTGTTTGGGATTTTTTTTGTGTCAAATGGAAATATTTGAGTTACTGCAAACCAAAATATTTGCATTAGAAGTTAATCTGCAAGTACAGTAAAATACTTCTTTGTTTTTCCTTCTAACATTCTTCTTTTTGTGTTCATTTTAAAATTTAAAAATTAAATCTGTGAGTGCAAAATTTAGAAAAATTGAGACTTAGACTGGTTTCTTAAAGCTTTTGTGTTGCTCACCACTGACCTTTGTGAATTTTTCTTGGTGAATTGTACATTTCAGAGTGGAGAGTGGTTTCTCTTATTTAACCAGAAGGAGGACCTCCCAGCTCTTGGCTGGTCACATGTTCTTTTGAAAATATGAATACCAATATTGGGCTGTTGCTGGAAGATGCTCAGTCTCTGGAAGGTACCCAGCTAGACACACACAGTTACAAACTGGCCCAGATGCTGGACAATCACTGAGATAACAAAAGGTTATTGTCACCTCCTGCCTTGGGTTCCCCTCTGGATTTGGCAATTCTGTGATTTTTCCAGACAGTAAAATGGTCATCTGAAATTGGTGGAGCTTGAGGGGATATTGTTGGGTGTGCTGGCCATGACCTGCAGTGTTGCTGGGGTTTAGAGAAGAAGAGCTCTGACATGTCTGTCATGACATTACTGGAGAAGCTTTTACAACTCTCATGACCAGGATAATGACAAAACAAAACAACAAAAAAAAACCCAAAACCAACCAAACAAAAAAACCCAACCAACCAACCAACCAACCAAAAAATACCAAAAACACACAAAACACCCCAACAAAACCCCAACAAAACCCCAACAAAACCTCAAAAAAACCCCCAAACACCCTAAACCAAAACCCTAAACCAAAACCACCACAACAAAAAACCTAAATCTCAAAAAATCAAACCCACAAAAAAAACCCCAAAAGAAATAAAACCAACCAAACAAACAAAATTTGCTTTACTGCATTTTTAATTGTTGATATGCTGTTGTACTGTTTTTAGTATTTTTCCATTACATTTTATATTTGTGTTAAAGCCCATTTTTACACAGTTCTATCAGTACCCTTGGTGTCAGATGAAATGGAAATGAAAAGAAAAAGTCTCTTCTTTCCACTGGAAAAGTGGTAGAGCATCATTAATTCATTCTAATAACAGAGACATCAATTGCAGAATCCTGACATTTATCAGTCCGCAAGCAAGGGGAAAAGCACAATAAAAAAAGTCAAGGATAATGTGTAATTAAAGGTATTTTTTTGGTTTACTTGACGAATATAATTTGATTTAAATTATTTATGGTAGTACTGCACTTAATAGTATAGATTCATAAGCACTCTGCAGTATGATTTGCAAAAATAAAACAATAGATTGCATTTAAACCAATTGTACTAAATGTGATACTTCATGTACTTACAGTGATATATAAATATGTAACACTAACGTATAAAACATTGACTGTTGACAGTGTACTGTGTAGAGTTTAAATTTGTGTTTTACATATTTTGCAATATTTTCAAAACATTTCTGCCATAATCTAGCACTATTTTTGCTTTCCTTTGTTTTACCTACCTCAAAACTTAGAGTGAATCCATAAAAGCCTTTCCAGGGCTCTTTATCGACGAGGCTAAATCATATTGGATCACATTCTCCATCTGCTTTAGCTGTTTCTAAGTCACTAAAGAGCCTTCAGCCTCTTACTTTTTTTTTCATCAGGTACAATGGCAATAACAACTAATAAATAGGAATTACAAATCTGTCAAATACAATGAATAATATGCAGAACTGTGTGTGCATAAATACCAAATTTGCATTTATACTAGATAATTGAACTTGGAGGTGCTGTGGGCCTAAAAAAAACAGGTATTTAGGTGTGAGTAACTTAATGTAACTACAAAAATCAGGACTCCAATGGCCAGTGAGAAATCATGTATAATCAGAGATAAAAAACATGGGAAATAGTTCCATTCTCTGCAGCATAAACTTGCTGTGGAAGTTAAAGATGTTTACAGCACTGCTACATAACATGAAAGCTCATAGTTCTTTCAAATCTTGTTCCACTTACCCTAAGCCACAGATGTTTCTTTTTTCCTTGGGTATAATTTGGGGAGTCCCACATTTTGTTCAAAATTTCTGCTTTAAAAGCATATGAAATATACTAATAACAGCTTTTTTTCCCCCTCTAATATAGTGAAAGTGTGAAATCTGTAACTTTTTTTTTTTTTACACATAGTAAGTGGATATACAAAAGAAACTCTGAAGTTTCTAGTTCCAGTTGTTTATGAAACAGGGACTAGGACCTGGAGGAGTGTAAAGACATTCCTGTAATTCATGATGTGTCAGCTGGGAGCTAGGGAGGCCTGTTTATTTGCCTATAGGACCCTAAATTGAAATCATTACCAAAAGAAGACTGTTTGCTTTTTTTCTGAGGGATTTTTTATATAGGTATGAGTCCTTTATGGTGAATTAATAACAGTGGAGTTCTTAGAAATTATTTAAATACAAATGTCTTGTATGAATCTATGTGAGACTGACCAATAAACAATTATATTTTACATAATGATGCTGCAGATGCTGCCTTTCAAGGATATTTTCACATCTAAAAGTGCTGCTGACTGAAATCTGGGGAACAAAAATAAGAAATTACTTGGAAATCAATAGGGAACATGAGGTACACAGTATTTCCAAGAGCTGACTAAATGAAAAATAAATTTTTGCTCAGCTGTCCTTTAGACATCTGGGGAAATCAAACATATTTTCAAAATAATTAAAAAAAAATATTGAGACTTTACATTTGGCACTTAACAATCTATGTTCTAATGCAAATTCACTACAGGAGATTCTTTTTCTTTCCTGAAAAAAAACAGAACATATACTCTACAGAGTTTTGATAAAAAGTTCTTATTCTGGGGAAATTAAAGCACAAGAATCTGGGGACAAAGAATACTGTGTGGTGTAATGGATTTATTAAAAAGGAAATCCAGACCAATCTGACTAATTTTTCCCCTTGATCTATATCATCAAAATTTCACAGATGTTTGCTGCACCATACATAGCACTGAAATAACTCCCAATGTGCTTTTGTAGTTGCCTCAGAATAGAGGTAAAACCACCTTTATTGCTAATCAACACGTGAAAGGCTTGGAAACAGTAAAGAAAGCTGCTAAATCAAACACTCATCTAGAGAATAGGCAAAGAAAACAAAGAAAAAGAATCCAATTATTTCATATTTTTTTGCTAAATGGCTTTTCTGTTAAGGACTGTGGAGAAGAAACCTTGCCTTCTTTGCCCTGTTTTTTAAACTTGTTTGTCTCTTTCCTGTAAGGCTGGGAGCCGACAGTACCATATGATAAGCTGTGCTTTGCTGCTAGGATTTCTGCCAAAAACCTCCTCCTACAAATATCAACAAAGTGCAGACTAGGCTTTGTCTGCCAATGATTTAAAATAACAACAGTAAAAAAAATCCCCAAGGTTTTTCCGATTGTCTTGTCGTTGGCAATTATTCAGTTTCTTTACCTTGAAACTGATCCTCCCGCAGAGGAAAATGTCCCCTTCTTCTGGCCCCCAAAATTCTTCAAAATTTTTTGTATGCTCAAAACCACAGGTGCAGACGTAGTTCAAAGAGCAGAAGTGCTACAGCCCCACAGGCTTTCTGTGGTTGCTCAACCTTTGGATCTTAAGATGTGCCCCAAACACCCACCAAACCCCCTAGGAGTACAGAGGATGCTCCACACCTCTCAATGGTGACTCTTAGCACTTCAGTATCTCCATTTGGGACCATCAGTGTATATTAGGGGAGGTAAAGTGCACAGAGCAGCCACAAAGGATGTTGAAATCCTTCACATGTCAAGTTTTTACTCTTAAGGTTTGCTGCAATGCAAAATTTGGGACATATGGAAGCAGTTGGAATGTGTAGATTTGGATGACTTGGTTAAGAGCACCTTGACTGGAAGGAGCTGCAATGAGTTTTGGGCAGGCAAGTGAGTATTCTGGCATGGGCAGCAGGTCTGGAGGCACGACTGGCAGCTGGAAACCTAGGTCTGCCTGCATGATGTGTGTCGCCAGCAGTGCTGGAAAACCCTTGGGAAAACCTCCCTAAATCTGTCCAAGATGGAGCTTTTCTTATACACTGAGCTCCTCCTTTATTACCCCACTGTTCAGACTCTGAGGGGGCTGACTCTTATACTTTTATGGTGTCATTGAAAATTACCAAATGAGGGAGATGAGGTCTAGTGGAAGTCATACACGGTTAAAGATAGACAGTAATAGACAGTAAGGCACTATTTTCCTTTAAAAATGAGTGCTCATCATTATGCAACTGTTTTAAGGCATATCTTGTCCTATTTATCTCTGGGAAAAATAAAATACAATTTTAGATAAATGATTAAATATTTTCAGAATTATTTCAGAGGTTGTTAGAGATATGTGTAGAAGGGGAAAAAAAAAGATGTCACAGATACATGACTATTCTTAGATCTGTACCAAAACCTGACTTTTGTTGTGGATTTTTTTTCTCTCAGTCTGTATTTTTCAGCCTCCAGGATATGCAGATATTTCTGCACCAAGGCAGTAAGGAGCCTAGTTGGTGCAAACTATGTCTGCAGGCCAGTCTTTACGTAAAGATTATTTTAGTTATATACTCACATTTAATTTTCTCTTTATGCACATTTCTCCCAAAATGGTTCTTCTACTCACATCACACTCCCACTAGAATTTTTTCGTGCTGTAACTGAAGTTGCTGGTAGTCATTAAGATGAATCCAAGTTATGATATCATTTGCCTCTCTCTAATTTGGAGCTTTTGGTGTCCCTGAAATGTAGCTAGGTGGGTCATCTCACAGAATGGAAACAAAAAATATTTGTGGGTGTCACAGTGCCTACTAAAGTGTTTGTCTATTATCAGTACCATTTTGCCTGCACTAATTATCCATTTCTTAGAAATCTATAGCTTGTCAGCTGTGCCTTCGGCCTCATATGGTATAGAATGCACTTGACATTGGAGGGAGAAGAGGCTGATTATTTTACAGTGGCAAGCCTTACATTATTCAAGCTGCAGCTTGAATGTAGTTTTTTTCTGTGGGTCAGCAACAAATACAGGTAAATATGGCAGGGCTTAAAAAAATACCATTGGAAGGAAATTATGGCAACATATATAATATGCTTAGCAGAATACAGCTTCTCCCACCAGGGAATCAATGTGAGACTTTGGCTACATAAAAAATATCTTATGAGTTTTATGTGGCTCTATTTCAGTGAAACACTAACTTTATTTTTGTCTCCAGCTCTGCCATTGAAGGTGATGTCAAAAAGACTGGCTTAATGTCCAATATTAGATGTTTGCCTAAATACTTCGCTGAATTGGGAAATGGGTGTCCCTGAGATATTCTGTGGAGCTTTTGAATCCCAAAACACACCAAAATAAAACTGCTCAGTCACAAAGACAATTTTTAATATCATATATGGTGTAGCATTAGACTTGACATTTTTATATATGCATTAGTGCTGAGATACACTGTGGGAGATGTAATTTAAATTTCCCAGCCCTTACACATTCCAAAATCCCTGTAACAGCATTATGCTTATATGTTTACAGTAATATTTCCTTATTTTATTCATCTGAGAGTTGTACTGTAAATCACTTTATAGAGGTCTATAAAAAGTATTTAATTAACCCTATCCATGTTAACAAATTATTTGGGTCTTATGGTGAGGAATGAATGTCACCTTTAATGATAATATGCATAACTAAATTGTTTAAGTTTTATTGATGTCCTTATTTCATTCATTTCTGAATAAAAGCAAAAAAAAATAGTATTTGCTCATAGCAATGCTTTTAAGCAAAATGTTAAAATAGTTATACTTATCAGAATTTGCTTGACTTGTTGAGAAGGTAATTTTTGTCTTTTTACTCTGCTCACTGAAGCAATGGGGCTGTTCAGATTTAACAGAAACAAGTCTGCATCCATCACATCTAAGAATAACTTTCAGACATAAGGCATACTGCATAAATAATTGATTTAATCAGGGCTTATGTCAGGGTACAACACAAACAGTTAAGGTATATTTGGCTTGAACTAACAGATGTACATGAAAGCAAATGATATTACATAAATAGGTGCATTTTTTCATATCCTCTTGACATTGCCATTGACTTTCTTATGAGAGAATTTAGATCAATCAAGTCTTTAGATACTTGATAACAACTGAAAACATTTGAATTTTGTCACAAACAGACCTCTATCAGACAGTGACTTAATCAGTAGCAGAGAACAGAATGAATGTCCTTGAGAAATGGTGGTGCTGACTGATAATCACAGCACTACTGCTGGGAGCTGACAACAGGCTTGGTCCAGTGGGGCCTTTGCTCTTCAGCCTGCTTTGCTTGGTGCCTGCCTTGGCACATGCCGAAGAGACATCCCAAGCATGCAGGTGGTTCTGAGGCCTCAGAGTGGGCATGTCCCTTCACCAAGACAGAAGTGGGAAGAGTCTGGCTGGGTAGAGGAACAAGGAAGGAGAAGCCAACATAGAGAGGAGAAAACTGAGACCCAAAACTGCTGCAGAAATCCTCTCCCTGCTTGTTCGACTTGGGGTCTGAACAGCAAGGCCATCCTTGTCTCCACACTATCTCCTACTATGACTTATTTTCTCAAAGGAGAAACATCTGGGATTAGGGGCACCCTGGACCCTTATTATCTTTTTCACCTGAAGTATGTATTGATGTGTTTAATTTATATTGATGCTTCCTCTTGCTTGCTGTGGTTTAATCCCTGCAGCTGAAAGCTGTGAGACTTCGTTGCCTTCCCAATTTGTGGCCTGGGAGCCAGCACACAGCTTGACTATGGACACAGTGAAAGGCCAGATGCTGGCCTTTGTCATGGCAATACAGGGCACTAGACTGGGCAAACTGGGAAGGAAAACCTGACTTGTTCTCACTGAAGGAATAGCTGCAATCCTACCAGTCTGGGTGTCTCACAGAAATTCAGACATGGAAATACATTTATTAATTAGAAAAGATGTGGTAGAGACTGAATTATATTCACATCCTGTATTAAAAAAAAAAAATTCAATTTGATTTTTATCTCATTTTTTCTCCTTTTGCCCAAAGACGATATTTCAAAATACTCGTAAATTGTGTGCAATTACAGGAGAGGGTTATATTTTGGAGCAAAATAATCTGCTCCATGAATTAGTGACAGACAGAGTTTCAGCTAGAAATTTCAAATTCCACAAGCAATATATTCTAATTAATTTTAAGTATGATAAAAATAATTTTATGTAAGATAAAGTTTGCAGACAACTATTTCTATCATTTACTCCCCCAAAAATGTCAATAATGTGTGCTGAAAAAACAGCAGAATTTTTCTCCAAGTCCAGCCTTTCTATATTGAATTGAAATTTTCAAGGGTTCCATCCTCAAAATGGAGAGTTATTTATAAAACTCTTTAAAAGAAAACTGGCTAGGATTTGAATGACTGTAAATGTTTTTCTTCCCAAAACACAGTTTGCAGGAACAATATCTGTTTTAGTTTAAAGTATGTATTTATGTCATATAATTTCATATAATTAATTTAACCTAAGAGGTGTGACTGGCCATGTCTCCTTGGCTCTTGGCTTCCTACAGCCTCATGTGAGTTCATAAAATCATGAAGTCACAGAATGCTTTGGTTTAGAAGTGGCATTAAAGATTATATGCTTCCAAACTCCCTGGGCAGGGTTACCTTCAACTAGACCAGGTTGTCCAGAGCCCCATCCAACTTGACCTTGAACACTTCCGTGGATGGGGCATCCACAGCTTCTCTGGGCAACCTGTTCCAGCAGATGTCTGGGCGGTTGAAATCTCCCATCAGGACAAGAGCCTGCAAGAACAATGCCTCCTGTAGCTGGAGCAGGACATTCATCACCAGAGAATGAGTGCTATGTAAGGCAGTGTGTAAAACTGCAGGAAATGACACAGCTGTGGAGTCTTCTTCCTTTTGCAGAGTCATGGCAGGATAGAACAATGGAGATGGACAGTGACCTTGGATCTCGTGCCATCGAGATTTGAACATCTCTGAAGATGGCGTTCCACAAACTCTCTGGAGCCTGCCTCGTTGCTCTGTACCCACTGCAGCCCCTCATGAGGTTGTACACAAGAGTAGCATCCTCCATCTCTGTCCTTGTCCTCGTCTTCACCTACTAATCCCTGGGCTGAACTAGCCCACCACCCTCCACCTTCTCTTCCACATGCTCTGCTCCAGCTCCAACCACTGTGGGGACCTTCCAGCAGATTATCCTGAACATCAGACTTTGTCTTGTTCCCAGTCAACTTTTTGTCTTTTACATGCCTGAAAGAAGCCAGTTTCAGTTGTATTGCTGAATTAATACCCTGCTGATGAGATCCTCTTGAAAGATGCAGACAGAAGTTTGACAGATGGTTGTCCTCCAGCCCATTTCCTTGCATTTCAGCAGCTGGGTCCCACTGGGGAAAATTCAGAATTATCATAAGTAGTAATTATCCTTCAAATTTATTTATAATATACTAAAATATTCTTAGCAAGTATCATACGCTCTCAGTTGTTGAGAATGTACACTCTGTGTGAGGCTTTACTACAGTGGCAGGCCAAGGCAGTTAAGAAATTTAATCTAGTAGTCCAACCCAACTTGTATTTCTGAGAAAATAAGAAGTGTAAGATATTCAAATAACTCAGTAATGGAAGTTATCCAAATAAATCAATAAAGAAGTCTAGCCAAATGAAGAAATAATTTTCTGTATCTTAGGGCTATAAATCTGAACTATTTTTGGGGTAGGAGGCATGTATTGCTGGATTACATTTCACGTAATGTTTACGTGTACTGTTCTCTCAAGTGTCTCTTAAGGAATGTAGTAAGAACCAATCAGTAGGGAATGTGAGAATAAAATATGCTATATTGCATGTGAAGACCAAAATCAACTCAGAGATCCAGTTCTATAGAATTTCTAGAATGGTCAGGGCAGGCAAATGTTTCTACTTTCATGGTACTGAATGAACAAGACTGCTTGTCTGTGGAATGTTAACATCTCTGAGCACTACATTAGCTTTATCAGCCTAAAGGAGATATGTGAAATGTAGATTCATATCCTGAAAAAAAATAAGACATTTTAATGGAGATTTGATTTTTCTGCTGAAATCAATGTAGTAGATAATAGTTTCCATTTATTCCTTTGTGCCTCCTTGCCAGACTCTACACCTATGGTATGTCATAAGTTGCTGAGCGACTTGTGCTGCTGAGCTGCCATTGTGCACTGCACTCTCACACCCAGTATGCTTTGTTGTGGTGTTCTTAAAATTGAGGCCATAGTATCAGTCTAGCATTAGGTTTTTATCACTCTTTTCTGGGGGGCATCAAAGGAATTTGAGTATATGTCGCTGTTGAACCGCTAGCAGAGTGTAAGAACAAGGCTGTGTCGAATGTGGCAAAATTCTGATTTTATTAACTAATTCTAAAACTTATATAGACTTTCAAAAGGTCATCTAGAGTGGGCCAGTTCAAAACCTCCCCCTAGGTCGATTGGCCAGGCTTGAACTGCCTGTCTTTCCAGAGACTGTTTCAATAACATCCAAACTTTATCTTTGTTTATAGAACACAGGAAGAAGAAGAGAAAAATTCCCATGGGAAAGTCTGTGCTTGCCACATGTCTGGAATTCCAAATCCTTCTCACTGCCTTTTACCTATTGGGCTCTCTGGAAAGCCTCTTTGCAAGAGCAGGTGGGTAAAATATTTTAATATCCTGACTTTGATTAAATATAATATTTGTGGTGACAACACTGCACTTCTGCCTTTATGTCAGGGCAGACTCAAAAGCAGGGAAAGCTTGCAGTAAACAAATAATATATACTAAGTGTCATATAATTTCACAAGGACAGAAGATTTTTATGATATAAAAAGAGCTGAAGGAGATATTTAGCCCTACCCCATCTCTAAAGCAGGGTTAATGAGAACAGGTTGCTCAGAACCATGTTCAGTTTAGGCTTGAGCATCTTTATAGATGGAGACACACAGGTCCTGTCTGGGCCACTTGAGCTGATTTTCCACTGTCATGAAGAAAAAGTTTGTAGTGTTAAACCAGAATTTCCTGTGTTTGGAATCGTGCTTGTTGCTTCCTGTCTGTCCACCTTCAACATGACAGCAGTGAGTTCTCCCTTTCCCCTTTTCTTCCAGAGGTGAAACCATCCCAGCAGCCTCTATTTCCCTTGTCCATCCTTTTCTATCACCCTGACCATCTTGGGGACTCTGCACTGGACTCGTTACTGGTGCATCAGGATCTCTCCTGCTCTGCAAGTCCAAATCCAGACCCTGCATTCTCTGTGCAGTTTCAGTGATGCTGAGAATTGGAGCTGCATTTGAAGCATCCCAAAATGCAAGAAGCCACCATAAAACTGATCTCTTACATGCAGCTCTTAATCAGGCAAATCAGGCAAACTTTGGGAAAAGTTCATCAGCCTGATAAAGGACTTTGTGACACCTCTGCTATTTTTGAGCTACAAAGATTTGGAGAAGTGTTGTCAACTCAGGGAAGGGGAAGGACATGCCCTTCAACAAAAAGTGTTGAATCACATCTCTATGAAGTAAAGTTTACTGAGGATTTTATATCTGTGTTTGAGCTCCTCCTTTTTACAGACCTCTGAGCTCAGCTACTCTAAATAACAGCTGCAATACAACCTCGATATCTGACAGACCATGAAGATGCTTTGCTGGTCCAACTCTTAGTGTTCATGAAATGTAAGTTGAGAATGAGAACTGATACTTCTACCCCGAAGTTCACAGCTGTAAGGAACTGTACCCTTATTTGTTGATATATAAATATTTTAATAGGCTTGCTGGCACCTAGGTGTCATTTTTTTTCCTTGCTGTATGTAAAAATGGCTGATATAGATATTTTAGGTTGGTGTGCTGCAAGCAAAATAGTCTGTCCCAACAAAAGCAGGATTCTCAGTTATGATATTTCCATTACAAAGTATGCCGAAACGAGTGGGCAGTGTAAATTTTCTGCAAGAGCTTTGAAATTAAATTAACAGAACATTGCATTTATGGCAGAATATGTGTAGCTATATTACATGAAGACTCAGAGCACATAATTCATCAATTAATAAACATTAGTAGAACTGGATAATATATTTGGCTTCCCAGGCTCCTAACTCAATGTATGCATTCATTGAACCATTCCCTTTGTTGCTTTTTTATTGAATATGCTTCTAACAGGGAGGAGACTAAGGTTGTTTATCTTTCTTTTTACAGGAAGTAATGGGAAAATAGTTGAATCTGCTTTCTCATTACAGTCAACTATCAAGCTCCTCCGATACTAATAATCTAAAATGATGTAAAAATCTTCTTTGTCCATTCATATGTTCTGTACCTATATAAGGGCAGTCCATTGTCAATATGTAGAGGAATAAACAGATTTCTTTTTCTGTTTGCACTTCTGTGCACTATGGATTAATCACAGAAACCCAGGACATGTCTAGAACACTGCTACCGTTGACCTCAATGCACCAAATTTCTTAAGTTGGTCGTAAACTGATCCAACACTTGCAAAACAAATAACAAACGAGATATTTTCATGGAAAACCTTATATTCTTTTAATCTGATAATTTATTATCTTGGATCTATTTGGATGGAGGGTTTTTTAAAATTCTTGGAGAAGTAAGTATACAGAAGGAAGACACTTGTGGTGTAATGTAATCTGTCAACATGATAACACAAAAATACTTGACTGTTAATATACTTAATTAACTTTTAATATTGGTTACCATTAAGTGTTCTAGATACTTAAAATATCACCAAAAAATAACCTGTCCTTTGCTCAATAGCCTCAACAGAGCATCTTGGAAACGTGTGCCAGCACAGGACAAATATGGAGACTCCAGCCATGGAGATGTAGTGCTGACCATGGAGCAATTTTGGGGTGATGGGGTCAGGGTGAGCCTGGTTCTGGGCACTTCAGACCAATATGCAAACCCTCTGATGCTCACCCACTGACCCCCACTGCCCCAAACACATTAGTCAAAAAGTGCCGAAGGCTTTTGGGTACTGTATCTGATGTGTGCCTTTTAATCTGTGAATGGCACAAAGTTACATTTTTTTAAATATCCATTTTGGTTGAGTTAACCTTCTCGTTATATCACTTAATTTTCATGTGTGATAGGGATTATAGCTTTTGCTCTTTACCATGCCCTCCTTTTTCTGTGTGTTTATCTGTCTGTCAGTGTAGGTAGACAATAATGACTCTAGTATTTTATATCTGCCCAGTGTAAGGGAAGTAATATTATTTAAATTAATGGATGTTTTAAAACTGAAATATAATCTTGTTAACTAGATCATATTTTTTCCCCTATAATTTGAACAAGGATATGCAGGATGTATTTAATATATGGTATACTCTGCCAGAAAAAAACATCAGATTTCTTGTTAACTAGCTATATATCCTTCACATATAAAATGCAGGAAGATTTCAAAGATTTTTTTTTCATGTGCATATTGGGTTTAAATCAAAAAAAAAATCTAATCGATGAAGTATAAGTCTACCAAAGGTAAAGGACTGAGTCCAGAAAAGGAATTCCCTCTGCTTGATTATACAAAATGTGACACAATTAGATTTGGTTTCTTCCTGGATTAATTTAGTTTATCCCCTTGGGAGACATCCATTCACCATATTTAATTTAGCTGTAATACACTTTAAAAAATATTTTCTGAAAAAGGAAAGCTTAATGAGTTGAAGTTCTGTATCATAAGCTTCCTATTTTCCACCTTACTTTAACAGCTTATTGTTTTGGTTCCACTGAAATTTGTTAAGGGGAAAATGAGAGCTCTGGGAATGTTCATGGTTTTAACCTTAGTGAGAGAGTTTGGTTATTCATTGAGGCACAATCCTAATTCTGCTGCAATCACAGGGTTTACCCCAGGGCTGCCCCAGCAGCAGTGGCATCACTGCTGGGGCTCTGCCTGCCCAGGGCAGGGCTGCACAAGGCTCTTGCCAAAAGGCACACAGGAACCTGTTGGCTGCCCTCTCCCCCTGCCCTCATCCTTCTGCCCTTGTGCACATTGGCTGCAACCCTCAGAGCAATGTCCAGGGGATAATTATCCAAGCCTGAGGGAATACAGCTACATCTGGGCCGTGAGGAGATGCTCCTGCTGCTCAGTGGGCAAGGAATGGGCAAGGAACGCGGGAAAAGTGATGAGTCTTCATTATCTACATGCAAGAAATCTGTACTGAAAGTCCCACTTGTGACTTCATCTGTGTGACACGTGTCATCACTAGTATTCAGAACCTCCAGAAGTAAGACTCAAAAGGACAGGATTTATTTTTGTCCACATATTAGGTTCTGATGAAGGGCTTATAGATTGTGTTCTTTTCTATATTAACTGGGAATTAGTTCATACAGTTTCTTTAGAAAGTTTCTAATGAAAACTTTAAATATTCCAAGATTTCAAAGCAAACAAATGATCTGGAATCACTGCCTTAATCACCAGTTCTAGTGACACAGGCAGATCTAGAACTAATTTATATGGCACAAATATTTTTCTCCACTTTTACTCCAGTCTCTTCTTCTGGCACAACTGCTTCTGGAGAAACTGAAGGAAATTTTTCTGGGAATGATGCAACAACATGACACTTCTATCATGTCTTGAGAGGTGTAACTTACCTCTACAAGCACAGATTAGGTAGAGATACAGACCTCATATCTATATTTTCTGTCAGGTGGATACTCTTAACACTCTAAAAATGAAGGTGTAAGAAAGGAATAAAACAATACATGCATAATAAAAAAATATGAATGTCTAAGATTGCATTGCTTAATAGCATAAATTGAAATGCATAAGTTTAGGAGAGAAAGGAAGATAAAATCCTCAGAAGTATGAGATTTTTTTTCTGGAAGCTGAAGAAAATAATACAGTTTTTTACCTGCCTAAGGATCTGAGTTTTGTTTCCTGCTGCAGTGTTAAATGAACAGCTTTGCATACACACAGGACTTTCTAGTCCTGATTTGCTTTATAAATCTGTAGATTGATAGCAGCTTGAGGCATTTCAGCAATGTTAATATCATCCTGAATAAAGGTGTAACAGTGTGCTCTGTTTTTCTGTGAGCTCAAGGTTTTGATATTTCTGACCTTTGTTTTTAAACTGCAGAACGTCTTAGTCACAAGGCTGTAGGTATTTTTACATTTTATAACCTTGTGTGAGGCTAATGACACAAATGCCTTTGTCAAGGATATATACCGGCATTAGTGGTTTGGGACCAATTACTCAGTCACTGCCTTGCTTGAGGTGGAGTGTGGCGACCACTGCATTTTCATCACAAATCAGCAGGAGAAGCAGCATATTATGCAAACATTAGCACTTTAGCAAAGCTTTATGCAAGGCAAATATGAGCATAAAAGCAAGAGAAGAGCTGGTGCAAGCAGGGGCTGTCTTCCATAAAGCTGTTCACAGACCCCTCGAGTGTGCAGCAGCTGCACAGGGATGAAGGCATGCCGGGGTCAGCATCCCCTGGCATCCTATGAGCAGCGTAGTTTATTCATCACAGCTGATGTAATGTGCTGCAGGGCTGCTGGGGACAGGCTGAGGGACACGGATGAGCCCCACGAAGGACAAGGTGTGCCGGGGCCACTGCCAGCTCACTGCTGTTGATCTCAGACAGCGAGGGTCAGGGTCTTGGGGAAAGACGAGCAGCGTGAGCCAGAGGATTGCTAAAGACTGTGTTGGTTCCTGCAGCTTCTTTAGACTTATGTGCAGCCTTAGTGCAGCTGGCAGGGTGAATTTCACCACGTGCTAATGAGGCTGCATTGAAACCCAAAGCTTTGCAGCACTCCTTGGTCATGACAGTCATGAAGGGCGTGGGACAGAGCAGAGCAGAGCCTGAGTGGGCTGTGAAGGAGGACTAGACTACAGTAGTAAGCAGGATCAGGATCAGTATCCCTGTTCACTTGCCAAATCCACTTGCTGGATTTAATCTCATCTAACTGGGATTTATTCAAGTGCCTGTGTATGTGAGCTTGCAGTGCACTTATCTGGACACTAAGGTCAAAGACTGTAAAACAAATATTCGGTGTTTAGGATTATATGCTCTTGAATTTAATCATTCCTGCTTGAAATTATTCAAAACCAGGCCTACCTATTAGCTGAAAATACAGAGGACAAATAAACTGTCAGATATTATCCAAGTTTTCTGGAGAAATACTTGAGTGAAAGAGACTTATGCTGCCTTTTTTTTTCATCTTATTCTTCTAAGAAAGCTGGGAATAGTGGTAATAGCTAATAGGGTAAAAGAAAAATGGATTTCTTAGCCCAGGAGGTAAACCTTTTTATATGGAAGAAATTTTATAGCAGTTTATGTTCATTCTTATAAAAAAGTATATGGAGTAGAACTAATGCAAATCCTCACAGTGTTTCTTCTTTTAAAATATTACGGAAGGTTGAAGGGTTGTGTTCTTTCTTTTGTGTTTAGGGGTTGTTGGGGTGGGGTTTTTATGTTTTGGGAGTTTTGGAGTTTTTTTCCCAGTTAGTTAGGATCAGTAATTCTGGTCTTTTTAGGACAGTTTTAAGCCAATAGAAAATTAATTTTTGAAAACCATAAAGTTCCCACAGCTTGAGAAATAAGGGCATTTATAGCCATTTAAAACTGATTTACATTTTGTGTAGTTTATTATCCTTCCTATACAAGCAGGTAAAGCACCTTTGTAGTGGTATAAATTGTCCACATTAAGACAATAATCCCTTTCTGCACATGACAGTAAAGCAGGTCAGTTTTCTATAACAGACAGAGTCTGAATAATTTATTAAATTCACACAAAATTATATTTAAAGCATAATTGCAACATTCGGTGGCGATACTATAGTGTTATAAACACAATTATATCTACACTGCAGTGTCTGGGCAGTACTGCAGGTACAGCTGAACTGTCCAAAGGACAGGTCAGTGCAAGTTGATTTGTCTTCCAGTTGGTGCTGGTGTCTCAGCTGCTGTGAGAAGAGAGGGCAGGTGTTGTGGGACTGTACAACACCTCAGCTTCTTCTCCTTTTTGAAGTTAGACTAGTGCAGTTTTCTCAAAGGGATTTTCCAGATGCCATCACTATTTTGAAGTCAAGAATAGAATACTGTTTGCCTGCAGGGTGAAAAGGCACGTTTTTATTTTTGGCTTGGAACATCTATTTTTTTTTTTTTTAAAGTCGATTTTCCATTAACAAGCATATGTTATGAGTAAATTGACCGAGAAAAGATGTTCTAGAACAGTTTTGCAGTACAAGCAGTGACTAAAAAGCATCTTTAATCCAAACCAAAACAATAAACTTGGGAAAAATACCTACAATAGCAGAAGGCTACTCGTGTATTCTCAGGTTTGTAATCTGTTTTTTGTTCGTGGGATGAAGGAGAGTTATCTGTGACCTGCTCTGGGGAGTCACATCTGGAATACAAAAACAGATGGCTTCAAATCAAAGAACTGCCTTTCATGATCTGCAGATGAAAAGCATATTCTCCTTGTACTCCTGACTACATTCAGCAGAAATTAACATTACTGGAATAAGCAAGAAATTATACACTTGCTTTTGGTTAAAAGGAAATATTTATGTTAATGTTGTTTACATCAGCATCAGTAGAGTTTAAACAATCTGTTTATTAAATGTTGCACTTCAGGTCATATCTCCTTCTGCTAAGGGCTGAAGAGAGAGGTTGTTTGCCATGGGAGATACTGTATTTTAAATAACTACAACAAAAGAAGAAAAGGAAGGAAATGGAAGTTTGTGAAGGTGAAGGGATATTTTTAGAATCAATAGTAAATAATGGCAAATCAGGACAATAAGATTTCTTGGCTCTGGATCAGTGATCATATCTACTGGATATGCTGCTTCTCAATGCATAACATGAACATGCAGTACTTTGCAAAAAAATAAAATGCACTAGAAATTTTGGGGTTATTAACTTAAATTAGATCCAAGGGGCACTTAAACCCACCCAAACAACACATCTTAAAAGCAATCCCTAGTGTGAATACTGACAGAGCAGTTAGGTTTTCAGGTCTGTGAGCACAGAAAATCAGCTGAAAAGATCCCTGTCACTGAAGCAGGTTGTGACTTTTGAGAAGAATTTCACAATAAATATTTTTCCAGAAGTATTTGCAGATGCAAAAAGTGGAACAGGGGACTTTGGAAATGTGTTTCCTTTACTATGCAGTTTTAAACTAATAAACTAACCAATAAACAAACAAAGCAGTAATAAGATTCTGAAAGTATTGCTGAACATGCTGATATCTAGTGTCAGGGGCTACAGAGATGACAGATATAGAAATTAGAAAATGAAACATACGGAATATTTTATGGAGATCAGGGGACTGCCTTTGCTCAGCAGGGAAAAGGCAAGTCCCTCAATACCACACCAGAGTTATCTATATTTACAATTGCCTCTTCAGGGACTGCAGGAAGCTCTGTGCTCTCCAGACACCTGGGAATTTTCTCAGTCATGTTGCCTTTAAGGATCTCAGACTCAGCCTGAGGACATCCTGCCTGCGTTATCTGCTCACCCGTGTAGCACACACTGTTCCTCTTTCCCAGGAAACCTTCATACCCATGAATTTGCTTTGCAGTGCCCCAGGACTCCTCCTTGACACGGTGTGCAAGATGCTTCCATTGAACTGTGCCGTGTGAGAATAAGCTGCTCTATGATCATTTTCAGCTGTACCCTGATAAACAGGACATGCTAAGAACTCATTTATTTTACTCACAGAGTAACCAGTGAAATTGCCCTGGATGTACTTCCCAGGTGTTCCTGTTGCTACACAGCAGGAGTATATACTTTTCCAGCACAGCAGTGTCTATGGAGATGCAAAGAAGGAAAACACTTCAATGCTTTGCAAGTCTGGCCTGCTTATTTAAGAGCCTATATGGAAGCTAAATCCCTCTGAAAATAAGTTTACCTGTCATACAGAGACTTGACTCAATTTCCTAATGTTTGAGGATCATCCATTAGGGTAAGAATACAGCTCAGCACATGGGAAAATACACAGTGCTGGGGTCTGTTGCAGTCTTTTGGTAAAGGCAATGTACTCGTAACTCAGCTTCACAGTGGAGTCAGGGGTAAAACAACCACAGCAAACAATATTAAAGCCATCCTTAATTATTTCTTTCCTTTATCGAGATTCCCAAGGTGGCTTCTGATTTTGACACCTGAGACTTACAAAGTATCTGATTTGAAAGCCACAAATATGGCTTGAATTTCAGAAAGAAAGAAAGTTTGTTCCTGATTTTCTGTTTTTTGGTCAGACTGTCTGACTGTCCTTGCTAGAGGAGACATATATAGACCACCTCTTTCGATAAGGACTTTTTATTCCTAGCGACACTCATCTTGGTTGAAAAAGAAGTACAAGATGAGATTTTCAGTGTATCCTGGCCAAATTACATCTGACTAGTAATTTAAATTAATATACTAACTTCACATGCACACGTATCCCTAATTTGCCTTTTAATTTTAATGACTAAAGCAAAAATTTGTACCATCTGGAAACTCTCATTTTATTTTTCCCCGTGTTTTCTGAGGTAGCCTATTTAATTACTTGGCAAATGGTCTGCCTAATGCCACTACATCTTGTCAATAATTTGTATGCAAAAGATGAGCTCTTCTGTGAGTGATAGTTCCTTTGAGGCAGGAAAGAGAGCAGAGAAAACAGTTTTAGATGGAAAAAAAAAAAGTAAGCATCTTGTAAGTATGTTGCTGAAGCACTTGTTCTAAACAGTGTGTGCAGAGAGACTTCTATTAATGATCCAAAATACCAGAGCAGGATGAAAAATTACTTAAATGCTGCTGCTGTTTTGTAGCTTGCAATACAGCCAGAGACAACCGTCAAACAGAAAGACAGGGCAGTGAGGAGCAAAAGGCTGCTGGAGAGGGCAGTGGTAGGAGAAGTGCATGAGAGCTGGGGAAGCACTGGGCTTCCCAGGTGGAAGGTAATGAAGGCTTCACATGCAGCTGGGTGTGCAGCTCGTCAGGCCAAATTCACATAAGCACCGATGTAACTGCAGTCTCTGTTTCCTGGTTTTAATAGAGCCCAGTTTTGGGAAAGGTTTTGTCTACAAGCAGCTTGTCTTCCTCACACTCAGCCTGAGTGTCAAGTAAAGTACAATGTTTTCATCCTTTAACATTACTTCCCCTTATTATGTATGTTGTTCAATTTAAAGTAAGGAAATTATTTCCCAAGTATTATTGCCACATAGCAGATTAAAAAAAAAAAGGAGGCAAGAAAAAGGCAGTTTTTTTCTAAAATGCCATCATTGTACCTGCTGCTCTGGACTTTTTCAAATCATTTCTAGTTTGCCTTTACAAATCTATTACAAAAGTAGCTCAGCTTGACTTGACACCCTTTTTCCCTCCTTGCAATGCTTGTCACTGTCACTCGCATGTAGTTTCAGTCATGTAAAGACAGTTTGCTTATGACAAGGATGTTACTTATGTCAGAAGAAGGGACCACCAAATACTTAGGGCGTCATAAGAATTCACCAGAATGCTTACAGGGTATTCCTTCCCTGTTTTGCAAAGAAGTTTCAGTTCTGCTCTCCCTGTCAGGAAACTGAATTAAACCACAACAGGGTAACTGTGCTACCAACGAGCAATAACTCAGCAACTTGGTGTTGATTTCTGAAGAGAGGCTTTGAATCTGTTCTGCTTTTAACCCCTGCCAGCAGATCAGTACCATGCAGCCACTCACAACAGCAGGCAGTTTGTCAAAGCAGCAGTGACTTTCCCTGGAATTGATGCAGTGAAAAGAAAAGGAGCTAGTAAAATTACAGAAACAGATGTACCTGTTGGCAAGGAGACTCGGGGCACTTAGCCTAAGGAGGTAAAATATTCTTGTAAGCTTAGGATTTGCACCTTACCTTAGCACCAACTTGGAGCTGAAGAATGAATGTCTGAGACTAGACAAAGTCTTTCCCTGACACAAAACATGATGTAAATAAGCATCCATCAGTGTTAAGTTTAGAATTAAATTATTTTCCAATGGAGTAAAATTTGGTCTATTTTTAATACTTTATAAATATTGATTACATTTCTTAAAATTTTTAAATGTTTAGTGGTGATTTCAATCAATATTTGGAAAGAGTTTTGAAAACAGGCAACTAAAACCTATGTTGAAAAGTGTAGATTTCTGATTAAATACGCAGTGGTTTATATAAATTAACTATAATACCTTTGAATTTGGAATTTCCCTTCCCAATAGAATTTTCTAAACTGTATGCACTGGTCCAAAGCAGCAACTGAAAAATCTTACTCTTGTTTTTGCCTTTTTATATCCTTTTTTTCATAGTGAAAATATTTCATTCAGGTACTTATATTTATCACCTTACAAAAAGAACTGTTTGTGTTCATTATATCTCTTGGTTCAACTACCATGTCTAATCTAAACTATGTTTTTTTCATATCATCAAGATGCGTTTGTAGGACAGACTCTACTCATTGTAAAGCTTCCCCTTAACGAAATTCTTTGAATCAAAATAATTAAAAATGTTAAGCTCGCCACTGTAATTATTAAATTTTAATTTCACATTTCTAGCAAGAATTCTAATTTGTTTTATAAGAGTCATACTCATAAAGACCAAATTCTGCAGAATTGTATTGGTTATTCAGCAAGGATTTTTTAGTAATTTTTTATTCAATCAGCAAATGTTAATTTACTGCTCTGGCTTTGTTTTAAATCTATGAGTCTGTTGACCTAAAGTAGAAAGAAAACTGTGAAAATGAGTTGAAATTAACCTTTGCTAAGGTAAAGAGAGGACATGAAATGACGCTATGACTTTTTCTTTTCTTTTATAATGTAAGAAGGCAATTTAATTATTATTCTGTCACTGAGCTAATGACTATTTAACCCTTACAAATGACAGCCTACATTAAAACATGGAGCTGGCCCACAGCTTTAGCACTAAATACTATTTTTATATTTGATATTGTTTAATACTAAATACTAATACTAATTTTTCCCATTTTAAATTTGTTTTTGCTAGTTTCAATCAGAATGGAAAACTGTTTTCAATGTCATTACTTAGATTGATTACAGACACACACAAAAACCTTTGAAGTTTAATGCATTATATCTTTGAAATGGAGGATTTTGAGAGATTGGGTAGGTTTTATTTAGTAGTTTCAACAGCAAGGTTTTAAGAAGGTTTTTAAAAATAGAAGGTTAAGCAAAAAAATCTACATACACTGTGTTCTATCATGCCAAATAAATTTCTGCTAAAGCATTAAATCCTTGCAGCAGAACTCCAACCAGTATCAGAGAACAGAGTCAGATTGCAAATACTTCCACCTGTATTTGAGAAAATATTAGACATGGAGATATTAGACATGAAATCTCCTCATTCTCATTGTTGTTGGGGTTGTGAAGAAACAACTGCATTCCCCCAGCATGAGCTGTTTTTGTTACAGCTCTCTGCAGTGATGGCTTCTCTGCACATTTTTATCCACAGGTGTGATTACTGCCTTTGCACTGTTATCTGACACTGGCTTGGCATAACTTGGGCATAATGACTCTGACAGTGCCATTTGGCCTCCTGGAGGACTTTGAGGGCCACTTGTCCCCTTCTGGTGCTGCATGAGTGGTGACAGTGACTAGTGCCCTGGGTAACTTCTGTAAATTGTTGTGACTTAGAGCAGCAGTGGGAAAACAACAATTGAATCACAGTGTAAATTTGTACATGATGCTAGGCTTTTCTTTACAAAGTGAGCTAAAATCAATGCTGGATTTAATTTTCAAAAGTGCAGTGTTTGATGTTTGATTCAGCAGTTCAGTTGTCATAACTGATTGTGTATGTTCCAAAAACTGAGCATTCATACACATCCACTGAAGGTGAACCAGCTTTTATAGATTTTTTTTTTCTAATTGAAGTAGTAATTACCCTCCGAGAACAGGTTATCTGTTGTTATAAAGAAACCAAAAAAGGTATGTATGAAGCAGGTGACCAGTATAGCTGGAAAATCTCTATAGTTTTCTGCTAATTGGATGAAAAGGAGAAGAAAAACAACACTAATCCAGGGACACTACATTGTACCAGCACTCCTTAAATGTTCTAGTGCTTTATTAATTTTCTGGCCTTGTGCTGTCTTTGAATATGCAGCTGAAATGGAGATAGGACAATGTGATAATTTGCTCCAGGACATGTACTTCTTGAATTTCTGTTCACTGTAAAAAAATCCCAGTTTTAATTAAGTTGCTTTCAACTAATTCAAGTTCTCCTTAAAATTGTAATTTAGATGTGTTATAACTGACTGAGCTATCCTATTGATTTCAAAATATTGAAATAAAAGTCAAATATATTTTCCTCTTTCTTTTCTGCTCTCTTCTGTGGGAGCAACATACTGGAATACAATAGAGTTATGATAGAAGTAGTTCCTGGGTTAGTTTTCGTTTGTTTAGGGGATTTGGGAAGTTGTTTGGTTATTTAAGTTCTACAGGCACTGAGAGGGTTATACTTCTTTGTGTCCTTTTTGATTTTCATGTATTTGACCTGATTTTCCCTGGAAAAGAAAAACCACCTATTTTAGGGTACTATGAAGTTTTTAAGAAACCTTCTAGGTGTACAGATGGCTAAGTTTTGTTATTTTAGGGCCAAGTGTGCAGATTTATTTACAGAAACTTCATCTAAGCATCTGAATGATTTTTATTTACTTAATAATATCCCAAAAGCTCTTCCCAAAATCATACTTGGGCTATGTTCAGATAAGGCTAATGTTACACAGAAAATGAGGTCTGATATCAACAGAGGGAATTTGAAGTCTAAACTCAAGATAACAGACAGCTTTGTGAAAGAAATTTCTTGAGATGCAGAGCTTGTTGACCACACAATAGCAATGTCACTCTGCTCCTAGGAGGTTCAGCACTATTTCTATGTGTGGGTTTTTTGTTGGTTTTTTTCTCTCTTGTGGAGCAAGAAGTGAAGGATCTGTATTATTCAGCATTGCCTTCACCTTTCTGATCAATGTGACACTAAAGACACATTACAGGCAGTGTTTTACAACTAGAATAAAAAAACCAGAAAAATGTTTAGTGCTCTTTGACCTCCCAAACATGTTTTATATACACAGGCGAGCTACTAACCTATAACAGTATTAACTTGTCCAGGTAGACTAAGGGCCTAATCCCAAAGGTTTAAGATTCTGAGTCATGCTGATAAATAATATAATCTCCCATTTTTCAAATGGGCCTTTGGCGTTTTGCTTGTAACAGTATATTCTGCTTCTGGCCTTGGGAATCTCTGGTATGTTGCAGCAAGTTTTCTGAACAACTATAAAATGCAGAGCTTTTGCAAATCAGTGTTTAGTGCCATGCAGGAGGATTCAGTCTCATGAAACAGCAATAGGAAGTGGGGATTAAGAGAAGTTTCCTTTGATCATAATGTGGACATGAACATCTTTTAATGGATTTGAAAATTCTGAACCCTTACTGAGAAAATCTGCAAGCCTGGAGAATTTATTAAGTACAATCTTAAGCAAATTACAGATTTGTCAGATCCAAAGGCTGATGGAAAAATATAATTTGGCAGTAGGTTAGAAGGGCATGAAACTTGTACTAACACTAGAAAAAAATTTTTTGAAAAGTCATTGCATAAAGATAGACAGTATTTACAGAGTTACTACAAGGTCTTGGCAGAAGTGTTGATCAAATACAGACGTAACATTTTAGATTAGAACACAGAAATTTTTATGCCTAGCTGAGATTAAACAAACATCGGCCAGAATCCTTTTCTTCTGTGTTTGATACTGTAAGCTATTCACCCATTTAATTAAAACAGTATAAAGAAAGGCAATGTCAGGGCCATAATTACAATGTGGATGTCCTCCATGAAATAAATAATTTTAAATTCAAAATATCCCAGGATGTAAAAATGAGAAACTTTTCTCCATTTTCTTTGTTGAGTTTATGGTTGGAATTGCAGAAATCCTTTGTGAGTAGTTCCTTAATTGCTAATTACTGCTGGGCTGATAAAAGATGGCCTGTTTTAGTGCCTTATTTCAAAACATTTCCAGGATTTATATTTCCTGTTCTTGTTTGTTGTAATTTGTGTGTGTGCATTCCTTCACTAAGAGAAGTACACAGCACAGCCATTAAGCAGGATACAATCGTCAGACTTTTCTCTGTTTTCATATTGAATTGGCAGAATAAAATATGAGTTTCGGGAAATCCATATAATTTCTTCTTGATTACCCCTTTTTTTTTCCCTTCTGCTTTCTTGTAAAAAAGTTTTGCAAAAGTTCAGACATCACAAAGAGAAACTGGAACACTAAAATAGTACTATAAAACTCAAGGTTGAAATTGAAAGCTTCCATTATAAATATCAATAATTTTTGTGAATTAAATGCTGTAAGCTCACCATATATTTCATTTATGTGGTCTGATCAGTAAAACTTCTCAGGAGAATTGAGTAGTTGAAAGAATTACCTAAAAGTTCTGATATTATAAGAATCCTAGGAATTACACTGAAAAATCAAAGAATTTTGAAACTGCCTGCAACTACTTCTAATTTTGATCCTAGAGGTTCACTGACTTAATTGATGACATTTAGGTATTCAACTACTAAATGGGAGTTACTTATGGAACCCTTAGACTTTTAAACAATTTCACCTAGTGTCTTTGGGACCTCTAGCTGATTGTAGGTAAGATTGTAAGTTATTAGAGACTGAGGTACAGCAGTTGACCATCTGGGGAGAGCATGATGCCATGTAATAATTTAAATACTGTTAAAAAACTAGTAAAAAGTAGGTGGTTTTGGCTAGCATTACAGGTGAAAAAAACCTGCCTAATGGTCAAATACTATTATAAAAACTGTCAAAACTTGCAAGCGTTCTTATTTTAAAGATGAGACTTTAGAAGTCAGAATAATTGCCCTCCAAAATTCTTGACCCCCTTCTTGGCAATGATACTATTTTTGTTTTGTCAGCATCACCAATGAATACAGCTGCTATACTGTATGAAATAATTGTATTATATGACAGATAAAACAAGGAGTATGCATCATACTATCAATAATTTAATTTTACAAAGGAATTTTACATCTTAATCTGTTTGACCATCACTTTCACTTAGACCCTGAAATAGAATTATGTTATTGTGTTCTTTGCTATAATCTAATTTTTAACCCATAAGGAAATGTCAGGTCACATTTATAGCAATCTAGGGGGCCTCTGAGCCAGACTGGAAGGTCATTCTGTTTGAGCATTGTAAACGAACCTGTCCAGAAAAGTTTTGGTTAAGGACAACCAAGGTCTCATTACACAGTTAATTTACCCAAATACCAGTAAAAGCAATGCCAAGGTTGTTGCTATCTGCCGCATGAAATTTGAAGTGGTATCAAATATCCAAGAATTAATCTTTTACTATGAAGCTTGGGAAGAAATTTTATTTAAAAAATTTTGGACAAGATCATTATGTTACAGAGCAAATAACTTCAAGCAAAATAACCTTGTGTTAAAAATTAAACAGGCTGTATTTCAGTATTATGAAAAGTAAGGATTTATTTATGTTTTCTCAGTGTTCCACACTACTCCAAGAGGCTTGACTAACTTTCATAGCCTTCCTAGACTGCTACACTGGCATGATCAAATTCTACCTAGAGACTTTTTTGGCACTAAACTGTGACTCCTTTTCATACATATGACTGTGCATTTGTTATACACACCATCAGAGAACAGGACTGCAAACTTGAAAGCGATTTCCACCTTACTTAGGTAGTGCTGGCACTAGAAATCAGGAGAAATAGAGATGCAGCTGTGGGTGATGCCTAAATCACTAATTAATTTGTGTTCCTCCATAGGCAGAAAGAAAAAAGGAATAAAATGCCATTAAAAATGTTTGAAGGGCCAGTCAACATATTCTAGTTATATATAGTAGATTTTGTGCTCTGACCATAGTTTTGAAGTGGTATTTGTCTATTTTGCAACACTGCAATAAGGTTTCAATAAGCTCGTCTTTAAGATGAGATTATTCAAGATGGTGCAAAACCAGCAAGATGCTGAATCCAGTGCTAAGCCACATATTTTAAGCAATACACTGGTAAACTCAGCCAAAACAATTGACTGTTTTCAGTTCTTTCCTGATATTAACTATTTTTCCCATCCTCTCTCCATCTTCTTTCCTGATTTATATTATTTATAGAGTATGAATATTATACATAGCAGGAGAGGAGACAATACTCCTTGAAAATAGAGCTGGTGTAAATTAAAGCTTTGGAGTTATATACTGTGATATAAACAATGGAGAGAAGATCTGTAAGGAAGAAGAAAGATTTTGTCTTTCTGCATCATCACAAGCTATTTTAACAATGAATAAAAAAAAATAACTGAACTAAGGTAATTTGAGCAATTGCAGTTGTCTTCTTCCAGTCAAAGAGCTATATATGGTTGGTTTTGTTGATATCATGGAATTTCACATGATGACACATATAAAAAATCTCATATTTAGAGCTGAAAAGTCCTTTTACCTTTGGTGTCGTTCAGGAAGGGAATAAAACTTATTCTCATAAACAGAGGCTCCTGGTGTCAGGAATACAGACAATGCACAGGAGAAAAAGAATTTTGCATATAAAACATTCTCTGTTTACCACTCTGTAGAAATTTCTACATTCTGCACTGGAAAACCTAAAAGTCCCAGAGCAGTTAAATGCAATATATTTGATTTTCTCAACACCAAAGTGCTATGAATCTCCTGGAAGAAGTTGAATGATCTGTCATCGTTGGTAATGTTTAGTGAGCTTTTGCCACAACAGTTTGATTACTTGATTCTCTTGAAGGCTTCTTCCCTGCTCCATCTCTCTGGAGAGCTGTAATGAGACACTTGTGAGTGTTGAAAACACCACAGGTTGCAAAAGCAATCTCTTTGCCAAGCTAAGAACAAATCTTTTGCAAGTTGTTTTTCCTTTGTTCTCTTTTCAGTGTTAGGCATGTTGGTCACAGATCTGGCACCAGCCTTCTCATGTTTAACTTCAGGACATCCATAACTGTCAGAACCTGTATTATTACTGAAGTGACTTCATGTGTGAAGCAAGGATTTGCAGTACTCCATGGTCCAAAGATTCTCATTTGGGATCACACATGGGTACAATTTTCACTAGAAAATTCTTTAGTGTAGTCTCTAATGTAGCAAAGTGTTGATTTCTGCCAATAAATTCTGTAAGAGCTAAAGTAAACCCTGGAAACTTGAGCCTGAGGAAATACAGGCAGATTAACTTCTCCCCTTAAATCAGAGATGGGTTTGGCCAAAGGAGACATTCTTCAGGGCAATCAACACTAGCTTTTTTTCCCATTCCTACTGCATGAGGCATAATGCTTACAAATAAGGTAGACAACTTTTGTGACGTCCAATGCCGCGGCCCGGAGCAGGGAA
>VZRM01005614.1:98891-234540 GCA_013397955.1 Grantiella picta | reverse complement strand
GTGGGGGGGGGGGGGGGGGGGGATTGTGTGTATCTGTTTTTTTGCTTTTTGTTTGGATGATTTGTTTCACTTTGGTTTGTTTGCAGGAACCACATCTAAGAAAATATTTAAGAATAACTGAAATTAACACTGTAAGAGTAACTTCCTGTCCACTAAACTCTTTTCAACAACCTCTGAGGATTTTGTCAAAAGCATCAGGAGCAGCAAGGGAAAAAGTACAAAGATTTGTACTGGAAGGTTTTCAAGCTTCTTTTGCTAACCTTGATTTCTTTGAAGTGTCCCAGGAAAGAGCTTCTCAGATCATAAAATCCCAATCCTCAGAGAACTTAGACTTCCAGTTTCCAAACAGTTAATTAGCTCTGATCCTCAGCCCATGAGCAATGCTTCATGTTTATGTAAGAACAATTTTTAACAGAAGAAAAATCAAGAGGCAACATCAGTAACTCAGCATAGCAGGATAAATTATGTGCAATGTTATTATTGTAAATAATGCCAGTTTGTCTATTATTACAACTTACCTGAGAGCTCCTGGAGTGGGGCCAGTGGAGGCTGCAGAGGTGATTTATAGGGACTGGAGCATCTCTTACAGGGAAAGGCTGAGGGAGCTGGGGCTGTTCAGCCTCCAGAGGAGCCCCAGCTGAGAGGAGCCCTCATCCCTGTCTGTCCCTGCCCGCAGGGAGGGCTCTGAGCAGGGCCAGGCTCTGCTCCAGGGGCCCAGCAATGACACCAGAGGAACAGTCAGGAACTGATGCCCAGGAAGTTCCACCTGGACACAAGGCAGAACTTCTGTCCTGTGCAGTGACCGAGCCCTGAACAGATTGTCTAGAGAGGGTGTGGAGTCTCCTCACAGGAGATATTCCACTCTGGACACAATCCTGTGCCATGTGCTCTGGCATGGCCCTGCTGGAGCAGGGAGGTGGGACCAGATGCACCACTGTGGTCCCTTCCAGACTGACCCATCCTGGGATTCTTTACTGGAACCTCTAAGTAGTGATACACTTAGAATTGAAAACGATTTCTTGTTCTTCGCTACTGCTCTTCTTTCTACTTCCTTGTATTTTCGTATGCAAGACCCACACAACACTGGGCACTCCTGTTAACACCCTGCTTCACACTTAGCCTCCTTCTCTAGTTCCACTGCTGCAATTCACTGGTAATAAATGTTACAGGCTGGACTAATTCCACTGTGTTAATTTCATCCAAGCAATACTTGATCTTACTTCTCACTCTGACTCACTGTTTGTTGCTCAAGCTGGATTCTTATACATTAAGCCTTCCATTAGTTTATCTCCCCCTCCAGTGCAAACATCTTCATTTAGGAGCTATATCATCTGCATTGTTACATTAATCTGTGTTGAGGCCAGTGTGATAAAGAGTTTTTGAATCTTGAATAATCAAGAAAAATCCGTTCATAGTTGCATTTCTGCCTC
The DNA here is from genome assembly GCA_013397955.1 of Grantiella picta. Classification (NCBI taxonomy): domain Eukaryota; kingdom Metazoa; phylum Chordata; class Aves; order Passeriformes; family Meliphagidae; genus Grantiella; species Grantiella picta. Next base: position 233,110 of record VZRM01005614.1, on the reverse strand, counting down.
CTGGGGAAAATCGTAAAGATGTCACATAGTTATAAAGAAATAAAGCTAGAGGGCACTGGAAGTTTTGTGGAAGGGAGTGTTCATTGTTCTTTATACCTGCCATTGGGTATTAATTCCCATATCTTCTGGAAGAATTGTAAGGCGTGTGTCATCTAAGCCACCTTTTGTCTATTCAGTCTGCAGAATTTACAGATGGTCATGCTTTTACAACAGCTTTGCTTCCAATTGCATAAGCAGAAAGAAAAAAATTTGTAATTGTTATTACAAACACTGTGACATCGAATAAATACATTAATAGCCACGGGTTGTCTCACATGTCTGTGCATTTACAGAAAGAATATGTGGAAAGAAGGGAACTGGATTCAGGTTTTACAGTTTTTGAAGCAACATCCTGCAAATACATGAGGTATCAGCAATCAGCCTGGCCTGCAGTCATGGTTTAACCACGTAAGCAGCTCAGCCCCACAGAGCCACTCACTCCCTCACACCTGGGGGATGGAGAAGAGAAGCAGAAGAGTAAGAGTGAGAAAACTCGTGGGCTGAAATAACACCACTTTAATAGATAAAGCAAAAGCTGCATGCACAAGAAAAGCCAAAACAAGGATTTAACTCACGGCTTCCTGTGAGTCTTTGCAGGCAGGCAGGGGCAGGTGCTCAGCCATCTTCAGGAGAGCAGGGTTCCATCACACATAACTGTGACATGGAAAACACCACCACTCCAAACATCCCACCCTTCCCTCTTTCCCCAGATTTATATACTGATTATGATGCCATATGGGATATTCCTTTGGTCATTTGGGGTCATCTGTTCCAGCTGTGTCCTCTCCCAACTCCCTGTGCACCCTCCTGGCTGCTGGGGTGGGGTGAGAAACAGGAAAGACCTGGATGCTGTGCAATCACTGCTGAGCAATAGCTAAAACACCCCTGTGTTACCCACACTGCTTCCAGCACAAAGGCATGGTAGCTGCTATGACTGAAATGAGCTCTGTCCCTGCCCAAACTCGCACACCTACAGAAAAGGATGTAATGCTGAGGGGCAGAAGTGCTGACCAGTCTTCCAGCCTCTGCCGCTAGCCTGCTGATGGGCTTGGGCAAGTCCTTGTATTTTTGTCCTTCCAACTGCACCGTGGAAGCAGTGCCCTTGTTTGCTAAGTGCTCTCAGACCCACAGGTTAAAGTGATGCCCAAAAACCCAGATGTTTTCAGACATGAGGGCAAGAGACAGGAAGTCTACTAGACCTGAAGGAAGGCAGGCCATGTCTATATGGCAGAATAGAGCACAGTGGGGAAGGACTAAACAAATAGATAAATAAATTTCATCCTGGTGTCACCGAATCTGCAGGAAAAAGAAAAACCCTCCAACAACATTTTTAATATTAGAGAGTCAAGGCATTACTTTATTATCAGGCCAGGATGTACCACAGAAATCATCTCATCTACACATAGCCCGGGTGTGCAGAGAGAATCATTCCATGATACATGGCTTTTACCCGATTTCTCAGATATTTTATACAGTAAAAATACACAGAAAAGCATTGGGCCAGTGTTCATTTGTCCACAGTTGAGCAAACCCCCAATATTCAGTCTCTCATTGGATCAGAATCTCCTCGTCTCTGATGCTAATTAAATTCTTCATTCTTCAGTTTTTCTTATCAGTCCTGGCCGGGCCAGGATGTCTTCAGCCCTGCTGGAGGTGACATCTGGGGTAGCTGCTTGTGATAGCCACCATGTTCTGCGGATGTTCTGTTGATAACCACAATGTCCCACGGATGTTCTGTTAATAGCCTTTATCTTTCTGGTTATCTTTGGGGTCACTCCCAATCTGTTGATATGCTGAGTCCATCAGACCTCATCTGGTAGAACAATGCCATGAAATAAACCTAAAATTCCTTTTCCCGGGGTAAAGACAAACAAAAGACAAACAAAGACAGAACTTTTGACTAAGGTTACACAAAATTTTTAACCTGATATATTTTCCAACACTGGGACTGTAAATGCTTAAATGGTATCTTTTTTCTGTGTGGAAAAACCACGTAAAGACACTCATTTATGGCAATAGGTGTCTCGTTTCAGCCCTAGCTCTGATCATGTCTTCTGTGTGTTGCTTTTGCACCTCATCATAAAAATAGGCTCCGCTGTGACACAGCAGAGGCTTAGAACTGAAACCTGAACTGGATATTTACTCATGGGACTCTCTCAGTTTAACCTGGAAGTCTCTGTGTTGCAGCTGAACCGTTGGGAAGTGCATGTTGTTGTCAGGCCAGCAGTTCAAGTTCTTTCAAATGTGCACTATGAGGCAGCTGGAGTCCTGGGCTGAGCTGCCTGTTCTGTGGCAGGAAGGGACTGAATTCTGCTTTGCTGGATTCGGTTTTGCAGCCTACACCATTGTTTTCAGTCTGCCTTTGCCTCCACATGCAATGAAGGCAATGCTGTCACACCCACAAGAAGGGGTGCATCTGCAGTTGTCACGGTGTTTGCTCTGTGCATAACTGGAGCTGGTAACTGTGCTTACACCAGAACATCACCAAGTGACATCACTCAGGCTTGCCAGTTACAAGGGGGGAGTCTTTGTGCACCCAGGAGCATGTCAAGATGGGGAATGATATGAGCTCACATCCCTCTGCCTACCCCGACAGTGCCCCTGAGGCTCCAGGCTGTCAAGCTCTACATGATGTGCAGAGAAATCCTATACAACGATGACAGCACCACGATCTTTCCTTGCAGGTGCTGCAAGGGAGTCTGGGCACCTTGCATGTCCATGTTCTGCCAAACAATCTGAAAACTCAAGGCTAAAAAGTAACTCCCCCCTCCCCAGACATATGGATGTTTGATGCACAGCAAGCCCTGGTCCTTTATTGGGCCTCACCAGCAGCAGTGCTCTGTAAGCTCTGCATATTAATCTATATTTCCTGTGAGGAAAGAAGAGGGTGAGGCAAGGCTCTATCTGGAGATTCCAAAAGACACAAGGCGAAGGTGGATCATGTGATAAATTAAATTCAACCCAGATCACAGCTTGTGAAGAGGCATCCGAGGGAGCTGGCAGGACTCAGCCTGGAGAAAAGGAGGCTTGGGGGACCTTGTGGCTCTGCACAACTCCTGACAGGAGGGGATAGCCAGGGGGGATCGGGCTCTACTCCCAGGGAACAGGGACAGGAGGAGATGAAATGGCCTCAAGACTACATGGTTACCCCTGGTTGGCTGTGACTGGTTTAGGAGGCAGTCGTGTGAGAAAAGACTGCTTAAGTGTGTGTGCAGTGAAGGAAAGAAAGACTGAGAGTTCAACCTGCTTGGCCTTCTAGCTCTTCTTTATGGACAGACATTAAAAAAAAAAAAAACAAATAAGGAAGGTGGGTTTTTGTTCGGGGCTGGGGGTGGTTGGTTTCTTTTTTTTCCATTTCAGAACCTAAATATCCTGCTGTAAAGCATGCTGAGGGGAAAAGTGATTCAGAGGTCAAGTTCATTTTCATGTGAGGCCTGGTGATCTGGCTGGTATGTAGGTGTACATGGGTTTTTTCCCCTACATCTTTTTGTTTCTGCACTTAAACTGTTACCAGTGCTGAACAGCAGATGGAAAAAAATCAGTAATAAAAGATTACAACCCCAAGCTTTTGTTTCTTTTTTTCAGGTCTCTTTAAATGTAAAACAAAACCTATATAAACGTTATTTTCAACAGACCCATGTATGCTTACAGACCTTATCTGTGTTGAACTTGGAGGGAATTTTTAAAGTGGGAATAAGGAAAAAAAACAAGAGCATAGCCCTTAGCAGGAAAGGTCATGCACAGGACTGTGTGTATGAGCATTCTAAATGTATTTTTAGGTTTTAGAAGATGTTTATATTTCAATTAAAACCTGTGAGGCTTGCTCCCCCTGAAATAGAGGAGAAAAATACTCTCATCAAAATGTCCTGCAGCAAACACATAGGTGATGAAAAAGGAATTAAAGGTAATAAAGGCAACTCAGGTTTTCCATCTGTGGAGTTGTTGGCTCAAGCAGGGAATAGTTCAATTTCTCGAGCAATGTAGGAAGAGCTGCTCCTTGTAACTACCATTACAGTAAAGTATAGAAACATTCCTGTAAAAAGCATCAATCATATTACTTTTATTTTGAGTTAATTTTAATGCATCATCAATATCACCTTAATTCAACTGTTAAACCAATAAAGTACTTTGTGGGCGGAGCAGATTAGAATTTGAGCTACATTTTTTAAGCTGTGTGGTTGCAGTTACATTAACCCCAAAACATCTTTTACTGATATATGTACATCTTGTTCATCTTTCTTTCAGGCTATGCAAGATCATGCACAGGAACATAAACCAGCCACAGCACAAATTGTACTCTCTATTCTCATGAGAACCAGCAAATCTTTCATACCTTTCTAAGTCCATTTTTGGGCATTCCTTAGAAAATTCTCTCTGCTTTGACCAACAAGATTTTTTTTTATATATCCATTAGTAAAAATGATGGGTTTTAATCTTCATTTTCTTCTGTATTCTGAAGGGCAAGAGGAGACAGAATGGTGGCCAAAAATAGGCTTTGAAGCTGCACTGAGAGAAGTAACTTAGTGATTTCCTTCCTTTTTTGTGTTTTCTCAGCCTTCTTCAGAGCCATAGCACAGCGTGTATTCTGGAGGCAGGCAAGGCTGAGACAGGATGCAAATGACTGCATTAAAGCTACTCTTTCCATAACTCCGAGGGATGGCAGAGGATGTCACATACGCGGCCGTGGTGATGCTGCCGAAGGAAAGGCCACACGGTCCCTCTGGGACATCAAACCCAGGTAAAACATCTCATCCAACCTTGGGCACACACTGTTTGCTCTCTGGTGCTCTCTCTCTTTCATGTTTTAAATTGGATAAAACTAGAAGAATGTCATAAAATGCTGCATGGGAAGGGTGAGAAGTTGGAATAGTGGAAGAGATCTTCACCAGATACAAATCAGCAAAGCTGCTCCAAAATCAGAGCCCTCAAGGAGCAGCAGCTCAGGTCTGGTCCCGGGCGTTAAGCAATAGAATGAGAAAGAAAAGGTGTTCATTGTTTGAATAATGAGCATAATATTTCTTTTAAAATAAGCAACATGATCAAGACAATGCTCCACTGAATTACTACCTCTTCCACAAATCAGGTCAATGCAGTTTATGTTCATGGAAAAGGAGCAGTAAATTAGCCAGTGAATCAGAGAAGTAGTGGCAGCTGAAAGTGCAATCACTGTCACAGAAGGAAGTACTGAATCCTAAACACTTCCTGCTCTTTGTCTTTAATTTTCCAGTGGTGATTTTCCCAGAACCAAATTATGCATCTGTGATCACTTCATACATATGTTAAAAAAACCCAAAGGATTAAGGCAATATTCAGGGTAAGGAGATGATTTAAACTAAATTTTTTTAAGAAGTAACATCTATACTACTTGGGGAAAAGAAAGTAATTCATTCATGAAAATATGTGGACAAAATTCTGGATCACAGCTAATAGGAATGAGAACTTCTCATTATGAGCAAATAGGAAGTATTTGTGACATCAGACTAAGGATATTTTCATGCTTTCATTAGTAATTAATGTATTTAATCCCTGAAAGAAACAATATTGTGTAATGAGCATTTTCAGGTGTTCCACTTACAATGGCGGTTAATGATGATGATAATAATGCTCTGAATACATGCACTTAAATGACACAAAATAATATCTTTTATATATTTTTACAATTCCAATATCCAAAAGATAAAAATGAATTTACTTTTTGTATATATGACAGGAAAGACTACCTTAGACTGCGTATTCATGCATCCATGGATGTTGTTTGTACTGCTGTAACCTGTGCAGCACAAAGCACAGAGGGCTGGCCTGGAATTTTACTCAGTATCCAAAGTGATAACAATTATTTGTGAAGGAAGACAGACCTCAAATCTTGATTTGAGACATCCAAAACTCGGTCATTCTGTCAAGGGAAGCCTTGATTTTGGATAGGCCAGTTCCAATGAAATTTATTGTTAACATCTGGATGGTTCTTATTAAACTTTTCTTGAACTAATTTTAACTCTTAATATTTTCTCACATGAAGTTACTGGCCATAGTAATCAAGAGATTTCTCAATGCCCTTTTGCCTTTAAATATTTAACTTGTCAAAAAATGCTAATCATTTTTGTGGATGTGTTTCTGTTCATGCTCCAGTATTTCCATCTCCTTTAAATAAATGGGCACCAGAGATCTACCCAGTATTTCTACAAGTCTTGGTTATGCTGTCTTAATTATACAGAGACAAAAATCTCTTAAATAATCTTTTCTTCACTGTTTATAGCTCCCATTATCATCTTCCCCACTCTTATGTCTGATTATACTCGAATACATTTTGTTTGCCTGGGCTTGAACTTACAGGGCTCTCATCATGGCTATTTATTGTTTTGCCAACCTTTCTGTTACTTTCAGATTTCATTAGCAATTATTTTCCTACTTGTTTTGACACAAACAGAAAAAGCACCAAATATAATTAAGCAGTATTGGACCTAATATCAGTACAAAACATGCTAGAAATATCTCGTTGATGACAATGATGTCACCATCTTCATCATTAACATGCACTAACTTGCTGCTAAAATAGTTTGGAGCAGGACTTTGAAGCTGGTTCTCCAAGGGAGGATCTCAGCTCCAAGGTGGTGGAGCTCCCTGTGGCAAGTGCCACCAGCTCTTCCCTTGGCACTGTCCCAGCTCTGTGACATGTTGGAATGTCCCCTGAGTGGAAGAACAAACGAAGGAGAGTACAACTCTATCACCAAACAAAAAAACTATCAACAAACAAAAAAATCATCCTCAAACAACTATCACAATTAGTTGTAGCCTGCTATTGGTTGTGAGCTTAATTTCTTGGTCGCCTCCTTAACCTCCTGGGCTGCTCTAGGTGTTGACCAGCTCCACCTGGACCATCTCCAGCTTCCCCCAGAGCCCTGGGTGGGCTGCCCCACATCTGGACACAACATTCCCTGATGGACAACCCACAGGAACGCTCCCTGTCTGCACATTGACCAAATAGATGCTTCCAATAAACAGAGGTGTTTTCCTGCACCTGACAACAGGCACAGGGAAATGAAGTGAAATTCCAGTTTTAGTAAGTGACAGAGATTTCCACCTTGTTGTTGAATTAGATGAGGGTGTGGAAACATCCATCAGAACTAAGGTTAGGTGGTATTTTAACACCCCCTCCTGACTCCTGAGGACTTCACATTCAAATAATCATGTGCCCATACACACTGTAACAGAAGTAATAATTTTGTTTAAATATTCAGCTTGCATGAGTAATTATTTTCTTGCAGCCTTGGAGATGTTCTTTGAAGAAAAAGACCTTTATTTGAGAGACAAATTATTTAATAATACTAGCAGATTGTCTAAAGCATGTATTTTAGAAGTGTCTCCATTTACAGGGCTAGTGCATTTAAAAGTTTAAAAGTCCTGAGTGTTTTTTGAAAATTATTTACATTCTAAAAAGAAAAGTTTTTATGGGCATTTGTTTTTGAGAACATTACATTTAATTTACAAGTTTTCTGTAGTTCATTGTACTAATAAATTTAAATAAAGCAATCAACAATTTTATTAGATCAAATTCTCTAAAGCATAGACTAGCTCACCTGTATGAATAAAACTTATTTGCCAATCAGGTCCCCAGTGTTTTTCTTACTGTAAAACCTCTCCACACTTCAGCAATTTTCATATGAAATGTTGCCTCATTTTTGCTTAATGAGACTCTCATATTTCACTGATCAGTGAAATTTAATACAACATTTATTTTTAAAAGCCCCAGTGATCAAAAACTAAGGCAGCAGTACAGAAGCTTATTCTTGATACAGATGGATAAAATCTCTCAATTTATGGAACTAAAAGCAGTGTCCCAAAGGTCCAAACATCTTCCATAACACTAACTAGTAGCTCTGCAACATGTCCAGGGAAATAATATTGAAAACCTGTTCAGAAAGAATCCATGTGCCTTTAACCCACACCGTGTGACTTCAAAGCCATTTTTGGTTTTGTTTTGGCAATATGCTTCTGGAAAAGGATGTCTTCAACCAGAGGTCCATTCCTCTGCTGTTACAGGCACCACCTCCAATGCCCTGGTATAAACACTCACAAGTCAGGAATGCCCCCAGGAATTGCCTTGCTGCAGTGGCATTTCTCTGAGTATTGGTTTTCCCTTTGATATCTCTCTGCCCCACAAAGCAGTCACGGCTCTGATGCTCCTCCAGCCCCTGTGATACCTTCTGAGATGGCTTAGCAACAGGTGGGATGCTTGCCGTGGGTAGTATCCAGGTCTTTCCCATCCTTCAGTCTGTTTGTCTGCCTCCTGCTCCAGCCCCATAGCACCCAAGCAGTTCAAAGCTTATGGAGGAGGATTTTACTGCCTGACAGCAGGAAGAAATGGGAAATCATCATCTTGCCTGTCATTGCCTAAGAAAAGGAAAAAGTTGAACAAGCAGCCCTGGAAACGCATGCCCTTATGCATACAGACTCAGTCTCTTTATTGTTCCTCCACTTGGTGATTTGCACAACCACAAATGTCAGTGTTTTCCTCTCCTTACAGGAAACCTGATCACGTATGCTGAGCTGCACGTGAAGCCCAAACCCCGAGGGAACAGCAGAGCAGAGACTTCCGCTCCTGGTACTGTGCAATTTTGTTTGGTTACTAATTATAGGTGTAGTTTTTCCTATTGCCCAACATTGAAACCTGTTATCAAGAGCCTTTACATACACTCTCTCAGTAAAGGACTGATTTATCTTTTCATCTGCTGCTTTTTTTTTCTGCTGGGTTCTCAGGTTACAGACTTTCCTTGTAAAAATAATATTGAGAGATGTTTTTAAAATAATCTAAAAAAAAATGCCTTTGTGCCCTATATGGAAAGTGTAGTAAAGCAAAGTAAAAATCCATGTTTTTTAGGAACCCTCCTCTGAATGTCTCTGCAGGAAGAGCCCCAGGGACACATTTGACTTTGGAAGCAGGGTAATACTCAGGTCTCTAAGTGCCATTAGTGCCCTGGCAATTGTCACCCTCCCTGTGCTGAAAGATCTGTCTGCCAGGGAAAGGGAACCTTACAACAGATAGCTCAGGCAGCCAGAGGATGGAGCAGTTGCTCATTTCATGCCGGCAAGGTCAGGGAAAAAGAGGTTATGACAGTGCAAGCCTGCGTCTCATGAAACTGGCACCTTAACCCCAAATTTCCTCGGGTTCTGCAGCTTCCTGAATGTTTCCCTCTGACACATGGTGAATGTCAAACAGCTGGAGAGATGGTTGGTTTGATGCACTTTCCTGTGCCAGGGGTGTCAGTATGGGGCTTTTTTTCCTGTGCATTTAGGGGAGTTATTTTTGAGCTGTGGGACAGGCACACTAATGCTTGGAAGCAGAGAGGAGGAACATGCCACAGGCCATCCCTAACACCACAGCCATCCCTGACACCACAGCCCATCCCTGACAGACACCATAGCCAAAATATTTTTATTTCACTTCCATGTATGCAAAATGGACCCAAATTTTTAATAAGTAAAATGCCACCACATCCTTCCAACAGCAGACTGATTTTAGGCAGGTGATTTCTCTGTTGTTTCCCCAGTGTTAATTTTAACAGTGCCAAGACCTTAAGCTGTTCTTTCTCCTGCCTCCCTCCAGGCTGCCAGCACAGGTGCTCAGCCTGGTTCTACATGGTGCTGGTCCTGGGTGTCCTTGTGCTCATCCTACTGGGAGTTGTGGCCATACAAGCCAAGCAATGTGAGTAGATCCTACCTCCTGCTTCAACTCTTCATTTCAGACATAGTTAAATCTCTGAGAGCTGAGAGAAAAATTCCCTTAAGTATCACTCTAAAAGGTGACAATTTTTACACAAATACGGGAAATAAGAGACCCTTTACAAAGGCCTGGAGTGACAGGACAAGGGGGAATGGCTTCACACTGACAGAGAGGAGGTTTAGATGGGAAATGAGGAAGGAATTCTTCTGTGTGAGGGTGGTGAGGCCCTAGCACAGGATTTCCAGGGAAGCTGTGGCTGCCCCATCCCTGGAAGTGTCCAAGGCTGGGTTGGATGGGGCTCTGAGCAACCTGGGATAGTGGAAGGTGTCCCTGCCCATAGCAGGGGGTTGGAACTGAATAATGTTTAGGATCCCTTCCAAGCCCAGCCATTCAGTGAACATCTTCTTGGCAGGGCATTGCTCACTGAGTATGCTCATAACTGAATGTCTGTACCAGCCAATGTATACAGAGACATTCTCACATTCACAGTACAGGACTGGGTACAAACACTGCATTTTATTATCCTTGTTGTTGACCATGATCTCGATTTCTTTTTTTTTTTCTTTTTTTTCTTTTTTTTTTACTTTTACTTTGGGCTGTTCAAGTTTCAAAGGGTAGAGCAGGAAAATCAGAAATTTTGCCCCAGCATGGTCTGAACAGCACCAGCAGTGACATTTCTTCAGAGAGGACCATCTCAGCATTGCTCCTGAAATGGCTCATGGAAGAGCTGTGTGAAGATGGACAGGGTGAGGCAAGTTAGTCCTTTCCAGCATAGCGGACGGCTGGTGTGCACAGTTCTTTGTCTCTAATGCCATTTCTCTAACACCCTGCAGTTTATGAGAACTCACTGGTACCACCCAGGGAGCATGGGGTTCCTGCAGAGCAGTGATAACAGAATCTAAATTAACATTTTAAGGATAATAGTCTTGATCCTCTTCTGCTATAAAGTTTCCAGGGTTTTCTTTATATGTTTTTCTGCCAGGAGCTGCTGTCAGAAATGCCAGGTATTGTGGATCCTCCTCTTGTCCTGGAGAACACTTTCCAGACAATTTTTCATAAACCAGGGGAGGAATTCAGCTTTTGACGCATTTGCAAGGATCAGGCAGGGGAAGACCAAACTGCATGGTGTCTCTTCCCAAGGATTGCGTGTGAGAGGATGAAAAATGTCTTTGCAGCCTTCTAGGTCCTCCCAGTGATCCCCACCGGGCAGGTGGAGGTGGAGAGCCTGGTGATGTGCAGTGGAAGTGCATGTGCCCATGGTTAGGGAGTGGGAAACTAAGGGGAGGAACAGCACTGGAGCCTTCAAAATCTCCCACCACACACAACAAACTTGTGTTTGGGAGTGGGGACTGACCCTTTAGCACCAACCAGGCACACCAGCATAAAATGCCACAAGGCAACTGCAACGAGTCATGGTAGGAGCTAATGGTTCCCCCTGTCCACCCACAGGGACAACATGTGAGCTGTGTCCCCCTGGGTGGCAGCTGCACAGGCGCAGATGTTACTACTTCTCTGAGGAGGCCAGGAGCTGGGAGGACAGCCAGAAAAACTGCCTGGCCAGGAAATCCCAGCTGCTTGTTATTGAAGATGAAGTTGAGATGGTGAGTCTGGCAGCAGCCCTAAAAGCGTGACAGGCCTCAGCCAAACATTTCTCCAGGGGAAAATGGCCTGGATGTCAAGTGAACACAAAGACAAGCAAGAGCCTCATCAGGGAAAGTGTCTCACTGTCCCTGCACAAGAGCTGGGTTTGGGAATGTTAGCAGAGCAGAGCTGAAGATGAGAAGCACAAAAGGTGCCAAGTGTGGAAATCAGAGTAGTTCTGACTGGGAAGAGGAAATGCTGGGGACTTTCCACCCGTTTCCAATGCTTGGCTATGGGAAGAGAGGAGGCTGGTCATGTGTAGGGGCTGATGTAATTGGGCTGCTCTGCCATGGCTGCATTCCTGCCCTTGCTCTCTGTGGGGGACTAAAAGCTGTGCATGAGGCAGGACAGTGACCTGGGCACAGCAGGAAGGCTCTCTCCTGTTAGATAACAGCCTTCTAATCATTCCACAGGAATTTATAGACAACAAAGAGAAAGATACCAAATATATCTGGATTGGGTTGAATGCTGAAGACATGAAGAAACAATGGAGTACAGTCGAAGATCACGGAGTAAAAGAAAACAGGTGACGATTTGGGTGGGGGTGGGGAGGAGGACATCTCTGGGAATAGCAAAAGTGTGGTATCCCTGCTTGGAAATACAACTCTGACTCCAAGCTAACTACCCAAATCATAGATCTAATCCTGCAGCCTCAGGCACATATTCAGAGTCATTCCATGGCCAGTTCCAGGTCAACTGCTTCCTGCTGGGCACTTTTGGAAACTATTTTCTGCCTCCAGGACCAACATCAGCCACAGTTCATGTATGAAGAGACATTATTAGACACTTCTGCTGAAATCCCTGCCAACAAAGTCTCTCACTTATCACATGCTACCTGCCTCTGTTGCAGGTGATGCCTGTCACAGCATGGGCTGGCATCTGTGCAGCTTTCTTCAGCATTGTGGCTGCATGGAGAGGACTCTTTTCCTTGTGACACTAATAAGGGCAAGCATCCATCCCAGCAGCCAGCAGTCCCCGTTGGGGGTGCCCATCCCTGCAGAGCTGCTGTGCTTCAAGGGGGTGATAGAGTGGGCATCACCCGCCCCCCTCACTCAGAACACCACCAGGGTTTTTAACCAGCTGAGTTTAAAGCTGACAACTGCGTTCCTTTTGGTCTCTCAGCAGGACAGCTCTAAAAAGAATTGAGGCTGACAAGAACTGTGCTGTTTACAGAAGGAAAAACGTGATCCAGTCAGATAACTGCCAGACATTAAAGGAGTGGATCTGTAAGAAGAACGCAACTTTGCTGGTGCTCTGAGCCCCATTTCCAGACAACAGCCAGAGCTTCTTGTCAGAACACCCATTTTGCTGATAAACTGACTTGTAAATAATTTTAATCAGACTTACATGGAAGTTTGCACTTTGCTTTCTGTGCTCCCTAAGAAGTCATAAGACAGGTTCTGCAACAGGCTGCAAGCTGGCACATGTGGGTTTGGGGGTGGTCAGCCTTCACATGGACAGACTTTGGCAGCAGCTGCCTCAGGAAAGGGCAGAGGAGAAGAGTTACTCATGAGGATGAGCTCCGTGCATGTGATCAGTGTGATGTGCAGGAATCATGGCACCTGTGGGGGATGAAAGGTGTGCTGGGCCCACTGTTCTCACAACTCGCCCCAGGCAGCTGAGTTAAGGACTTCTCACTTGGGTTTCAGGATTTTGGTGTTTTCTGAAGTTTGTGCTTTTGTTTTTTTTTTTTCCTTTGAGTTTAATTGCTACTCACAGAAGCCACTTGAGAGCTAGAAAAACTGCATTTATTGGACAGTGTCTTATTCAAAGCTGCTGTACAGCTACTGGGTGTAGACAGCAGACCAAGCATGTAGTGACTTGTAACACTTGTGGTTAATGTGCTGATTGCTCCCATCCTCTTCTGGTGCTGAATCTGGAATCTGAACAGATTAACTAGGGAAGAGGCTTGGACAGTAAGACAACACTGCAGTGCAATGAAATAAAGTCGATAACCTTCCTCTCCCCCTATACTTTGTCCCTTTACATTGCAAATTCTAACATGGAACCACAATTATGGTATGATGACGTTCCCAAGCCAAAGACTGATAAAATGAATGCCTGAGTGCACTCAGTAAATGCATTACTTAGGCATTGAAGTGTCATGGATAAATGCTATTTCTGGGACTAAAATACAAAAATGTTAAGAGAAGTGTGAATGACTTTATTAGATTCAGGTATTTGAAAAAAATGAAGAAATGTCATGGACTGAAGGTGCTAATCTAACAAAAACTGCAAATTTCAAAAATTACTTTTGAAATGTAGAGCCTTTAGCTCATCTTTGTTGTGATACACACAATTAAAGGCAGCTGCAGTTTCCCAGGGATTTTTTTTCACATCGGCACATGCCTAGGGAGAGTTAGTGTCCAGCACTTTGGGGCTAAAAAAAACCCACAACCCAACACAGATCTACCCTGAAGAATGCATCAGCAGCAGCTGAAGATTCATAAGAGAAACTGCTGTTATGTAAGAGGAAATAACAACAAAAATCCCCTAAACTCTGCAGCACGTGGGGGGAAGAGGATTGGTGATACAGTTACTGCTGAGAAATTTTAACTTCAGGGTGCTCACAGCACGCCCTTCTCCATGCAGTGGAGTTCACAATTGCTGGTTTTATGGCAGATGTTTCTTGATTCATGCTGAATTTAACAAGAAAAACAAATTCCTGCATGCTGGCTTCTCTCAAATTAGTTGTGGTGTTTAGGTTTTAACAATATTCATGCTAATATGTAATGTTTGGGCCTTCTTAGTATTATTCATGTAGTTAAAAAAGTTTTTGCAGGGCCTTACTGAAACTCTTACCAACAATTCAAGCAGTCACAAATTTAAAAAGAAAAAAGAAATTACCATTTAAGTACTTCATCAAACCCCACTCCAAGTAAAGCAAGTTGGCAGTTTGCAGCTTGGTCTTTCTTTTCTTAACATCACAGAAGACGCTGTTCATTGCATGCTGAAGAGTCAGATTCCAGAAGAGCTTTCTCTGTAACCTTTTGTTAAAAGTCTGATACATTATGAAATGTTAGAAAGTAAAATGTCCTGTTTCATGTCAGCCCCAACATTATGATTAAAGATTTTTTCATATTCAAAACCTGAATATTGTACTTTGCTTGAGATTTTTTTTTCACCCAAATGGTGCCTGAGATGAAAAATGCTTTTAATGGCACAGTATTTAGACAAAACCCACCACAGTTCAGAAGCTCTGTAAAGATATTTATTGAGTATCTTTTCAGGACTATTGCACATACCATATCCTTCAGAACTAGGTTAATTTAAAAACATAGCAGAATAACACCCTCCTCCCAACATATAAATTAATACATAATTAGGCTTTTGATACTGTAGAGTCCTTTTACTGTGCCTATAAAGAATAAAAGCAATTCAGAAAAGTGTAATCCAGCAAAATTAGTGGTTACATTTAAATAGACATCTGAAAGTCACAAGTTGCTGACAATATTCATGTGCGTGGTCCTGCTACAGTTAAGTCCTACTGTCACAGAAAATCATGAAGGTGAACTTCTGATTCTTCCATCTCCAGAAACATGAGAGGTATATTCCTTCCAGGAAAATAAACTGCTTTGCTTCCTCTGGGACAAATGACATTTTTTATCTTTGGATAACCTGCTAGACATGAGTGGGACTCAGATAATCAGAGAGATTGTGTCCTAATGCTGTTCAGGCTCCCAGCAATTCAACAGTATTGAGGGTTGCTGCTGAAAATGATACCCACAGAAGGAAACACTGATTATCCATCTGGAAATGTTCCCCTTGCTCAGAAGCTTCACACTCTGACAGGCACAGGGCAGGAGGAAAACAGAAAAACGCCCCTTGCTGTTAATTCATTCCCTTCTCCTGATTGTGCCTACTCGCACTGAGGACTATTTCTAATTTACACATTAATGCCTGCAGCTTCACTAATCACTCTTCCAGTTCAAACTCTTCTCCCTCCACCAGCCCAGATGCTCAGGTACATAAATATTCTTATTTATTGTGACCTTTTTTTAGCTAAAGAAAGTGCTGTGAGAATAACTTCAGGTGCAGTGCAGCTACATAAATTAGGTTGACAGTGTTATCACTAGGATTTAAGAAGATTAATGTAAAAAACCATTAACAAAAGATGGAGTACAGTGCAAGGTGCATCCTGTCAAATAGGGAAAGAGAAATCTGCTATGATCCTGTCTAAAACAACAGTGCTCCTTTCTGCACTATCCTGTATCTGAGATGCACCAGCAGTCCTCCAGACAGACCCACTTCACCACCCATCCCTGCACACAGAGCCTGGTGAAAGGAAAAGCACAACAAAAACCTCCCACTGCACACCAAAAACGGAAAGAAAGAGAAGCTGCTCCTACAAGAGATGAATAAATAGAAGAAATACTGATGGCAAAACAGAAATAAACTACAGGCTGGGCAGTAGGTGGAAAAACGGGGCAAGGAGATGACTGAACAAGGTGGTGAAGAGAGCCTTTTAAAATGGTATCTTTAAAAACCAGAGGCTTCCTTCATGGGTGGAGAATTCTGGCTACCAGAAAAGTCATTCATCTCCAGGTAGCAGCTGGGACACATTCCCAGGTCCCAAAACATAGACACAGCCTGTGTAGGCATCATATCAGAGCTCTGAGTGTCAGGGGTGGTGGCTTCGCCCACCTTTATTGTGCTGAGTTGGTATTCAAGCTACAGACCCATTTCCTCGTTAAATAACATCCCGAGGCTGAGACTCCTTTGGACTCCAGATAAGCACAGTTTCCAGAGCCTTCTACTTCAAACCTGTCAAGGAGAAGGAAAGACACAATTACTTGGACACCCACAATCAAATATTGCAATAGAGAAAAGGCAGCTGTGGGCATCTCAGGTTCTCCTTGAATAAAGCCTGATTTATCTCAGGTAAGGCATCACAGAGGAATGATGCCTTGTGCCTTGAAGACAACACCATGGAGATTGTCTTCAATGGGACCTCGTGCCCAGAATACAAAATCCAAGACTTGTAGTACTCCTGCATCTTATCTAGTGGTGGCTTAATGTGAAGTACACCTGTGTTAGTTTTGCTTGGCCCAGTTTTTGGTAGAGGGAGGGCCACAAAGATGGCTCCCGTGAGAAGCTTCTGGAAGCTTTCACCACGTCCAGCAGAGCCAGTTCCTGATGGCTCTGAAGATGATGGACATGCTGCTGGCCAAGCAGAAAGGTTGGTTAAGCCTCTGTGATAACATATTTAAGAAGAAATCAAAACACAGCTTCTTCTAGCCAGAGAAGAGGAGGCGGTGAGAACATGTGAGTGAAACATCATGGACACACCAAGGTCAGTGGAGAAGGAGGGGCAGGAGATGCTCCAGGTGCTGGAGGTGAGACTCCTCTGCAGGCTGTGGGGATGACCATGGTGGAGCAGCTGTGCNTAGGGGATGCAGAGATTCACTCACAGCCCATGGGCTCCATAGGGGATGCAGAGATTCCCTCACAGCCCATGGGCACCATAGGGGATGCAGAGATTCACCCACAGCCCATGCAGGAGATGCTCATGCTGGAGTGGGGGGATGCCTGGAGGAGGCTGTGATCCAGTGGGAGTCCCAGTGGAGAGAGGGCTTTGCTCCCAAGAGGGAACAGCCTGGCCTTGGAGGATTGCACCCCATGGATGAGTGACCCACAGCACAGCAGTTTGGGAGGACTGTCTGCCAGTGGAGGGACTCACATTGCAGCAGTGTGTGTGTGTGCTGCTGCTCGTGAGATGGACCCACACCGGAGGCGTTTGCAGAGAAGTGTTTCCTGTGGGAAGGACCTCATGGCAACTCAAGGGAAGGACTCCTCTCCCTAAGCAAGGGAAGAAGATCTCAGTGATGGACTGACCTAAAAATGAGGCATTCTGCCTCGCCCTGCACTGTTGGTGGGAAGGAGGGAGGGGGGTGAGCCGAGAAACAGTGTTTTAAGGGCTTATTTTACTACTCATTAGCTTCCTCTGATTTTGTTAGTAATAAATCACTTTGTAACTTTAAGGCGAGCTTGTTTTGTCAGCCTTGGAGGGTTTTTCTCCCAGTTCCTTACCTCAACTCATGGACCCCCTTTGTGTGTTAATATTTTTTCCTCTCCTCTGCCCAGCTGTGGCAGAGTGAGCAGATGTCCTGGGTGCCTGGCATTTGGCCAGAGTTCTAAACCATGACAACACCCTTAGAGCAGAGACTGAAACTCAGGTTTGCCCTCCTCAGGGATGCTGTGCTATTGAGATGGGCATCACCACCTTGCACCTCCACATCCTCCTATACAGCTAGAAGGTTCCAGCAGAAGCTGTGAAAAAAATATATGTCTCATTTCTCTCTTCCTCAGAGCCCAACAGGCACCATGGTTAAAGGGGTGGGGGAAAAGAGGAAGCAACCCTCTGTTTCCACACTATAGATGTCCCTAAATAAGATGTAAGGGACTCCTTCAGCAACTCTGTTTTCAAACAAACTGCTATGAAGTTCTGTGGATAGGTTAATCAAACTGGAGTAGTCTCTGGCAAAGGCAAGGGACAAATCCCCACCAGTGTCATAACACCTGAGTTTAGACATCAAGGTGTTTGCCCCTCTAAAAACAGGAGCAGCAGTTTGAGCCGAACACTGAGGCAGAAGTCTAAGAATGGGAAGAAGCTCATCACTGAAAATGAAAGCATCAGTGGATGTTTGTATTAGAGATGGGATAAAAGAGTGTGAAGGGCTGCAGTTTTCAATTTGAGGTGCCTATGTGCTCCTCACATCTCACATTAAATATATTTATCAGATCAAGCCCTCAGGGCCTGGGCATGAAGTGAATATAGTCACACATGACCAGTAATGTCACAGACTACAGGTATTTAAATTTTCCACTTTTTAAGTTAATTTCAGATTTGTGAAATCTCAGTGCTTATTCCTATCACTAGTAATTCTACCTGACAGCAGGTATAACTCCTGACAGCAGCTGCTCCAGGATGAGCCACAGCAGCCTCTGAGAAGATGGGACAGAGAGAGGAACAAGGTGCCCCACACCTGACACTGGTGGCACAGAACACAGGGCCCTGGCCACAGAGCAGTTCATGCAACATAAATTCACAGCTTTCTTTTCCTCCAGCAGCCTCTTCTGGAGGAGCATTCTATAAAAATTAAAGCATGCCTTAGGAGTCTCCCAAACTTCTTTGCCATAAACCTCACACAGGTTACATGCAGGTTTGTAGTTTTGCAAAATATATTCTATAATGATGAATTTGTGTTACTGTAATCTTCCTTTTCTCCCCTCGTTGCTTTGGTATCTTGGTGCTTTCTTGGTTTAGCTTTCACTTTGCTCTACTCTGTTACCATAAGCCTGTGTCATGTTGCTTCTGAGCATTACAAATGTATCTCGTAACTTTCATCTGCCACAGTTTTAACAATGCCATGTGAAATCTTTATTGAACTCCACGCTTTCTCCATAATCACACCTTCCACATAATTACACATATTTCCTACAAGTCACTGTCTATATCTGTATTAGTTATCTTTTCTTACTCCCTTTTAATTGAGTACCACCAGCAAAACCCTTCAACATCAACTTACAGTTCATGGTCTAATGCTTTTCCTTTTACCCAAAAGAACTCTTCATTTCTTTTATACAGTCCAATCCATGGGTCTTGCTTTGTTATCTTCATCATAAAGCTCTGTAGGAATAAACCCACATGAGAAAAGAAGTTCTGCATGTTCAGTCCAGCTATCAAAATAAAAAGTCTTTGATCAAGGGCTAGAAAGGAAAACAACAATCTTGCCTGTCCTGCAGAAGAAACAATATTAAAACCTAAATGTACGGAGACTGGTGACTGTGATAGGGTTGACTGACCTAGAGAGGGGATATCTTAAAAGATCAAGAACTGCTTATCAAGGTCTGTGACAGATCTAGAAGAATTTATTCTCCTAGGCCTTTGTGCAGGGTGGAATCTTTCCTAATATTGTGGTATAATACAGGAAAAAAATGCTCCAAGCTTCATTTTGGATAAATATCTTTTCACTCCAAAGGTCACAAATAACATATTTACCAACTCCTGTGTCATTAACCTATCTCACTAAGAGAAAACAGTTGTTTAATTAAAGATAAATGAGATGCAATGGTGTTTACCCTGATAGATGCCTTCAATATGAGTATTTATAGCTGTGAGCAGCACCAAATTTAACTCACATAAGCCCTCAGACATTTTCTAAAACATCAACTGATAAAACTGATGTTTCCTGTTCTCAGGGAGAAGAGGCATGGCTGTGACTCACTGTGGTCTTACTTTAGCTTCCAGGAAACAGTTCAGCTGGGGAGGCTGGAAAAACAGTTCCCTGGAAGAGAACTGGGGACAGTCAGGACACCCTGTGGTTCACTTACCAGCTCCTGATGATTTTCAATCACCAGGAGGGAAGCATTGTGGGAAGAACAGAAGCTCTGGCTGGAATTCCAGGCGGCTTCATTCTCTGAGAGGTAGTAGCACTTCCTCTGGAAGTACAGCCAGCCCGATGGACACAGGTCCAGGGGAGGACACACAGCAAAGTCTTTGGCTGAAGAAGGGTTTACTGGGAAAAGACAAAAATCAATCTACCCATTTCTTCCAGATGGAAAAAGTTTTAGTTTGCTTTCTGACTGCATTGCCTAAAATAATCTCACTCTAACCACAGCATTATTCCTTCTGCCCAGCAGAAATAATTATTGTAAACTAATGATATATTGTGGAATCTGCACCCTTCTGGCTCTTGACATTTAAAGGCATGATCAGGGACAGGTTGGTAGAAGCATCTGAGAAGGTGATAATAAATTTTTCCCCAAGGACTCTTCTACAGCTTAAAAATTTCCAACAACTCCAGTTTTTGCACGTGTTGTTTCCCCACAGCTGAATTTATAACTTTGTTTATTACAGTGTCATTTTGAAGGACTGCCGATTGGGAGGACAATCTTCCTGTTGTTATTTATTTTCTTGAATAAAATTTTCTTGGATTAAGATTCCTGGATTCTTGGATTAAGACAAACAGTGATGTTACAAACTTGATACCAAAAGTACACTAAGACTAAACTGAGCCCTCTCTAACCCCACTGCAGCATATGGAGTCATTTCTCCAGCACTGGACCACAATTTTAAACAACACAGAATCATAGAGTGGCTTGGGTTGAGAATAACTTTAAAGATCAACTTGTTCCAGCCCCCTGCCAGAGGCAGGGACACCTTCCACTATCCCAGGTTATTTAGAGCCCCATCCAACCTGGCCTTGGACACTTCCAGGGATGGGGCAGCCACAGCTTCTCTGGGCAACCTGTGCCAGGTCCTCACTGCCCTCTGTGTATAAAACCCAAAACTCTGGTAATTTCTATTGCTAATTATATTTTCTTTTAAAATTCTTTACTTACCATACTGAATACATGAAATCAAAATGACAGCAGCAGTAAGGACTCCAGTGACAGCTCGCCATAGCCAGATGTTTGAGAACAGACCTGAAAAGATAAATGCCAGGAATTAAAAAACAAACCAAACCAAAATTAAAAACAAAACAACACATCAGAACCCAATTGACAGTGGAGTAGAGCCCAGGACCTATGAGGCTGTTCAAAAAAAAAAAAAAGTAGCTCTCTGTGGAGAGCAAGCTGGGAACAGAGACATTTAGCTTATCTTCACAAGGCTACTCAGCTAACAAGAACTCTAAGTTACTGCAAATTTCAATTACATCATCCAGAACTTAAACTAATAGCAAGCTGGTTCCTCACGCTCAGAAGTTATCAAAAGTGAAAGAAATGAGCATGGAAAAAAATTATGGTGGACAGTAAGTTTGATATTGACCTGGTGCCTAAACATGGCATGGATAAGAGAAAAAACAAAAGCGATCAGTTCTGCAGCCTAAAACTTCTGCTGAGAAATATCCAGCCTTATCCCCCAGCCACAGCTTTTCAGAGTCTCCTTTTCTTCCCCTCTCCCTTCCAGGGCTTTGGCAGGACACACCAATCTGCCACTGCCCTGTATCCGGCTGTGCAGGCAGTAGCGGGGAACGAGATACCCCGGGGAGGCTCCAAAGGGAGGGTCCCCTCTCCTGGCAGTCACTGCACCGCCAGCGCGGGGCTTTCAAGCGGTGCGGCGCCTCCCGGGACGCATCCCGGGCGCCCCATCCCCAGGGATGCGCTCCCAGCCCGGCGTGATCCCGGGGTTGGGGGCGGCACCGCGGCTCAGCCTCGCGCTCCGGAGGGGTGTCCCGGAACCCTCACGGTTCCCGCACCCCAGCGCGGCCCCGCTATGTCCCCCGCCCGTCACCTTTGCTGTCGGCCGCGCCGCGCCCCGCCGACCCACCCCGTTCGCCGCCGCTCCCCATGGGCGGGCAGCCGCTGCCCGCGGGCGCGGAGCTCACGGGGCCGGGACCGCCTTGTCGGGATGGAGCCGCACCGCCCGCAGCCGCTTCCCCCGCTCCCGGGCCCGCTGCCGGCCCCGGAATGCGCTGCCCCCGCCGGGCATGGCCACGGAGTGTGGGCTCGGCGCCGAGCGGGTTTTCGGGCCGAGGACAGTCACTCCGCAACTCCGGAGAAACAGGAAATGGGCACGGTTTCAAGGGGAACTCGGGTCCTACAAGATCTCGCTGGGATTCTCTGACATCAGCAAATTCCAGGAACTAACACAAAGGCAGAAGGCTCTGGTTTGGTTTTGTTTGTTTTTGTCTGGTTTGGTAGTTTTTTGTTGTCTCTTTGTTGTTGTTGTTGGTTGGTTGTTTTGTTGTTTTTGGGGGGGTTGTTTGTTTCTTTTTTGTTGTTGCTGTTTTGTTGGTGTTGTGGGTTTTTAAATTTTGTTTTGCTTTGCTTGTGGTTTTCTTTTATATATTTAATATTATTTATTTTCTTCTTTTGTATAGAGGAGGAGAGTAAAATAAAGTATTTAAACGTTGATTACTTAAACCTCTTTGGAAAACCTGACCAGTGATTTGCTTTACCTAGAAGAGCACAAAGGCGGATGATGCTGGCTTGCCAGCTTTGGGGATGAATGTGCAGTAGAAATTTAAGCATTGCTTGGAAGACAAGGCCATACTTATTACGCATTTTATCTGGTGATTTTGCACAATAACTGCTGTACATGTAACAGATCTGGGCTGTGTTGCATGTTCAAACAGCCTGAGAAACACAGCTCTCTCCAAGTCATCATGTGGGCTCTGTGCAAGGCTAGTGAAGAAGTCAGCAATGGTTTATCCAAAATAAGCGTCCTTCTCTATCTGGGCAGGAAACCTCAAACACAAAACTGAGAGAATGGGGGTGTTACACTTTATGTTTTCACTGCAGTCTCCAATTACTGTCATTATCAAGGATTCTGAGCAGAGATGAGTTGCTGAAAATCATCTCCAGGTGTTCTTATTTCCAGATTATAAAGAGCCATATAAACTTTATACTTCATAAATATATTTTGAATTGCAGGTGATTTTAGCCTTTGCCTGCAAAAGGTGCTCATTTAAACGGTGGACTGGGAGAACTGGGCTGGCCAGCATTCCCAGGATGGCACTGCAGAAGAAAAAAAAAGACGGAAGAGTGAAGAAGAATCAAAAAAATATGTGTGACAAGGCGCAAGGCATGGTAGCTTCAGGGAGTTTAGGGAACTGAGGATTCCTAGCAGAGGAAAGGGGTGATTGGTCCAGAGAGCACAAGCTAGAGACTTTTCCAGAGGTTTTGCATAACATGAATCCAGAGGAGCAGAGGATGAGAGCCCCCCCGCTCCCGGAATGGGGGCAGCAAAGAGGCTCAATACTTGTTTGATTTAGAGCATGTTTTACATATGAGGAGACAGTAGAACATGAGTGTGTGCACAGCTGGTATTCTAAGAACAGGTTATTCAGCATTTATTCACTCTGAAGGAGTAGCTCGGGCTCCTGCCATTTAGTCTTGCCTGTCACAGAGGTCAAAAATAGCACTGTGGCTTTTAACTACAGAGCATTCACAGGTGAGCTCTCTTCATACTCACCCACGAGTACAGAAGGTAATTCTGACAGCAGCAGGAGATTCTCCAGCCTGGCAAAAAACTCTGAGAAACCTTGTCACATACTCAGCTGTGAATCATCTGAGCCTCCAAAACCACTATTGTTATTAACCCCAGATGCTTATAATTGAGACACTCACCTTCACTTCCCCTGACGTGTTTGGTTAAGGAGCCTGTTGCTGTGGCCCTGGCTCAGCTGAGCGTCCCTAGCCCACTGCACAGTGGCAGTACCCCGCGGGACGAGTCTTGGGAGTAAAGCAGCCCTAACTAAAGGGGGTGCTCCCAGAGAGCCTTGGAGTGAAGCTATTGGTCCTGCTTGTCTTCCCTCCCACATTACATATAAATTCTAGAAAGTTCTCCTTTGTCTACCAATGCCGTGTTCTCTGACTGGAAAATTCAAGGTTCTGTATCCTCCCCCCTTGTTCCCTCATAAGAGCAAGTTATTGTCAATCCAGAATTCTATGTACCCCGTTGGCCCTTTCGGTTTCCCCCCTCCCTTTTTCCCCCGCTTTAAAAACCACCGCACAACGCAGAACCCCGCTTTCGGGTCGCCGATCCAGTCCCGTCCCGTCCCCCCTCCATCTGCCCTTACCCTTTTAATAAACCTCCTGGACCGCCAATCCGACTGCCTGCATCTCTTGTCTCCGCTACCGATCTCTGGCTCGCGCGGTTTCCCCGAGAGTTCTGCCGTTCCCGGCCGCCTCGCCCATCCCCGAGAGCGGGCTGCCCCGGTGGGGCTCTGACTGAGCAGCTAACCCGATCTCGAACTGAGCTTGGGGTCCGGGACCCCATCAGGAGCCTCCAGACAATTCCTGAAATGAAGATTGATAAACAAGGCAGGAATCTCTTGAAGGCTAAAGGCAAAAATACCCTCCAAACTGAATCACTAAAAAATTGCTTTAAAATATTGCCATGATGTAGGGAGAAAAATGCAAACATTCTAAGGAAAAGGCATGGCATTTTACAGAAACACTGTCATTGGATGAACTTGAAAAGTCAGAGTTGGATCCTGTGGTGTTGCCTCCTGCTTGCTGCTACCCCAAATAATCTTTGATTGCCTTTTATCACTCACTGATCGCAGAATCATGAAATGGTTTGGGTTGGAATAGACTTTAAAGCCTGTCTAATTCCAATCCCTCTGCCATGGGCAGGAACACCTTCCACCAGACCAGGTTGCTCAGAGCCCCATCCAACCTGGCTTTGGACACTTCCAGGGATGGGGAATCCACAGCTTCAATGGGCAACCTGTGCCAGGTTCTCACCACCCCCTGAGTATAGAACTTTTTCCTATTATCTGCTCTAAATATTTTCTCTTTTAGTTCAAAACTGTTCACTCTTGTCCTGTCACTATCTGCTCATGTAAAAAGTCACTCTCCCTCCTTTTTATAAGCTCCCTTTAGGCAATGGAAGACCACAATGAAGTCACCCCAAAGCCTTCCCTTCTCCAGGCTGAACAATCCCAATTCTCTCAGCCTCTCCTCACACCAGAGCTGCTCCATCTCTCTGATCCCCTTGGTATCCCTGCTCTGGACTGGCTCCAGCAGCTCCATGTCTTTCCTGTGCTGGGCTCCAGGGCTGGATGCAGCCCTGCAGAGGAGGTCTCAGCAGGGCAGAGGGGCAGAATCCCCCCCTCCCCTGCTGCCCACATGGCTTTGGGTGCAGCTCAGCACAGAGGATGTTCTGGGTCCCAGTGCACATGGCCGGGGCAGGGCCAGCCCTCACCCACCAGCATCCCCAGGTCCTTCTCCCAGGGCTGCTCCATCTGCTCATTCCCAGTCTGGATTGATCCCAGGGTTTGTCTTGACCCAGGCGCAGCAGCAGCACTTGGTCTTGTTAAACCCCATGAGATTCCCTTGGACCCCTTCCCAAGAAAGAACAGAATTCATAGATAATGTGACTCAACATAGAGCAAATACCACACTCAGAACCTTAAAAAGTCACTCAACCATTTGAAGCCTTTGCAGCCACAAACCCAAAATGGTTCAAGAAAGTCCAGTGTGTGCTAAAAAGAAACAAATCTGCCATTGATTGCTGTGAGCTCTGTAACACTGTCAGTGCTACTTTTAACATGTTCTTTGAGCATCCTGAAGCTCTCTGTTCTGACAGCAAATCTGTGTTGGCAGTGCATCCTCACTGACCAGTCCATAACACAGTGAAATCCTCTTCTTGCATTGATACATTTGTCATTTAGAACCACATAAAATTCTTTGCATATACAATAGTGCATTAACTTCTTTTGTTTACATAAAATATTACTTGTCTTCGAAATATCTATCCATGCCTGTCTCTGCTTAGTTACTTCTGTGCAACAGCTTCTGAGCTTTTTAATGGTTTGGGGTGGTTTTTTTTAAGAACCTTGCCTTCATTCACTGTTTTCTCCCCCCAGAAAATCAAAATCACTTGGTTGTGATTTTTGCCAAGATATTCAGAGTGTTTCTTCCACCAAGTGTATCCTGAATACCGCAGCTGGCTTGAAGCACAGTTGCGATATAGGTCCATGGAAATAGGATGAGCCCTGAGGATCAGCGCTGGGACATGTTCTTGTCACAGGTTCTCCTCGATAAAAGTCACTAATGGAGCCAGTCCTGTTTCCAGAATATGCCCCTGTGGGGATGGTGCTGTCAGCCTGGCCTGTCCCAGGGAGTGTCATCCCACTGCCCAACTGCAGCAAGAATTATACCTGCCTGGGATTCTCTGAGGCACCAATCATAGAAGCAGTGAGAGGTCAGGTTGGGATTGCTAAGAGATTGCCTGTCCTTTGCATCAGGATGAGACCCTCACAACACCAGAGCTAGGAGGAAATGTTTCACCCTTTGCTTGCAGTAGGAATGCCAGAGGTAATCCAAGAATCACAAGCTGTAAAGTTTATTGCAAAACTTAGTTCACAAGATCAGAAGACTATGAACAACAGCACAGAGGCAGACGAAACAAAGCACTTTCAATCAAACTTCTGCCCTTGTGTCTTAGGTTACAGTGCAGATGCATTTAAGTATTCTATTACCACCAGCTGTGGGCCGTTAGCTGTTATCACCTGCTAATGACCCACTCTGGATGACAGACAATGGGCCATCAAGAAAACACCACATGACTCATGGACTTATCTCATCCTATTGTCAGATGCTCCACCCAGGAGGGAGGAGCTAAGCATTCCCACCTGGATATAACCTGGCCTTGGAACTGCCTAAGGGAGCCCTGTCTACTGAGTTTCCAGAGGATGAAAGCTACCACTGTACCTTCAGCTGGAGACCAGACCTTCACAGGGTCACCGCTTCAACTGAACTACTTCAGTTGGACTGCAACCACCATCCTAACCGAGTCAAGTTGGTATCTGACTTTATCAGTGCTTTCCTTGCATTATTTCACTCTTTTTAAAATTTTTCCTATTAATTTTAATTTTGTGATCTCCCACTGGTTTGTTTTTAAGCCAATACACCTTGGTAGGGATTTCCTTGCCAGCAGTAGTTGCTCCTGACTCCTGAGACTTCCTGTGGCTTTCTGGGTTTGATGGGGTTTGTGTTGTTCCACAGTGGATCCAGGGCAGCTTCCCCTTCCTGTCCCCTCTGATGCACAGCTGCTGCCTCTGCTGCTTGCTGAAGGCTCCAACCAAGGGCCAGTGGCTCCCAGGGAAGAGGCATTTCCCTGGTCTTGCCTTCAGGAAAGCTCACTTGATCCAAGGGGGCACATTCCAGCAGTTGGAATATGAAAATAAATGGGCCAGAAACCTGTAACACAACATAGAATGCTCTCCCGCCTTCTCCAGTAAAGTGAGTACAAACAAAAAGCCCCTCCAGCTCAGCTTCCTGCTAGAATAACACTACAGATTCTGAGTTCTGACATGGAGATTGTTCTGTTACAGTTCCATATTCTTACTCTGTTCTTTGGTGGTTGAAAGTCAGGGAAGGAACTACAAATACATTTCCAAATAATCTTGATGCAAGGGGGAAGGGAGGAGGATGGCTGGTGTGAGTGACATCAAAATGTGCTTTCAGTTCAGAAAGAGACAGTTGTTCCTGTGGGATTCCATTTTCCCTTCCAATGGCCACAACATGCTGATGTAAATTCTTAGATTAAGCAAATTTTTTCCCCAGTGATAAACCAGGCCATCAGGGTCACTTCATCCAAGACTTCACAGAGCCTTCTCCATCCTGCAGCTGAAGGAGAGAACCATGAAAGGCATCATTATAAGGAGGGATGATTCTGCTTCAAAGGAGACAGTAAGGAGGATAATTCTTGGAGTCACATAAGGCCCAAGGTCCCAAGAGCCATTGAAATACATGGGCAAATCTCTGGTGACATTCCCTGTTTGCTGATCAGGGCTCTGTTCTCCTGATGCCACCTGTTTCTGGTGTTGGCTCCAAGTTTTTTGAGCAGGAAAAGCCTTCAGGTATCTGTTGGAAAATAAGGAGAAAAGAGGCTGGTGTTCGAGCAAGACTACTGTTAGCTGCACAGGCCTGAGACGTGCTGTTAGCTGAAGCAGGCCTGACAGGTCCCGTGGGAAAGGCCCCAGACAGATGCAGCTGTGCCCTTGGACTCTAAGTAAACTCTCAAGAACGTATCGCAGGAGGAGACCTTCAATTATGGAGGAATGAAGGAGTGACTCTGAATGTGTGAGAACAGAATGTTAGAAAATGTAAACTATAACTTGTGTAATTAACCAGTACATTAGTGGTCTAAACTTAGAAGCACTGTAACACTATATAAACTGCACACACCGTGAAATAAATGGAGCTTGCTTATAACTCATATTGAGCTGTCACAAACTCACTCTCGCCTCGCATTAGGTATCAGTTCCTCCTTTGACCAATCTCCAAGGAAAAGAGGGCAGAGCACAGCATTGTCATTCCCCGTGGGTCACTCTCATACTTCTCACCAGCTCCTTCACAGGCCACTGTGGGTTTGATTGTCCTGTTTTCTGTCCAGATCAGCTTCTGTTGGGACTCTGTTCTTCCGGCCTTGCTGCACTCTGCTGGTCTCCATCCTGTGCACTTCCCAGCAGATCCTAAATCTGCACAGGACTGGGGCTGATTTTGTGCCCAGAGCTGTGCTGATTCCCATTTCCCCTACAGGCTCTCGTGTCCTGTGTGCTCTTGGAACAGACAGTCTGGGACAGGGGAAGGTTTATCCACCCCTACACCTGACTTTGTTCTGTCCATCCTGGCCATGAGACCTGGCAAGGAGTGAGGTTGCACTTCCCTACAGGATCCCAACCAGAAGTCAATGCTGCCCTGCCCTTGTGGCTGCAGGCATGGCCAGGTGGTGGCCAGGTTGGGAAGGGTCTTCTTGGGCCCAGGCAGGGCTGTGGATGGATGTGTCTGGGAGAGACAGGATCTGTTTGGGATCACCCCTGTCCCCAGGCTGGACTCCTCTTCCCTGGCAGTGCCTGCGTGGAAGTGCCACCTCTGGCATGAACCAGTCCCCTACTCTTCCTGTGTATCAGTGGAATCTTCCAGAGGGGATGCATCCAAGCTCGGACACCATCGGGGAAAGAGTGGGCTGAGCTCAGTCTTGTGTCTGGAGGGAGGGAACTGCAGGAGTTCCTTGGAGCAGAGATTGGGCAGCTAAAGAGAAATGAGAAAATGCCTGTCTACCCTTCCTACAGGAAAGTGGGAATTACATTCCTGCCTGAACCTGTTGTCTTTAGTTATCCCTCTGAAGCCTTGCTGAAACCTTCACAGCTTTTTCACACAGATTTTGTGTTGATGGAGTTCTACTGCAAGATGCAGTTGCAACTTTGACATCTCCAATGACTGTGCAGAGATAGTCAAGTTGTTCCGTACGCTTTATTTGAAACCCGAAGAGGGAGAGGAGGTCAGATTGAGTTTCGTCCCTGCCATAGCTGGATAGGAAACAGTGAAAGGCAGAGTGGCACCTGGCCTGGCTGCTAAGCTCTGTTACTGTCACTGGGATCCAGAACTGCCTGGTGGGAGTTGCCCTCCCATTCCCCACTTTTGTTCCCCACATCTCCACAAAAGTTTCTGGGTAATGCTTTCCCATCCAGAGACCTTCCCCTGCTTTTGCCAACGGTGATTTTCCCTCCAGACAATGGTAATGACATCACCCTCTCTCTTGCCCCTGTCTCCTGATGGAGTTTCCCCAGGGAACTCCATCCAGTCAGATCCTTCCTTCCCCAGCAGAACTACAGCTGCATCCTCTCCTGCCTTCCTGATGGGACAGGACTGCGTCCCATGGCACTGAAAGGCTCCCTTTCCTTGGCACAGGCAGGTGCTGAAGCACTTGGATCTCAAGGAATCAGGTTCCCCCAAACCACAGTCCCTGATCTCCCTTGTGCTCTCTGCTCTTTGCTCTTGCTTTGGGTTGTTCCTGTTCCCAGATATTGCATGGCAGGGACTTGCTGGAATGAGCTCACATGGCTGGGTCATGTTCCACATTTTATCCACTTCCACTTCTGCTCCCTTTTAGAGAGACCCCGTACATAGTAATTATTTCCTGATCTTTTAATAAGGTGATCCTGGAAAGGAAGCCAATAATGGGAATACGTTAAAATGACATTTTCTTCACCAGAGACACAGAAAGCTCAGTGCTAAACAGGTAGCACAGAGACTGCAGTGTGCATTCAGCCACACCACCTCTTCCCACAGCTCCAGAGGATGAATTTCTCAATTTTTATTGACGATCATCTCCCATTATAGGGGTTCAATGAACAAAGTAAATAGAACAATACACCTGTGGTGCCATTACAGCTGTACATTGGAGTCAGACAGGTGTGTCTTGATACCTGGGGACACTTTTCTGTTCTGATGGGGGTGGCAAAGCCTTTTCATGTTTTGTCACACAATGGCTCTTACAAAGAAGTGTCTGCTCAGCCTCCTCAGCCTGTGTGCTAAATCCGTGAGAAACTCCAGCCAGCCGGGCAGGGAGTTTGCTCCTTCCCATGGGATCAGCCCTGGGCACAGAAGCTTCCAGGGAAAGGACTCCAAGCCCTAGGAGGCCTCTCCCTGTGCAGGGCTTTGCTCCTATTGCCAAGGGTGGGATGTCCATGGCTGGCAGCAGGTCCCAGAGCCCAAGGACATGTGACAGGAGCAGGCACAAGTGTCACTCAGCCCCTGGCCAGGCAGCTCCAGCCCCCTGAGCAGCTGCCCCAGGGATTTGCCTCTCACTAGCTCTTCTCTGCTGTCAATGATCACCAGGTCTGAGCCCATGGCAGAACATTTCTTCACGGGATGCTTTCCAATCCTTGTCATTCCTCTCTAGAGAAAAGAAGTAGCATTTTCTCCCATTGTGGGGGACAGCCTGCAGAAGAGAAGAACAGGTGTGGAAAATCCATGTTCACACTGACCAAAGGATAGGCCATGACAAAAGAGAGGTTAGAGAGGCAATTACAGAAATGCCTGTGTTGTACTGAGAATTGCCACCAGAGCACTAAGGCTTCCCCACAGACTCCAGAGCTGATGCCAGCCCAGAATCACCAGGAAGGAGCCAGATGGGGAGACGCACAGAAAACATGACCCAGCCTTTCCCATCTTTGCTCAGCAGCTCCTAAACAGCAACAGGGAATTGCACNGGGGGGGGCTTGGAAAAGCAGTGCAGGTACATTTCCATCCTGCTCCCTGCAGTGCTGGGGTACCAGAGGGATTGTTCTTCCTATCCCTTCCCCTGAGTTCATCCTGTGACTGTCCAGGGTAAGGTTTGTATTTCTAAGATAGGAGAAGTTTTCTTTGTTTCCTTTCTGAAAAAAATCCAGACACTATCTCTTTCCTGTCCTCCTTAACAGCCAATCCCACTGGCTTCGGAAGCTCCCTTCGGAATGACAGAGGATCACCTACCTATTGCCTCTTTGGGGATGGGGTTTTTTTGAGCCCTGTTCACTGTTTGCAATTGGACCATCTGGAAATAAGAGCACAATTTCTGCTTGCAATGAATGGCCTCTGTGCCACACGCTGTCACAGCTCTGCTGGACCTCTCGGATCCCCCATCGCACAACACAGAGTGACAACTCTGCCTCTTTGCTTTTGATTCTACTATGAAAATCATAAAATGATCAGGTCAGATTTCACTGAGTAAAAGGCAACACTTTAGTTCATTTAAACAAGTTATATGCTAATAACAGTGTAATTGGCATAACAAAACCATTTGGAAAATTCATACAAAACTAGAACTTAGAACAAACCTCTCAAAATGCAAGTTTTTATTTGGAGCATAAGTGAAACCTCTGTGCTCCTAAATTTAAAAACTACCTTGATTTAGTTCCTCAAATTTGATCTAGATTTCAAGTTTCTTAGTAGAAGTTTTTCAGGTCACCAAAGGCAGTACTGAATTCCACAAAGGAACCACAATTAAAGCCAGACCTGGATCCAAGTCTAACAACTCCTCTTTCAGTGTTAGACTTAAAGCTGCATTAAATTATAATTACACCTTATTACTTTGTGCTGGTTTAGAATTTGTTTTTAATTTTGACATTTTATAAATGTCAGAGCAGTGTCAGATATCTGCCATTAACTCCTTGCCTTGAAAAAGAAGAATTAATTGCCTCCCTCAGCCTTATTTTTTAAGTTCCACAGATCCAAGGCTTTGCCATGTCTTCACCATGGGCATCTGTGAGCAGGTGGCAAACTCTGGGACTTGGGAGTGATTGGCTGCGGAAGCTTCTCAAGCTTACCCAGATATGAAAAGATGGAAAGGAATAAGCAAAACCAGCTGAAATTTAAAAATTATTATTTGAAAACTTTTAAAGGAAGTACCAAATGGATGTATTAATTTTTTTTCCTGATGGAGATAAGAACATCTTTTTCCACAACGTATTATTTATCTTTTTATGAAGCTAAAAATATTCTATGATCTCGATAATATGCAGAGGTTGAGCACAAGGCTTTTGTTTGAGTAAGGTGCAAATAAACTCCTTTAAGGTATGACTTTCATACCTTATGACTTTGGTATGACTTTCATACCAAATGAGCTTCCATTCATAATTATTTTAAGATTTTGGTGTTATGGACATCTTGGTGTCATGATACAACATCATCACCATGTAGTATTCTCATGGATAGCAATGATATTATTGATAGCCATTATCAAATCTTGACTGGTTTCTTCAAAACATTTGTATAATAAATAATTTATCATTTGAACTTCATCACGTTTTCTTTTGGGTTTTGTATTTTTTATCTGTTGGAATTTGAAACTTTCAAACCACTCAACTCTCTTACAGATTTCCTCATACAGCCATAGTTGGCTAAAAACTGCTATCTTTTGCCTTCAAATCAGACTTCCGTTTCTCCTGGCTTTGGATGTCATGGCCTGGGCATCAGTCAGTGGGAGAGAGTCACAAATTAATTCCCATTGTTACAATTTTAACAGGACTTACACGGGAGTATCTGAGACAGTGCTATTACCAGTACAATCACAACCAGGACTGCAACCAGGACAGCAACCAGGACAGAAACACATCTTCTGGAAAAACATCTTTTATCTGCATAGGGACAGAAACATAAAGATATGGGGAACAGCTGGACAGAAGAACCTTTCCTCTGCATTCCAAGATGCCCTTTCTGGGCTCACACTGGAAATCTGGGGCCTTCCAGATTCCATGCTGGAGCCAGGCTTCCCCGCTGGCTCTGGACCCCTGTGCTCAGGGAGCTGAACAGATCTTAACCTGCCATGGGTGTGAGGGGAGGTGAAAAGGAGGAGAGTCCTCTTAGCAATCAATGTTCTCCCTCTGCTTCCTCATCGCCACTCTTCACTTTTCACTGCTGCTGGGGACAGGATGCTGGGCTTGGGGGTGTTGGGGTGTGGCCCATCATATCCTTCGATTCCTTTGCCCGGGAAGCCAATGAGCGTTTAGGGACACAGAATGTAACACCTTGGCTGCCCCTGCTCTGAATTGTGGAAAGCAGACAATTGTCTCCTCCTGTCCCTACACGGGTTTGTGGGGACCATAAACATGCAGACCCCACTGCATGTTTGGGACATCACAATTAGCCCCCTCTCCCCTCCGTGTTTAAATTCACATCAATTGATCAGACAGTTAAACTCACCAGATGATTTGCAGTTTGTTGCAGGGTTTGTGTCTTGGGGTTTCACTTTCATCTCTGCATAGGTACAACCTGAGCCCAGGGAACAAGAACAGAGCATGGAGAGAGCTGAGAATCAGCTTAAATGAAACAAAAATGACTGAAATTGTGAGAAATGTTGAACACAAATGTTGACAACAACTGGTTTATGTGACTGTGTTTAACTATGGCAAAATATTTTTCTCCATTATAGGCACTGATCTCTGCTCTGTGGTGACCAGGGACAGAACCTGAGGGAACGACTGGAGCTGTGTAAGGGCAGGGTTAGGTTGAATATCAGGAAAAGGTTCTTCCACCAGAGGGTGGCTGGACACTGAAACAGGCTCCCCAGGAAAGTGGTCATGGCTCCAAGCCTGACAGAGTTCAAGAAGTGTTCAGAGTTCAAGAGATGATTCTCATTACTCCATTCTAACTCAGAATATTCTGTGATTGTATATTCCATGATGACACTTTCACACTTGGAGCACTTGCTTTAGGCAGGAACAGATCTGGTTTCTTTTCAGGGCAGACAATACCAGAGGGGACAGGGGCCCACACATACGCATTGTCAATCCAGACAAAAGGGGAGGAAAGTGCCAGGGATTGTCTAAGGTTGTTTATCCAGACAGGTGTTGGAAAATAAGGAAGAAAAGAGGCTCGTGTTCGAGCAAGACTACTGTTAGCTGAGCAGGCCTGAGATGTGCTGTTAGCTGAGCAGGCCTGAAATGTTCCGTGGGAAAGGTACCAGAGAGTGCAGCTGTGCCCTTGAACATGAGGAATGTACCAGGAAGATACTTGCGATTAAGGAGGAATGAAGGAGTAACTCTGAATGTGTGAGAACAGAATGTTAGAAAATGTAAACTATAACCTGTGTAATTAACCAGCAGATTAGTGGTCTAAACTTAGAAGCACTGTAACACTATATAAAACGTGCACGCCGTGAAATAAATGGAGCTTGCTTATAACTCATGTTGAGTTGGAGTCTTGCTTCCATCTCGCCTCTCAATAGATAGGAACGGGGAGAATGAGTGAAACATCAAGGCATCAGAAGTGCAGATCAAGTCACATTTGGAGGGCTTAGAGATCTTACCATAATTCACAAGATAACGTGAATAGTGAAAACTATTCTAACATCAGCAGGTAATAAATACAAACCAGCAGGGAAGAAAACACGCAGAGAAGAAGGAAAGGTCAGAGGGAGATAAAAAGTGGATAGAAAGTAAAACATTGGATGTTACAATGCTGTGAAAGTCTCAAAGTCATCATGATATACAACACTGAGCCCCCTTGGTTCTATCACTGTACAGAGCTAAAACTGAAGCCAGGGTTTTGAGCTCTTTTCAGAAGATGGAGACAATATCTGGGAAATCTTGTGCATAAATTATGTGAACACATAGAAGAGTTGGTAGAGGTTTCCCCAAAACGCACAAGAAGAGAAACATAAAAATGTTATTAGAAGTCTATCAAAATTTTGAATAGGAATACATGGGTTGAATTCTAATGAAAATGGAACTTGTAATCAGGTGACATCTATTGTGGTCAATTGAGCTGTGAATTCATCTGTTGAAAGGGGTGATAAAACCCTGTTTCCTGGGGTGTTAATAACCACCCATCTGAAAAGACATGCAAAGGGTTCACACCATGCGCAAAAGACAAGCACTGGATGGGAGAAATTATTTCTGTCAGAGTGAAAGGAAAGTTAGAAAGAAAGGGAAGAAAAATGAAAATGAAATACAGACACACAGTGTATAAAGTCTGTTATTTTTTAGGAAGTGCTTTTCTGCAGATATTGCAAAATCAGTGCAAAAGTTCATGCTCATTTTTAGTGCATTAAAAAAAGATAAATCCTAGGTTAGAATTTCGGAAAGTCTTTGATACTTAATCAAACTAAACCTGTCCACGAAACATTTCACACTGGTGCATTAAAAAAGAAGTTTGTACAGACAGAGCAGAGGGAAAAGCTCCCAGGCAATGCCTACTGTGCTCAGGGAGAAGGAACAGCTTTGCAGGAGACTGCTGCAAACATCAGCAACAGCAGCCACTCCATCCTGAGCAGTTTGCTGCAGGAATCCCAGTCTGCTGAGGGACGACAGGCCTGGGGCAGGAGCAGTTGATGCTCAGCTTGGGAACAGCCTCCAAAATGGAAAAAAATTCTCTTAATATCACACCAGCGATGCTCCCTCACACTTGCACCTTAGCAAGAGAAAAGTAGACTTCATAACAACTCCCCTTTGTAAATATAATCAATCCTATCTGAACACTCCACCTGTAATAAGAGGCAAGAGTGAGTTTGCGACAGCTCAATATGAGTTATAAGCAAGCTCCATTTATTTCACGGTGTGCGCGGCTTATATAGTGTTACAGTGCTTCTAAGTTTAGACCACTAATCTGCTGGTTAATTACACAGGTTATAGTTTACATTTTCTAACATTCCATTCTCACACATTCAGAGTTACTCCTTCATCCTCCCTTAATCGCAGGTCTCCTCCTGACAGTATTCTTAGAATTCAAGGGCACAGCTGCATCTCCCTGGTGCCTTTCCCACAGAACATTTCAGGCCTGCTCAGCTAACAGTAGTCTTGCTCGAGCTAGCAGTAGTCTTGTTCGAACACCAGCCTCTTTTCTTCCTTATTTTCCAACATACCTGCACATTTTTTTAGCACTGGCCCTCATGTTTCTCTCGTGTTCTTCGGATCTTTGGTGCTCCAAGGGACGCTTTCCAAGCATGTCGGGGAGACACTGGAGAATGCAAAGAAAGCCAGTGCTTACCAATGGACCTACCTTGGACACCAGTGACATTCAGGATTCTGGGTATGGTTGATTCAGGCAAGTTCATATCAGCATAAAGTATATTTTCTGCCATTCTTGTTCTCGCTTCTCCTTTTTTCTTCCCTCTGCTGTTCTTACAGTAGCACTCTGGGTGGGGTACAACTCAGAGCTCCCTCCGCTCTCTAACCTTCAGGAGGAAGTTTTTGATTCTTCTGGTTATGCATAAACTTGTAATGAGAAGAGACATCTAACTCATCTTTTGATGGCAGAGTGTTTTATGTCAGTAACATGGTGAACTGTAAGTTCATGGCCTTCCTGTGGTCACCTGTGTTGGGAAGTGGTTCTGGCATTAGCAGTGTCTTGAGTTCCCAAAGCTTCATACACCCACACACAGACAGCCCTTTGTGTTTTGAAAATAAAAGCTTTATTCTATGCAATGGAAAGGAGAGGAAATGTACAGAGGCCCAGCAGTCACCCCCGGCAGCAGAGTGGAGCTCTCTGGGGGTACCCAGGTGCTCTAGTGTGCTTATAAGATTTTTTTCATATTGATGCTGTTCTGGAGACTTCTCCCTAGCAGAAGCCTGTACCATCCCACGCTGTAAGTTTATTGGTTTACCCCTTTTCCCCTCCCTGGCTCCTACCCTCTGGCTTCCCCTGGTTAGCTTTTCTGAGTAACCATGCCTCTCTTCCCTCTCCTGATAACCCGCTGAGGGAGCCTCCCTCGGGGTTCACCATCTTGGCTTTTCAGTGCCCTGCATCCTCCCGTGCCTCTCCGTCCCTCTCCACCCTCCTCTGACCCCCGACTGTGGACCTCAATAAATCCCTGGAAAGCTCAGCTGGTGATCCTGCATTTCTTCCATCGCCACGCCTCTATGATATCTAGTGTCCCCCGCAGCTCCACCGCCTGCCACAGACACGTGTCTGCCTGGCGCGTTCTGGCCCCGGGCGGCCCCCTCATCATTGCGGCGTGGGGTGGCCGTTCCTGAATTGCGATATTGCACTGCCGCACCCAGGCACTTCAGGACAGCAGCCCTGTGCACTCCAGAAGGCTGTGCTCCCAAAAGCTCTTCTGGAACACAACACAATGCCCTGACCCATCAGGAAATGCCCACACCACTGTGGCAACAGGACCCTCCCACAACTGGGGTGGGCCTGTGGCTGTAGCTCTTGGGAAGCAGCACCAGGCTGCCCTGCTGTGTCCTGAGCAATGTAGCCTTTGTGCAGCTCCCAGCCATGGTCTGCCTCTCTGTAGCTGAATTCTGGTGGTGAATGGGCATTCACAAGGGGGATTGGTCCAGCCTGTTTTGGGAAGTGCAAAAGGTGCTTAATATGCAAAGACAGCAGCTGGAATAGTGCAGCGTAAACAAGACAACCCCTTGGCTTTCCAGGTTTGTAATATCCCTCTAGGCAGCTGGGGTGAGCTGTGTCCCCTCCCAACTCCTGGTGCACTCCCAGCTCCCTCAGTGGCAGGGTGGGATGACAAGCAGAGGGTTCTTACTCTGTTTAATCTCTGCTCAGCAAGGATTAAAACATCCCTGTGTTCCCAACATTGTTCCCAGCATGATTTCAAAATGTAGCCCATGCCAGTTGCTACAAAGAAAATTAACTCTATCCCAGCCAAAACCAGCCCAGGGCACTACAATTCAAGAAAGATGTGAAGGCCCTTGAATGGAGGTCCAGAATAAGGGAACAAAGCTGGTGGAAGCAATGTCCTTTGCAGAGTGGCTGAGGTTTGTCTAGTTTGGAGAAAAGGAGACTGAGGGGTGACCTCTTTTTTCTCTGGGGTCCCCAGTACAGGAAGGATATCGAACTGTTGGAAAGAGTCCAGCGGAAGCCACCAACGTGTGGGGAGGCTGCAGCTACCTCTGCTGTGAGGAAAGGCTGAGAGAATGAGGTTTTTCAGCCTGGAGAAGAGAAGCTTTGGGGTGACTTAATTGTGGCTGTCTTGGTTTGAAAGACAGGTGCCTGCTAAGAGAGGTGGAACCCTCTCTTAGAACAGAGAATGTGATTTCCCTTCCCTCCGAATAATTTTAATTTTGAAATCAAGGGCTTTCAGGCAGAGGTATGGGAAAAGGAATAACAGTTCTTTACTAGTATCTACAGCAGAGTAAACAAGCAATAACAAGAATAACAACAACAAATAGAACCAGAGAAAAACCAGTAACAGATGTCCTTTGAGCTGGTGAGCACTTTCCCGTTTGGTGTAATCATGGTCGCAAGCAGTAGAGGCGCTGTTGAGCTCCCGGCTGGGCAGGGCAGCTGGTAATGGCGGATGGGCTGAGAAGCATGCAGGCAGCTCAGCAGCAAAAACGGGGCGGCAGGGGCAGAGGGCTGGTTCTCCTGGGCTGGCCAGCGAGGTGACAGGGACTGCAGTCACAGCAGACGCCGTGGTCTCGTGCAGCGAAAACGGGGCGGGTGGCAGGAACAGCCGGACTCCTCCGCAGCTGCTGCAAAAAACGCAGCCGGGAAAACATGTACTCCCAGTGGGAAAAAGGTTGAATCAAAGCTTGCCCAGCCAGAAGGAGAAGACAGAGCACAGTTGGATCTCCTGCAGTCACAGCCAGAAGCAAAGAGCAGTTCCTTTCCTCCTGGTGTCCCACGAACGAGTGCCAGTCCCAACTGGCCGGCTGGCTCTCCTCCCCTTGCCCCACCTAGCACACCCTTTTGTCTCTTACAAAAGATTTGATAGCTCTAATCACCCAGATATTTGTTGCTTAGTAACAGGGATGGAGAAAAAATTCCAATGCCCCCAGCCTCTGACAGTGGCCTTCCAGTGCCTGAAGGGAGCCTACAGGAAAGATGGAGAGACACTCTTTACAAGGGCCTGGAATAACAGGACAAGGGGGGATGGCTTCAAACTGACAGAAAGTAGGTTTAGATTGGATATCAGGAAGAAATGGTTCCCTGTGAGGGTGGTGAGGCTCTGGCACAGGGTGCCCAGAGAAACTGTGGCTGCTCCATCCCTGGAAGTGTCCAAGGCCAGGTTGGATGGGGCTTGGAGTAACCTGGGATAAGGTGTCCTTGCCTATGCCAGGGAAGGTGGAACAAGATGAGCTTTATGGTCCCTTCCAACCCAAAGCACTCCATGGTTCTATGATTACAGTATTGTCTTCACTATAAGTCATTTCTTTTCTGATTTAGAGCAAACCATAGTAGAAAGCTGAGCGGGTTTTAAATAAAATAAACACCAATGCCCATTGAACCTATTTCTTCCAAAGGGAGACACTTTTCTATTACGGACATATCCTTTCAGGGCCATAAGATCTGGAACCTTTTCTGCTGCCAGTGGTAACAGCAGAGGCTTTTTCAAAGGGCCAGTGATGTGTCCTGGTATTCTGTGCCTTATTTCCCATTATCAGAGGCCCAGAGAAGCCAAGCAAACACCAGCTGTGTGAGAGAAAGAGGAGGAAATGAAGTGGCTTCTGTGGTGGTTGATGACTCAGAAGTTTGTACTGCAGTCAAAGGAAGGTTTGCAGGGGCCCTCAGACCTGACAGGGAGAGGTGTCCAGAAATTCTGTGACAGGCAGCTGAAGTACTGAGGCCTAAACAATAGGCTCGGACTGAAGCCTGACCAACAGGCCCTGAGCCAAAGTTGACCTCTAGATGAACCTTCCAACCAGATGTATATATATGTATTTTTTTTTCAATCATTAATGAACTATTATTATATGTGTTCATTTATTTGCAAAACATGTATTTACCTTCCCCTATACAGAAAGTGGATAAGGCCACATCTGGTCTAATTAGGGAGGGGTACAGGATCAAAGTCAACTCCCATGGCTCCCCCTTGAGCCCTGGCCAAGCTTTGGGAGAAATCCAACAGAGGAATGAAACTAGAAACTAGAAACTTGTTTGTTTAACAGTGTAAAAGGTGGGCTACTGTCACAGCAAAATCAGGAAGCCATTTCACATCTCCAAAAGATGGAATGGGTTGGAATGGATGTTAGAGATCATCTCGTTTCACAAGCTTGCCAAAGGCAGGGACACCTTCCACTATCCCAGATTGCTCAGGGCCCCATCAGACCTGGTCTTGGACACTTCCAGGCATGGGGCAGCCACAGCTTCTCTGGACAACCAAAAGTGTTCTGTGCTTTTTCAGCTCCACCAGGTCTTAATTTTTTTTTTCTAATTCAGGGGGGTTTTTTTCCTATTAGGGAATTGCATTACTAATTTGCCAATTGTAACATGGACTGAATGTAGAAAACATCCATCCAGTTCAATCAACTTTTTAAATTTCTATTGCTGGTTTTCTGGAGTGACAAGCACATGATAGCACTAATCCCACAAATTTTACCATAAAAATAGTGCCCCTCTTTCCTGTTGAGTATTGCCTACACTGATCAGCAGGTTCTGCTGCGTCTTGAGGGAGTGCTGACTGTGTGGGCCGGTGCTGTTTGAAGAAGGAAGGTGCAATACCACACTGAGTTGGTGCTTTTGAACTCCATTTGACAAGGATAGTGCAGAAACCGTGGGGGGAACTTAAAGGGGGCTCCAGCTCTCCTTACCAATCCTTTTATGTGATACTGAGATGCTGCATAACTTAATACTGGAGATAACAGTAATGTATTGCAATTTCTGAGCACTTAGCCACGCTTTTCTGCATTTAAATGTATACCCATTATTTCTCTGTTGTATTGTGTATTTCCCACAAAACTATGCTGGGAAGCAGTAAATATCTTCAATAAATTAAAGATATTTTAATGTGGGTTTGTATGAATGGCACAATGGCCCTATATGTCTGGGTTAATAATTAAATATCTGTGTTAATAATTATGTTGCAATTCATTAGCACCAGTCTGTGTTTGGCTTCCTAACTTCTAGCTCAGGGAATGGGCAACATCTGACAGCATTTTCCTTATAACACCCTTCACTTCACTTCTACTTTTTCCAGCTCTAGTTCTATGTTTCCAAGATCAGTCATGTCCATCTTTTAGCCTGTGCAATCCCAAAATCAGTATGGCCATGACCAAGAAAGACAGAAGGAGGGGAAATTTTTAACATGCCAAGCTGTTGTCCAATACTTCCATTGTGCAGCCTCAAGTCACAGGTGAAGAATCTTTTGGGGTCAGTTGAGTCAGATGGGGCTCTGGAACTAATCAAGAAAACAGATTTGGTAAATCTTTAGCTTTGAAAGAGTTGTACTGTCTCATCAGAACCAAAGGCAGTCATGAAGCATGTTGTGTCCATCTGTAATGGAACTGTTTCATTGGAAAATCTCTTCCATTCTTCCCCATCAACCACACACACACACAGACACATGTATTTGCCATACGTCACAAGCTGCACACAAATTAAAAAGCGATCCACTAACCATGTGCAATTGAAAGTCACTTAAAAATAACATAACCGTTTCTAAATATGCAGAGTTCTGGAATTTTGAGCATTTGTATGATTGTGAGGTTTGGCAAAGCTTATTTTTGAAAAATCTCTGACTTCAAATACCAGTTTGGGTTGGCTGAGCGTTTAAGTCAGTCAACACCAATAAGAAACTCTTCCAAGAGAGAAGGCCTAAGATTATCCAAACAGTCTGAATTTGCTAAACACAGTTTTTGCCAAAACACTGTCTTATATTAGGCAAATAGAAAATTTTATCTCCCACACTAGATCTTTTTTATTATGACAAATGAGAGACAGAATTGAGAAGGATTTTGAATAATGCTCTTCAAACGCAAGAAAATCTTGAGATTTATATCTTCCCAACTCTTTGATGGAAAAACACTGTAAGAAATCATCAATGACATCAAAATAGTGTCCTTGAAATGAGCATTATAAATGTGGCTGTATGCTTTCATATTTTTCTTTAGCTCGTATTACTATACTGTTGTGACAAAAAAACCTGTCATGCTCAGATCTGACCTGAGGGATGTGGGAATACAGCGGGACATGACAGCAGCTTTTTTTGGGATGTTGCTTGAGCAACCCCCTTTCTTACTGTGATGTCCAGGTCATTTGAGTCACATGTCTAGAGGTGGCATTTGAACACCATGGAGGTCCATTCTCTGTCATTGACAACAGTAGGACTGTTAAATTCTTCATTGAAAAGTTTAGCTGCAGTGCTCAACTTTGGAGACATAACAGACAAGATAAAGATTTCCTGATATTTTTTACTCCCATCCCTGTTCCTTTCAGTGCTTATTTCAAAACCTACTTACAGCTTCTGTTAAATTTTGCAGTATCTCCTCCAAAATTCTTCCTTTTTCTTGAATCTGTCTGTGGATTTGGGCTTTCCGAATACTCCAAACAATTTTCCTCTACCTCAGATGATCAGTTGGGAAATACAGCTTTTGTTTTCCTTCTGTTTTGAAATATCTGTTGCACTCTTTCATTAGAAGATCCATATTCAAAGAGAAGTAGTCTCTGAATCAGCTACTCTGAAATAAATGAAATATTTAAAATGAAATATACAATGTGAAAGATGAATGCAGTAAATGGTTGGAAAAGGATTCCTCCTTTGAGAAAACAAGCATTTTCGGCTAGTTTTTCACTCACTGGACACTACTCAGATAATGTGTTTTTATGGTTGCAGTGAAGAGGAAGATAAAGACAAAACCCAAGGATGTGAGAGGCTTAGAAAGAAGATTTCAAATAGAAAACCTCACCTAAATGCCATTTACAGTAACTAGCATGTCTTTCTCTCAAACTATCTGTTCCATGGCTTCAGTGGAAGTGCTTTACAGTCAAGCAAATGTGGATTTTTGTGGATTTAATGTGCTTGCTAACTATCCAGACTTAAAATAATTGGGAGATATTTTCTGATCTATAAAAGAGTTGAAAAATATTTTACAAAACTTTTATGGGACCAAAATTATTTTCTAATCTAAACAAAGAATTTCTGCTACCAATGCAGAAAAAGCCCCGTTGTTAATGTTAAATATATCTTCTGAAAACAATAGAATGTTTAATACTTTTGAAACCAAATGCTTCAATTTTTCCTTTCAGTATGTT
The DNA here is from genome assembly GCA_013397955.1 of Grantiella picta. NCBI lineage: Eukaryota > Metazoa > Chordata > Aves > Passeriformes > Meliphagidae > Grantiella > Grantiella picta. Next base: position 190,056 of record VZRM01005614.1, on the reverse strand, counting down.
CTTTTAAGAGAAATTAAATGCTTTGGGTTTACCCCAAATCACATTCTTAAAAATCATTACTAAAAAAATAAGAACAAGTGTTTCTTCTATTTTTTCCTGAAGTGATTCACAGCAAAAATGTCCCTCTCTGGGTCACAATCCTAAAAAGATGTCAAAAGTGGGTATGACAAGAATCATTTTGCAACCAGCTGATGGCCATAAGGAAGGCTCGCTACCTCTCTCTTCCCAAAGTTCACCCATTTTTAGACAAATGTCATGACAAATTTCATGCAAAAGACATTTTACTGTTGTGTGAAAGAGGAACTGAAAACAGCTGAACAAAATAAAACCACTGCAACTGGCAAGCACTTCACTGGTACAAACTATTTTTCTTTCTCTATCTGCATTAAGTTAAGCTGCCTGATTCTCCTTTATAAGTAAAACAAAACAAAACAACAGCCTGGGCTTTATTTAGCAGCCTTGGTGGCATTTTTCCCGTCTAAACACCAGCTGCTTTAACATCAGGCATCTATCTTTAGTGGTTGCCTCCCAGTGGAAAAAACAAGAATTCCCAAGAATGTCCTATCCTGTGCCTGACATATTTAAATTTGCCAGGGTCTCACCACCCTCACAAGGAAGAATTTCTTCCCCATATCCAATCTAACCCTACTCTCTGTCAGTGTGAAGCCATTCCCCCTTGTCCTGTCACTCCAGACCCTTGTCAATGGTCTCCATCTTTCCTGTAGGCTCCCTTCAGGCACTGCAAGGCCACAATGAGGTCACCCCAAAGCTTCTCTTCTCCAGGCTGAGCAATCCCAGTTCTCTCAGCCTTTTCAGGTTGATGATTCCCAGTCCTCCTAGCCTTTCAATATACTTGGGGGTTTTTTTCAACATACTTGGAACATGACCCTTGGCAAAGGGGAATGCAGAGAAAAATCTTTCCAACTTACAGAGAAGTAGATGCTGTTATTTGGGAAGACACCTCCTGTCACAGTGTCAGATCTAGGCAGCTCTCCACAAGGGCCAAATCCAGATGCCACCCAACCATTTGTGTGGATGTGCAGCTCAAACCTCATCAGCTCCTTTTCCTTATGGTCCCAGTGGAGGTAGAACATGCTGGAAGGATCCAGGAAGGTGGAGAAATGGAGCAGTGTATGTGGAGGCTGGCGAGAACAAAAGCATGGGAGGAACAAGAGGGAAGAGGATTTTCTTCATTCTTCAGAAGAAAATCACCATCATCACTGCAGTTTCTGAGTCTTGCTTATACCTTGGGCAGCTACAAGGGGCCCAGTTTATATGGAAGTGCCCAAGGCTGGGCCTGTTGCCAGGAAGAAGGGCTGGAACCCAACTGTTCTATATCCAGTTTGAAATGTAGGGAAGATCAACACTTTACATAACATGCCCTGGCACCTTGCCTGAGTAAAACTGTGCTAAGCCATCTCATATACACCTTTAAACATTTTTCACAGCTGTTTTGTACTCCAGAACCAAAACAAGGCAGCCAAGTGTCTACCTCCTACCCAGTACTCCTCAGGGTGGGTGAATGTTGGTTCTCCTCACTGAGGAAAAGGGACTCTTCTGACCAACTCCTCTTTCCACTGCAGATTCTGAAATGAAACCTGATTATGCTGTTGTAGTGGGATGATTATTGACAAATTTGTTGGAAACAGGCTGGGTCTTAATGGAATGGCTTATCAGAGGAAGCTGCTGTGGCCATAAAAAGGGCTCCTGTGATAGCAATCTGGAAGAATAGAATAAGAAAAATGCCTCTGCTCCATGTGCTAAACCCTGGTGGGAGTGCATAGAAGGAGAAAAGCGCATCATTGGGTGTCCTGCCTGAGACCTTTCAAAATAATGACAAAAACAAAGACTCTCAGCAGCTTTCTGACCACTTCTGCCAGGAAGTGCCTTGTCTATCATCTCCAATTTGCCCAGTTGAATAATCCACTACAAAACATAGCCCAAGTCAGGATTTTGAAGGATGTGGTAGTTTATTCCTATTAACTTGGAGGGAAAATGTAGAAAAACCATTTGTATTATTTTTCTGGGACAGGTGTTGGAAGAACAGATGAACAACATAGAAGGAGAGTTACTAGATCTGTTCTTCAGGGACAGGGTTTAAAGAGATCCAATTGCATAGACTGCATAAATCCCAGGCCATGCTGTTGACTGTCCTGCTTCAGACAGCAAGTATATTTATGGGTTTTTTTTTTCAATTCTCCAATAAAATGCTGCCATTTTTTCTATCTCCGCTCCAGAGAGAGCAGAGACATTCCCAAAACACTATTTGGGGGAACCAGGCACAGCTGAGGGATACAGTAGTGCAAAGTGAGTATTTCAAGGTTAGGACAGCACAGGGATATCAAAACTGAGAGACTTTGGCACCTCTGGGAGATGAACCAAAGACAGAGCTCATGATGAAGCAGGGAGGGGGAAAGGCAAGGGATCTGCATCTTGCAGAGCTGCCCATGTGAGAAATTGTCACTGTTGCTTGTTCTCCACTTTTAAGTGGAAAATCTCTTCCTCACATGGAGCAGAGTGTGAGATTGGAGGATGCAACTTAGACACTGCTGGAATATGCAACTATCCTGGAATTACAAGGAGAGATGGTTTAGCTGTGTGACAAGGGTTGGAATTGCATGGTCTCCTTGATGGAACAGGATGTGGTGGCGTTTGCATGGCACTGCTGAAGGGTGTGGGCGAGATGTGCACGATCAGGAAGATACCACAGATTGGCAGTGAGCAACATGTAAGGAAGATTTTAAAATGATAGATGACCTGAGAAGAGGGAGGAAGATAAAATCTGCTTCCTTTAGAAAACTAAATGCTCATACAGGAGCCAAGTGTGAAAAGAAAGAGGAGAGTCAGAACCACAGGATGCAATGGCACCTCTGAAGATCTGCCTCAGGCAACAGATGAGGACAGACAGGAGAGGGAAGCAGTGAAGTTTCACTGAGTTTTCTCTCTGGGGATTATGATGATGTGCAACCTACTTGGGAGATGAAGAAGGAGGAAAATGCTGTGCCCAGTACTCTTGAAATAGCCCTGATTGTTCCACTGCTGATATCCTTTGCTGGCAGCACACATATCCCTGACTCACAGCCACCTTCCACCCCACACCTCCCCAGCTCAGCAATTCCTTGTTGCAGTGCAAGAAGCATCAGATTCCTGCTATACAGAACCAGTTGAAACAATGTCAGTGTTTCATTTCACAACCTCTGAATTTCTGTTGAGATTATTTAACACCTCTGCTTGTACTTTCAGAGCAAATTTTAAAAAAAAATTTTAAAAAATTTGGTTTAAAATTGTCTGAAGGCTGATACCCAAACAGATATTTAACAGAGTGATAATTTGAACCTTTTGTAGCTAGGCTAAAAAATATCCTTGCATTCAGCTACACACTTCCTTGACAGCCCTCTTTTCCATATTTGAATCCACCCCAGATCTGCTTTATTTCAAAAAACTATAGCCCTTGTGGAAGATGGTGCCAAATTGACCCACTTTTTTCCACACATCTGCAGGACCACTTCTACCAAATCCTATGGATCACATGGAAGGAGCAGAGGAGATGTAAAGCTCCTTATTGAGTAAGATATGCAATCCTGAAGGAAAGGGGGCGACATAAGGGAAATTTTTCCACAAACTGCCTTGTGAAAGGACTTCATCTTTGCTTAATGTCATTTCCCAGCTCTTTCACTGCTGTGGGCTTATTTATCCATAGCTGTGTTGCACAAATACTCCTGTTCCAGGACTTGTCCCACTGCAGCTGTGAAAATCCCTTTCCTTCTTCACAGGCTGACAATCCCAGATGCCCTAAAAAACTCTGAGGATAGAGAGGTCAAGATCCTCTTTATAGTAAGCAATTTGTGAAGTGGGTTAGGAGGGACAGATACATCAGCATGTGAGGGATATTTACGGAATAAGGAATTGTAGGACTGTAGTTCTTTTTCCCCCTTTCCCTTCTCAAGCTTCAGAGGGGTGCCAGAAATACTGCTGAAGGCAGGGGCATCACAACTGATGGATAAAGGCATTTTGGAACAAAGAGTCTCTACGTAGCCATTTTCTGGACAGAATTGTCATCTGAAAGCTCAGAGCACTGGGAGCACAGAGAGGGCCAAATATGAGCAGTTCCCAGGCTTTACTTGTCTCACATAGCAAATAGGAGGTCACAGGCACACCCAGAGCCACAGAAATTGATGCTTGCTGGTAAATCCTTGCATGGTAGATAAGGAGTAATCAGGAGAGTCTCTGGTTTTGAAGGCCACAGATGTGGGCTTTGCAATGGTGGTGCATTTAATGTATCGCAATTATATCCATGCAGCCTCCCAGGAGCAGTGGTGAACTGCAATTATGCAGAAAGCATTCAATTCCAGAAAGGCTATTTACAGATAACAGTTTTGTAATGAGGTTTCAGAGACACAAGTGTTCTAACAGCTTGGTCACTGAGCTTTTGTGTCCTCACAGTTTGATTACCTGAAGATCTGTATCTGACATCCTGTAAATACGCACTTTTAAAACAGTGCTGGTCCCTGCACATTCTCTTCAACTCATTGACGTGGTTTCCCAGAACTTCTGTATACTGTGATACCCCTTCCAGCCTTACACCCCAAATCTGTGCTGCAAAAATGCCCAACAACTGGAAGAAAGAATCATAACATCACAGAATTATTTGGATTGGAAGGGACCTTAAAGATTATCTCATTTCAACCCTCCTGCCGTGGGCAAGGACACCTTTCACTAGACTAGACAGACCAATGTGCAGAGACGAACAAGAAAGCAGCCACCTCATTTTCTTGGCAAATGGGGTTAAAAAATGGCAATACATCATAGACAAACAAGACACGATGCACAGATTGGGCTTTTCCAGAAAGCAAATTATCAGTGCTTCTTTTTACTTTGAGCGTGTGTTGTGAAGAGTCTGAGGGTGGCTCAAGATGGGCATGACTCAGTAGATTCTTCTCACCATTTTGTAGCTTGTCCTCTTACACAGAGAATGTTCTCATTATCTCCTTTCAAATGGCACAGAGATGAAGATGGATCTACTTGTTTCTGCAGAGCAATGTGAAAGCAGTGATGATATCTCTGGGTAAATATTTCTGCCAAGTAATTTCTATTTACTTCTGTCATCTCTGAAAAATCCAATAGTTATCCAAAGGAGCCCTTATTAGGAAAGATTTTGAAGATGGAGATCACCGTGAACGCTGCAGGAATTAAAATAGAACAGCAGGTCAGCAAGGAAGGCAAGACAGTAAATTCATGGCAGCTACAATGAAATGCCATCTGTCTGCCTTGTGTATAGAAGGATAACCAAACTGAATTACAGGCTCAGATGACTGTCACTTTTCCCTCAACACTGAATGCCACAACACTGAATATCCCATCAGCATATGCCATGAGAAATAATATGATGCTTGCTATAAAAAGCTATAAAAACATACTTGTGATTGTGAAATGTAATCATGAAGAAAACGTGGCTTCAGCCCAGAAGCCTATTTATCAAGTGAGGTTTACACCTTCATTAGGGTGACATCCATACCAGGTGTCAAGGGCACCTTGATATAATTGATCCCAAACTTTGCCCCTGAGGTAGAGCAGACAAATACACAAGTGCACAATTGTGAGAATCAGATATTGTGACTTGTGGCAGCCTAAGCAGTGAAGGGAATGTGACACAGCAAATGAAGAATGAGCAGCAACTGCACCAAAACACAACAAATATTTGTTCCAAGGGTCTGAGAATCGGAGAAGCATGATGAGGGCTGTGTCCACACTCTGCAGTGCCCCCACCCTGGTTGTACTCTGCCGTAACATGGTGCAGAACAGAACTCATTTTTCCCAGTACATCATTCTGCTGAAGGATGGGAATGGGAGCATTTTATGGTCTTCAGGACCATGGTTCAGCTGCAAAGGAGTCTCTCTGAAACCAGAGGTACAGACAATTCTGCTGCTGCAGGCTGGCCTGCTTGTCAGGAACGTCTGCATCACAGCAGGATGGTATTTGTCTGCCAAAATACCCTTGTAATTCTCCGGTCAATTACCCTCAATAACGGGCTATTGCCCTTCTTGGGTCACTCATTTTCCAGGTGTTTCTTCAGGAGATTTGTCTGAAGATTTACTGGGGATTTGCCTGAAGCTGAGGGAATGATCACAGCAGTCCATTTTACCTGAGGTGACTTCTACCATTAACTGACTCAGCTGTACCTGTCAGGTGGCTTGTTTAGCCCTGTAACACCAGAACTGTTTGAGAAGCATTTCCATATCCTTTGGATTTTCTTTCTGCACAAAGAGCCTGTGGGAGTTTGCTGCTATGGTGACTCTAAACACCTCTGAAAACTTATTTCTCTTGGAGCTGCTGCAGTGTCACTGCTAAAGTAGCAGCTGCATTTGGAAGGACAATCTTCTCATTAGTCCTTTTAAACTGAGCCTTTTAACCTATACACTACAGTAAATATAAGAGGTGTAATGAAGTGGGTGCTTTACAAATGCAGTGAAAAGACAGTCTGTTTCCTAAGAGCGAAATATTTAAACTCATTAAACATAAACCATAGGGATCACAGAAATCCATTTGGTTTTTGTTGGGTTTTTTTTTCAGAGCATTAAGTTAAACTTCCCATGAAGGACAATTTTTCTGATTCAAGCCAGCTTGCTTTAATCCATTCTTCATGTTGAGTCCCTGCAGAAATGGGCTCAGAATATCACTCTGCTTTGTCACTGCTAGAGAGCTAAAGAACATAATTTACATTTCTAAATCTGCTAGGAAGGTGTGACAATGCTTTCCACCTAGTGGCTTCTCTACAAAAAGAGGAAGATGGAGAAGGAGAAAATGAGGATACAGGGTTTGATTTCTCTTATTTTTTTATACATAAGTAAATCCAGTAATCTTATCCATGAATTATTCCTGACTTATGCTGCTGTAAATGAAGGGATTCAGATTCTTCAGTCAACACATCTGTTATTTTAGATCCAGGAAAATATAAAATTCAAAAGTCTGTTATAACACCAAGAATAAGCCACTCTCCACCTCTACTGTCTCCATTTTATTGCTGCTGGTTGTGAAGAATCTCTGATCACAAGGATGTAGATGAGGAAAAGGAATAGTTCTCAAATTCTGTTTTGGTTGGCAAGATGATTTCAGGGTAAAAAGAACATTAAATATATTTACAATGTGCACAGCCCATGTACAGACAGATACAGCTTATATTCCTGAGTACAAATAATACCTACAAAATATACTAGGTATGCAAGTGAGCCAATCATAGCTTGTGCTATGGTGGGAAAATGCTTGGTGGGAAAAAAAGAGAAGGTTTTGGAAGAGCTCTTTCACCACTGTCTTCTGCTTGATTGAATTTAATAGGCTTTTCCATGTGGTTTTCCAAATACTTCTCTGGAATAGCATACTTCCTTGTGTTCTGCACATCACTTTCTGCTGTGCCTGTGAAGGGAGTCAGTCTGTCAGCCAGTTCACTTCTCACTTTATCAGCTGCATTTTTCCAGAGATTCTCTGCAATAATAAATCATTAGAGTGTAAGACCACAGACACTTAACAGCAGGTAAAACACAGGATTGAGACAAACTCCCAGCAAACCAGGTGAAAATTTTCTCTGGGATCTTACAACCCCCATCGATGTACTCTTTTGCTCAGAAAGTGAGATGCACTGTGGTGTGGTGTGGTGTCAGGTACTATTTTGCTCTCAGCAGGGAAAAGGGCTTTCCATGTTAATCTTTAGCAGTTCCAGTCTTCTTCCTGGCAGCTGAGCTAAAACATAAGGCATTGAATTCTACACAATTGAGGAACAGTGCCTTTACCCACCACATTTCAGTGGCTATCTACTGTCTCCACAGTTTCACCTCCCCTTACTCCAGGCAGATGACTGAACACAAAGAAATGCCAAACACTGATAAAAATGCACTTAGATCTCCAGGGAGAACATGCTTACGAATTGCCTCTCTTCTGTTCTCAAGTGCAGAGAATGAGCCATCACTCATCTTCCTTGGAGCCTGTGTTTTCTGCTTGGCCCGGAATATTTTTGGCTCTTGGATCCATGCGTGTTTCATTGCTTCATCAGGAGTCATGCGCAGGGAAGGTTGCCACCTTAAATCCACAGGAGATAAATCATTATTCAGTTATTTCTAACTGAAAATTAGTACAAGGCAAAAGATTCAGTGTTCTCTTCTGAAAGGTCATTTCTTGAAACAAAATAATTTTACCTTTTTATCTAAAAATACAGAAAAATTCTCTGTGATCTTCTCCATCCTTCAAAGCCTATTTACTTCAGCACTGTGCTGATCAAACCCTCTGCAGCATCAAACCATTTTTAATATGTGATTCCTGGTGTTTTTAGGGTAGGGATCCAAAATTACTTGTGTGAGGCTTTGTTTTTTGCGTCACTGAAATTGTTTTCTAAAAGTTCTGGTTCAGCCAGAAAACCAAAATGGATCAATGATTCACAGACACTTGGCAAACAGAGAACACTGAAAGCAACCTTCTTGTGAAACAGAGTGGGATGATTTTTTTCCCTTCCCATGTAACCACAAGTTAGCAGTTTCTTTAGGATTTCTTTAGGAAAATGCTACTGAACTGCTAGAAAGAAATTTGAAGTCAGTACTAAAGAAGACATAATAAACTGTCAATAATAATAGTTATACAAACGCTGCCATGTGGAAAACAAAACAAACTTAAACCCAAAACATCCCACAAAATGAAAAACCAAACCCAATAGGTACAAAGATTTTAAAGGCACAAGAGAATGAAAGCAAAGTCAAAACCAGCTTGTTGCATGCAATCTGAACTCACATTAGGCATCCTTTCAAAAAGTCCAAGAAGCCAGCATCATGGGTGTTAAGCACTGTGCTTAGATCCTTGGAGTCTGGGCATCTCTTTTTCCCCTTGCTGTTAGTTATGGATTTAGGACATCCTTTGGAATCTTAAAAAAATAAGGAGATGCTCCACAAAATTACATTAGAAACCTTCACTAAATATTTTTAAGAGTTGCATGAACAGCATCCATGTCCATCCCTCTAACTCCAGTTTTGCCCTGATTGATTGATAATCTGCCAGCAGTATGGCAAACAGGATTGGTTACATCCTAGAGACCATATCCTCCACTTTGTTGGTTTGTTAGCTTTGAACAATTTCCAAAGCCAAATTATACATAGAGAAATGAACAATGTAAATTAGTTCCCAGAGCCCATTGCATTCCTTCCAGCATCAATATTTTTAAGGAGTCAGGATGGAATAGTTTTCCCAATCCCTTCCCTATCACTTTGGCAATTAGAGGCTTGTAAGACAAGAAGAGCAGGGCACCATTTGTAGACCTCATGTTGTCCTTTTACTTTTTTTTCATACCTCTGCCTAGGAGAATTTTGATCAGCTAAAGCGAAATTTTGATTAGCTAAAGGTCTCTGACCCTACTCTCTAGCAGTGCTAATTATTAGTGATTAACTACCAGGGAGAGATCCAGCAAGGACAAACAATCAAAAGAAATTACCAAAGAATGTTCGCTTCCTTGATGCAGCCTGGATAAAATCAGCTGGTGGAAGACCCAATACCTTCAACATAGAAAATGAATTCATAGAGTTACTCCTCATTTCATATAGAGATACACAATACCATCAGTCAGATGTGGCGTTTTGCCCTCTGCACAAAAAGAAGTTGAATGTTGCAATTTACTGTGAAATGTCTAAAAAATATTTCCTCTTGTGCCACTTACTGTGGAGGGAATTAAGGGATTCTTTAGTGCTGCCTGTATGTGTCTTTGTATCAAAAATAGCATGACCAGCAGGACAAGGAGAGTGATTGTCCCTCTGTCCCTGGCACTGGTGAGGCCAAACCTCAAGTGCTGTGTCCAGTTCTGAGACCCTCAATTCAAGGACATGGAGGGGCTGTAGCAAGTCCAGAGAAACGAACGGAGATGGGGAAGGGTCTGGAGCACAAGCCTGCTGAGGGGAAGCTGAGGAACCTAGGGGGGCTCAGCCTGGAGAAAAAGAGGCTCGGGGGGGACCTTCTGGCTCTTCACAATTCCCTGACAGGAGGGGGCAGCCAGGGGGGATGGGGCTCTGCTCCCAGGAAACAGGGACAGGACAAAGGGAAATGGCCTCAAGCTGTGCTGGGGAGGGTCAGATTTGACATGAGGAAGAACTTCTTTGCTGAAACAAGGATTAGACCCTGGAAGGGACTCCCCAGGGATGCGATGGGTGTCCTGATCCCTGGAGGTGTTAGCGACATAACAGGACTGTGGTTTAATTGACATGGTGGTGATCAGTCAGAGGTTGGGCTCCAATGAATTTGGAGGCCTTTTCCAACCTAAATGATTCTATGATCTTATAAAGGATGACACTGGGATCTTCACCATCACAGAAGGTTCTAAGGACAAGCATCTCTTTAACAGGATGCCACATGAGGAGATGCTGCCTTTGGAAAAACTTGCATAAACAAACATGGCAAGAGAAGGATCAGAACCTGGAGCTGAGTTCTACATAGGTTGCAGTTTAGAGATTCCTATGGAGTACCTAAGTAACTGGCCTTCATAGGTTGGTTTTACACCCCTTCTAACATTTACACTGGGTAGCTGATCTGAGGTAGGAAATGGCACAGCACATTCTTAAAACTCCTTGAAAAACATTTACAGAGGTGATAGAGCCAAACTCCTTGGTAATGACAGTAATAAGATGCAACATCCACAAAGTGACTTGAGAAGCGTGGAGTGACTGTTAGGAAAAGCTTTTTTCCAGCAGAAGAGCAGAGCAGCAGCTGAGCAGGTCACCCAATGTGTTTCTACTCAAGCCTCTGAGGTTTTCAAGGTTTGCTAGTCAAAGCCACAGCTGACTATTCCACTGTGAGCAAAAATATCTCTCAGTAGGAGTTTGGACAAAAGACATCTGATTTGACCAACACAATATTTGATTTCTAAGAGAAGAGGAGTCTGTAATAATTGCAATTGTCTTTCCCCTTAGATATACTTCTTCTGTTCTAACTCTTACAAATTCTGAGCAGGTTAAAGCATGTTTCCTTCAGTAGCAATGTGAATGTGCAAAGAAGTGTTTGGCACATGAAATGTGACAATAAATAATAGCTTTGTTCTGGATCCCATCCTCTCAAAGAGCCATTTGGCTGCATTTAGCCTCCCTCTGAAAGACCAGGCCACAGCCAATCGTATTTCATTATTGCTTGAGACTTCTCTTTGTTGCTGGTGGTGCTGGTCAAATGAGTATGCAAACCAATCCCAAAAGTTACCTCCATGATGCAGGCAAGTTGGTCAGCTTCATTTTCCCCTGGGAACAGTGGGTAGCCTGTGTAAAGCTCTGCTATGATACAGCCTAAGCTCCACATATCAACAGCCATAGCATAAGGATGACCAAGAATCACCTCAGGGGAGCGATAAAAGCGGCTCTGAACATAGGTGTACACTGTATCAAAAATTAGACAAGAAGCAAAATATCACAGTTGGGACTGAAATGTCAATTGCAGATTTCACAGAAAAGTGGAACATGTTCAGGCATCATAAATCTGTCTATCCATGGACTGCTCACATAGGCTCTGAAAACATTTTCTAATCCCACCCTAAAATTAATGAGTGATACACTTTCTACTGCTCTATTTGGAAATTGTTCTTCAACAAGTTTCAGTGAAGGAAATTTTTCTACTAATGCTTTGATTTGGCACTCCATTTTCCTATTTGAAGGTGTTGCTTTTGCATCAATCAACAGTTTTTAAATTCAAAGCACAGTTCGCATTCCCTTCCCTGTAGTATTCATACAAAAGGTACCAATTATAATTTAACCATCTCACTGAGAAAGGCTCCCTGGACCTGACAAACCTCTTGATAAGTGAAATATTTGGCTTATCCTCCTAAGTTTGTTTCAGCTAACCATTCTTGAAAATGCAATTCTGATTTCAACAGGAGTAGAGGAGCTGATCAGGCTTGGGACAAAGAAAAGGAATGGTAGTGTATCTTACTTGTCTCTACCAGTATTTGCTCCAATACCAGGGGCTGAACAGTTCATCAGGTTCTAATCAGGGGCATTGGTCAATATATTAGCCCAAACAAAGAAATAGTTTTTCCACATTATTTAAAATTAAAAGAGCGTATGAAGAAAATTACATCAACTTGACTTTTCTGCAAACCTCTTTGGTCTTCATAGCAGCTTGATCCAAAATCAATAACTTTGACTGAACCTTGGCCATTGTGGTATAATAGTATGTTCTCCTGAAAAGAAAAGAAATCACAGGGAAAAGGGGGGTTTAGTATCATATTAAGTTAATGAACACTTCAGAAAATCAGAATGCAAATCACATTTACACTTCTCTGCATAACGAGAACTTCAAAATTCAACCTCCTTTGCAATGCATTTGCTAACATGAGAAGGCAGCCAATAATGTGCAATCGGGCAAATCAGAGGGGAGATTTGGAAAGGTACCCAGGCTGAAGGTGAGCCAGACAGGACAGCAGTGAGCTCACCAAAACTCAGGGTTGCCTATCCAGTGGAAGCCAAACTGCACCTGTTTTCATGCTGTGCTAAATTAACCAGAACCATTCTTTTGTAAGCACAGACAGCCTCTGGTCGACGAAGGAGCAACACTCCACAGTTCTTCCCTGCACTGCTTGCTCCAGCCTCTGTCAGCCCACCCCTCTCCACCTGTGTGGTGCCCAGGTCTCAAGTGAGGGATGAGTGGAAAAGGCAGGGTCCTTTGGATTCTTAGCTGGGTGCAGGTGGATACAGCACTGGGTGCCTGCAATTCCAGGTGGAGAAGTGATCCTTAAACAGCCAGCTCAGGGATATGTGCACTGATGAGCAAATACAGCCTTCTGCTCTCTTCTGCACAGTTGAGTTTTATCCTCATCACAAGTCTGTCTAAATGAAGCATTTCCTTCTCCACTCCTCAGCCAGATGGTTACCTTTACCAAGCAGTTTTACAGTGATTATATGTCAAAGCTTTGAAGGACTGAACACTTCCCATGTGGATGCCAAATAACGATGAAGTGGTTTCTTGGATAATTAGCTCATAAGGAAATGCTTCATGTGCCAGAAAGGAGAAGATGCTGCTAGTGAAAGTCAATGCAAGGAGTGACTTCCACAATCCAGGCGCACCTGGCTCTGGTAAGGGAAGTAGCATCCCCTCTCTGCAGCTTAATCCCCCTTCGTGCTCATGGTAGAACTCTGTAATACTGAAACCCTCACAATGCAAGGCAGCTGGAAAAACAGGATCAACTAGAAAATCAGGCTTTGGAGGCAGTGATTACATAGCATTAAGGCCAGAGAAACTCCATATTCCACCTTCTGTTGAGAAATATCATAGGAGGCAGACGGGATAACAGATGTGAGTTTCAGGCAACATAAATTCATGAAACTATGATTGTTGAATGAGAACAACATTGTCTTTTAGTTAGCTCACCAATTTTTCTCTATTATGTTACTCTGTTTAAATACAGACTACACTAATTGATGCTGCCAATGTCACTCCTTGTCAGTGGCTGCCTGGAAACAGGTTTCCCATTGGGCTAATTGTTTCTGATTCAGATATTCCGGTTATCTTGCAAGCCTCTCTTCTCACTGCAGATTGGTCTGGGAAAGACATTTGTGAGACAACGGGTACAGACAGTATGTGACTTTTCAGAATTCTGAATCAAGATACATAGAGCAAAGTGAGAACAGAAGTTTATCCTTAGCATTTTTACTTGAGATCTTATTTATTTCATTTGTTGCTCATTTGCCCTTTTGAAAGGGCAATCAAGAGAAACAATCACCTGAAATGAAAATAGAATTAAAATCCTTCAGAAATTTCAGAAATCTCAGAAAACTGAAAAAAATTAAATTTGAGGCTTAAGGAGAATGGAAATGTTTCATCTAGCATGAATGCTTAGCAGATACAGGAGCAGGAACTGGATGACAGATGTTCCTCTAGGAACAGATGAACACCCTAAATACTGTCCTACAGAATTCCCTTGCCATTTTCTAGGCTACTCAATTTTACAATTAAAAAAGGCATATGAAATGAAATATACTCAACAGGATAACCTGAAATACTTAATTTTACAAGTACTTTTCTTTTTCTCTAAACAAAAAGTCATTACATGAATTTGATTCATATTTCCATACATTCTGGCAATGAAATAATCTCATTTAATGCTTCCATGAATGAACTGGATCAATGGTAATGATTAGTTGACTGCAGCATGAATATAGTCTGAAATAAATGATAGACTCTGTACAAATATCCTACTGGGTTTTAGGGTTTCTCCTGACAGTTCCTCTCAATCAATAAGAAATAGGATGAATGAATGTATTCTGTACAGAATAGCAGGTGATGAAACGATTGTACTTACAGGCTTCAAATCACAGTGAATGATTCTTTCCTGGTAGAGCACTTGTAAACACCTCAGCACACACCGAGTGAAATGACGAATCAAAGACAGGCTGAAACCTTGGAAATTGTTCTTTTTGATCAGCTCATACAAATTTATTCTGTGGGGGCAGAAGAAGCAGCAGACAGAGAGCAGATAAGAGATTGGGGAATTTATTTTTAAAGGCATGATGCACATAATTCCAGTGCATTAAGAGCTTGTCTTCCCACACGAGGAAGGACTCACGCAAGCAAAATGACAGCTATTTTCCTCCCTGAGAATGCTGCTCTTCATATGATATGCACTAACACCTCCCAGATCTAAAGCAGACATAAAATCAGTGCACTTGCTTGCTAAACTCTGTGCTGCTTAGCAGCTGTGCTGATTTTCACAAAGAAAAATATCCATTCAGGAACTGAAATACATTTTCTTCTGTCTCCTTTGCTGTCATTCCTCTTTGCTTTGGCATCTTGAGTAAATAATTTCTAGACAACTTCCCCATCAATTCAGGTCTTGTTAGGTTTTTATATTCCTTCTGTGACCATCACATCTTAGCTCCTTCCAGCAGTCCTGCCCAGCAGTGTGGAGAAGGGAAGGCTCTGGAAGACATCATAGCAACTTTCCAATATCTTAAGTGGCTTATAAAAAGGGGGGGAGAGAGATTTTTATAATGATAATGACAGGACAAGGGGCAATGATTTTAAACTGCAAGACGAGTAGGTTTAGATTGGATATTAGGAATAAATTCTTCCCTGTGAGAGGTGTCCTCAGCACTAGCACATGTCTGCAGGGACATAACCAACTAGAGATTTCTGCCTTCGCCACTTAAGTGTCCACTGGTGGCAGACACAGCCCATTCTTTGAGAATTAATGTTGCCAAGACTTAATGGAAAAGATCACAAATCAAAGACTTTTCACTGTATTTTAAAGGCAATAAAAATTTTACTAGACAAATATTTTTCTATGACAACCAGTCTTCAACTCCTCTGTAAAGAGCTAAACATAGTGGCTATCCCATTTCCCTGTGTGTTTCCACAGCAGCTTTCAGAAAAGACTGGAGAGGAGTCAACTCTTACCCTGTGTGCCTGCAAGTGACAGACTCACAGGCAGCAACACAAGGAATTTAGGTTTCTTTGGGATAAAGCTGTCCATATGATGCTGAATCTTCAGCAGGGGCTGTTAACACAGGCAGCAATGGGAGTTTTACTCTAAGGGGTGGGGAACTGTGGGTAGCTTCCATAATTCTAGTTTGATTCCCTGATTACAAGGAGGCTGGTGAATAAAAGCATCTGACTTCTCCAAAATTCCTCCTAAGATGCCCTGCAGCAAAGATTCATTAAAAGCAAGAAGCAGTTTTATATTTAGATTATTTGATATTATTCATATTTATATACCCTGAAGTTTGCCAGTCCTGAATTTACTCTTTTCCTCATAGGTCTTTCAGGGAAGAAGACTTCAATACCCAGCACAGAAAATAAGGGATGGATCATGTCATTGCCCATGTGAAGTCTGAGCACGGCCTTTTTCAGTTCACCTTGAGTGATCAAAGGCTCAGTTATGCAGTCTGTATTTAGACAGTGCTCCTTTCTAGCTGCCAATTTTTCTGAAGAAGACATAAAAATTAAATCTTGTAACATACAGGATCTACAATTCTCCTTAAGGTGTGTGTAAAGGAAAATATACTTTACCCCAGTAGTTCAAAGGAGATACAGAAGTGATTGCGAAAGTAGAAGTATTCCTTCATGTGTATGATATTGTGAGTATCATCTTTGTCTTTCTTCAGGAGAGCATCAAGGATTTTCACTTCTACCAAAGCCTGGCTGTGAAATCTGAAATACCACATGACACAGGAATGGTGACATTAACTCAGAGTAGCATTTGTATTTCTGCAAATGCTACAGACACCATGAGTTTACTGTAGGCTCAGCATAGGGGACAATTATTAAAATGCGTCATTCACCCCTGTTAACCACAGTCATTTTGATTTCTTATGGTTGATTCCTAGTTTAAACGCACTGGCCTTACATAACACTACAAGGTACCTAATTTGTCTTGTCTGAAAAAATCTTTAAATGAAAAGGTTTCCAATAAGCATCCCGACTAAAATCCTGGTGCTCTCTAAGTCCATAGGAACACTTTAGTTTCCACACAGTCAGACAGCCAATTTTGAAAAGCATCTTTGCACTCAGTGTTCACTGAGGGGCAAAACTGAACATCTGAACATCTGTTTCATTGACTGCTTCAAGTTCACAAATTTGTAATCAGCCACTTAACAAGAAGAGGTCGTTCAAGACCACAGTGTAAAATTTTTCCTGTTGAAGCAAGTACCGGGAGCCTCCCAGCACATTCCTGTAGTTTTGGAGCCTTGTGGGGATGCTCCCAGCTCTCAGTCCTACCAGGCTGGTTACCTGGGTTGTGTATTCACTGTGCAACAGATAGAGACCTCCTTGTAAGCCTGGAGAAACTGTGCTTGCTTTCATAGACTGTGTCTCCTCCAGGTCCAGGCCAATTCCTGACATCCTCTTTCCTCACTCTGCCCTCACACTGCTTAATGAATGTACATGAGGTTTGATTTTGCTTTGTTCACATTGTCGCAGTTTGTCTCTGCCTCTGTATAACAAGGATGATTGCACTGGTTTAAAGTCAGCAGATATCTCACCTTTTCTTATTCCTTATTATTTTCAATGCCACTAACTCATTGGTTTTGTGATCCAAGCATTTGGCCACCTGCCCAAATGACCCTTTCCCAATGACCTCCAACACTTCGTAGCGGTACGCAATGTGGTCATGTAAAACCTTTAAAAGAACACAAAGTTCAGATTCAAAGAGTACAACAAAGATTAGGCTTCCAAGTAGCTCGTGTGTGGGAGTCTGCTGTCCATGACAGGTGGTGGGTTAGCTGCAGGTGAAGTCTACATTAAATAAGGGTGACAAGGAAAATCACAAGTGATACTTCAATAGACCACCTGCCTTGCGTCAATGGCAACGACAGGCAAAGTGGATTCTCTGTGAGCTTTAAAGTGATGTTTTCACTATGTGAATATTTATTTTCTAGAAACAACATTTACCTCACATACAACACTTAAGAATTGGCATAAAATCACTACAAACTTATTGAGTTCAAAATGAACACAATTTTTCCACTTACCTTTAAGTAAGAACCATGCTCATCATCATAACAATCATTATTCTGGGTTTCAGGCAAACCTTCAATCTTTTTAGCTTCCAGGCCAAGAAACCATAGCTCTGTATAATTGAAAATTTCTTTTTGCTCATAGACTGTTAACTGGTGTCTAAAATTTTTCAAGGCTTCTAAATCAGAAAACAAGAACATAAAACCAAAAATCAATAACACGTCAGAAACCTGATGGCAAATTGCTTTTACAAGGGAACATTTCACAGTAGAGCACACCACTTTGAGTAGGATGCTGAGAAAAGCTGTTAAAGGTGCCTTCCAACTAAGATTTCTATGCTCCTACAATTTCGTACAAATTTTTAAGTTTTTTTTCCTGGCTTGCAGTATTAAGTCAAATAAAGCATTCATCATCTGTCATAAAGACTTTTAAGAGAGCTTAGCTAAAAATTATTTAATTGTGAGGGACGTTATGTACCTAGATGATTTTGAAAATCCCATCTGTTGTCTATTGGATCCCTCAAGCTCCATAGCTTACATTAAAAAATTATATTTTTATTGGTTTGATTGTCATATTTATAAAATGGCAGTAGTTAATCGTTAGTTAACCAAAGCTTTCAAGTACTTGTTTTTCTAATAAAAATCATCAAGCTCAGATACCTGAAGTTAGGGATTAAATGGAGCCCACATCTGCTCTTCTCCTAGTTCTGATTCTTCCTGCATAGAATTTCAGCTGCCCTAACAGCTCCATTCCCATCATTTAAATGTGGGTATATATTCAGACAGGAGCAGTATAAATCCATGTGTTTCATGCATGTGTGGGTGTTTTGTTAAACAGTGGCAGATCTTCATCTAGTAATGCAGGGATTCTAAATAATTTCAAAGCAAAAGGCCACTACTTTTTTTTTCACTAGACTCCTTCTAGAAATAGATTAACTCTGTCAGAAGCTTTCTAGATCTGAGAACTCCCAAAATGCAATTTAGCCCACATCAATAAAATGGGACACAGCCACAAGCAAGTGGGAAAGGGGTTTTATCACTGTAATAGAATATTGCTATCACCTACCCCACCTAAATCTTAGACAAATATACATTCTTTTTTATATTGCATTTGTGTATGCAATTGTATTTGTATTAGTCAAATACAAACTGTATTTGTGTTAGTCAAATCTTTCTCCTATTGGGTACCTCCCCAGGCTGTATAATTAGAAATCACTGAATCCATCCATATTGCTGTGCTCTAAATTGTTAAATATTTCAGCAGCCATTTAGCATGGGAACTTTAGTCCCTGAGTATCCTGACTGCTCACACTCCTTGTCTGTGCAGGCAGCCTGTCACTCCAGTTCTTTTAGTTTATCCAGGGATATTCTACCTGAAGCTGTCATAGGCAGTTTGACACTGATGCTGGTGCTCTCCAGTTCAGATAGTTTTGTCTGGGCTCTGGTATCACTCTCAGGAAGACTGTCTGGAAGGTTAAATTGGGAAAAATTGCCTTGAGTTCCATTTTCCTGCCAAGCAGAAAAAAAAATTAAAAACCACTATAGACACAGAGACAAAGCTGCAATATATTTATTTTGGATTAGTGGAGCAATCTCTATGTCAATTTTGTGCTGAGACAGAACAAGCAAGCTTGGGTATTACAACACTGCTTATCTAGACAGCAAATTCTGCCAAAAGCACTGAAGGTTGTTGGACCATGGAAAGATAAATCTCTATAAATGAGAGAAAGAAGTTTATCTTCCAGATTCATCAGTACACGGACTCTCTATAAATGCCATCTATACCAATTCTGGTCAGCCTTTGGGGGCTATAGAATAATTCCTCTTGGAAACCATTCCAAACCAAATGAAAGACAGGAAGCTGTTTTGGAACAGCCAAACAACAAATGTTTTCTGAACAACTTGGTTGTGTTCTCTGATGAAGTGATTGATTTGGCCAGTGAGAGATAAGCAGTGGACATCACAGACTTTGCCGTAAGCAGGGCCTGTGAGGCTGTCTCCCACTGTACAGCTGAAGCCTAAAGAGTGAGGGATGAACTGGATAAATGGATCATAAAGTGAAGAGCCTTCTCCAAGTTTGCTCTGCTTATTAGTGGAAGGTTGGGCTAGATGTCCTCCAGGGGTCCCTTCCAACCTAAATGATTCCTTTTTTATTATTTCTCATCCCTTGAGAATGTCCTGATGACCGACAAAAGTGGGACAGGATGGAGACAAAAAACCTCAGTGTCTCTCAGAGTCAGAAGGATACCAAAGCCATATTCAAAAACCAGCACATAGTTGCCAAGACAAGGAGAACCCAGGTGATGGAATATGGTCTAACCAGTGGACAAGCTTAGTCCACTGTGTTCTTGCAAGTAGTCCTGACTGATACCACTTCAATATGAGCATCTTGGTGCTTGTGGGATTTCAGTTAAGGATGTGTGCAGGTAGAAATGGGTTCTTTCCATACTTGTCTCTGATTCTGACACTTATTCTCTCTTCCCCCACACTTACACACCTGTGACACTACCACTGACACTCTCTCAGTGGTACTTAAAGAGAGGCTTGTTCACCAAGAAAACAAGATGTCCAAGAGCTTTATAACTCACCTGAAGAGAGGGGAGGACACTCTGCAAGCTCTTATTTGCTATTTGAGGCAGGCTGCTCTCAAAGGAGGGAAGGTTTGCAGTGTCTGCAGCCAGACCATGCTTCACTTGACCTTCCAGATGTGGGAGGGAAAGGACACCATGACTGACTCTCTATACAGAAAGCACAAATAAATGTCACATAATGACCTAGCAAGCATTTCTGTGCTACACCTATGAACAACAGAGGGATTTAAATAATTGGCAAATGGGTGTGATTCACTTCTGACAGCTAATGGCAAAGAGGAAATGAGCAGATGGTCCAGCAGCTCCAACTGAACTAATGGGCAGCAGGAGACTGACTGGGCAATCTGACCCATTTTAGGGAATGAGATTCCTCAGAAGAACACTTCCATCCAGCATCAGAGCAGTGAGTGCTTCAGCTACAAGAGATGGTTGGGTTTGGAAGCCGAGCAGCCGTTTGAGGCAGCAGGACGCAAATAAAGCCCACATAGGATAATAAGTAGGCATGAAGTGTCAGTGGCAGAAAGTATCATTAGCTATTTCCAGTGGCAGAAGAGAAACTGGGACTGGACTGCTGCCAAACACCAGGGGTGGGCACAGTGAGAAGTATTCCCTGCACAGGTTTCTCCATATTTTCTTCCCCCTCATTTCCTGTGGAGTTCACTTTGACAAGGCCCATTTGTTGCACTCCTTAGTAGTGAAGAAAAGGCAAGATCTAGGCAAACTTTCCTAAAAAACAAATGCTTATTTTCATTTAAAGAATCCAGGGTTATTAGTCCAACCTAACTTCTCCCATTTATTAGTTGCAAAACATTTCTATACCACTCATTATTTAGAGTCAGCCATTTAAGGACACAGTTTCATGAATGTCTTGAACATCTTTTATCAATGTCTTGAATATTTCAAGTCAGAGAAAACACACTCATAGAAGCAAAGAAAATATTTCAGGTAGACTATTTATTTGCTAAGTAATTTTAAAAAAAAGTAGATCTGAAATAGATCAACTATGCACTGTGAAATGCATAATAGGATCCAGAGAGCTAAAGCTACAATCCATATAAACCTGTGAAATTTTTCTCCTCAGGGAAACATAGAAACATATTTGTCAAGCTTTTGACAACAAAAGTGAGGTTTGATATTTTCTCAAAAAGCAAAGGAACCAATCCAACCAACTTCAATAAGTAAGTTTTTCATTTCTGTGGAAAAGTCTTTAAAACCTTAGAACTGGGATTCCAGTGGACTTTTCCCGAAAGCTTCAAGAAACAAAGTGATTTGGCAGAAGAAATCCTATAAATGCTACTAAACAAAGCAAACCCAAAATACTTGCAGGCATTTGGGACAGTCATACAGCCACAGGAGAAATGGAAGAGCACAGGGAATAGAGGACTTGCCTCTACCCATATTCACTTATTGTATCACTTAGAAAACAAGCATTAAGGTATTTTTAAAGTCAGCTGAAGAATCACATACCTGATGGAAGACTCTGTTAGAGCCCAGATGATCTCTCTCTTGAACAGTCAGCTGAGACTGAGCAAAAGCATCCACATGGGAAGACTGCAAACATGAAGCGATGCATTAATAAAAATTATTCTGGAGAAGAAAAATCACAGAATATCTGCACAGTTTCTGTGTTTCCTTCCTTTGTGGTAATGTCTGTGCCAACACAGGGTGTGAGAGAGGGCCACAAAAGCTGTGAAAACACATTACACTCTGGCAATGCCTGTCTCAGTTGAGAAGCTGTTCTGTTGGCAGGGGCAGAGACAGTTAAGTTTGCTGTTATGCCTCTCAGCATGCTTGGTGTGCCCCTGTGCTCAGCCAAGGGGAAGGGGCCCCTCTGCCATCCCTCAATATGTACTTGGAAGCTGGTAGTGAATCAGCTTGGAAGAACAACTTTAAACTGCCTCACAAGGTAGACTGTGAGCTAAAGGTAGCATTAAACTGATTCAGTGTTTGACCTTACTGACATACAGAAAAAACCCATTGGTTCCAATGGACAGATAATATTAGCAATACCTACAAAAAACCCCATCAGGAAAGTGCTAAGCAGCTCACCATTTTTAAGACATTGCTGGTGCTCTCAGCAGTTTTTTAATAAATATGATAAGTAGCATTGTACATTTCTGTCCAATAACAAACTGCAATTAAATGCTGAAATCTTTAGGATAATTTAGACTGTGAAAACTCTGGGGCTAAAGCAGATTGGAGCTCTGCTCTACAGGCTGCAGTGAGCCCCACTGTGTTTAGTAAAAAGGGCTCCTGAAAGAGTCTATCTGAGCCTGGAAGAAAAAGGGACAACTCAGATTGGATGCTGCACCTGTGCCAATACATTGCAAATAGACAGACACATAGATACAGATATTGTAAAAATATATAAAAATATACATATGTATACATATATATATATATATATATAAGCTGTAGTGGGTGAGGGATGCTTGTATGCAAACTGATCTACACACATGCAGTGACCTTGATATATGCAGGGCAAACTGGCATTACCACAAAGGTGGGATCAAGCCGAGGATAATGTTATCCAGGTCCAACTCCCTGCCATGGGCAGGGTCAGTTCCACGGTCCCAGGTTGTTCCAAGCCCCATCCAGCCTGGCCTTGGACACTTCCAGGGATCCAGGGGTAGCCACAGCTTCTCTGGGCAACCTGTGCCAGGGCCTCCCCACTCTCCCAGGGAACAATTTCATCATCATGTCCAATCTAAACCTCCTATCTGTCAGTTTGAAGCCATTCCCCCTTATCCTGTCACTCCAGGCCCTTGTAAAGGGTCTCTCTCCTCTCTCTCTCTTCCTGTTGGCTCCCTTCAGGCACTAGAAGGCCACAATGAGGTCACCCCAAAGCCTTCTCTTCTCCAGGCTGAACAATTCCAATTCCTTCAGCCTTTCCTCAGAGCAGAGCTGCTCCATCCCTCTGATCATCTTGATGGCCTCCTCTGGACTGGCTCCAGAGGCTGTGGCATATCCAGCTTTGGATATGTCCATAGATTAGAGGCACTAAAAGACTTTCCGAAAGTAAATATGGAAATAAAACTCTCTTTACAGATCTACTGACCACATGAAGGGAATGCTGCCCTTTGACAGGTTCAGATGTCTCACCATCAACCATGAAGACACCACTCAAGCTGGACAAACCAGCTGGAAACTGCCCTTGAGATAACTGTGCTGTGGGTGCTCTTCCTGTTCATCTGAGCACAAATGAATAAACCTTTCTGGAAGGACAAACTTCAGATTCAGAACAAACTGAGAACAGCTCTGGCTTGACAGGAAGGGTCATGGGTGGCTGTAAAGCACAGGAGAATGGCAGGAAAAGCATAGAGCTCTTTGCTAGACACAGTAATTCCCATCTTTCAAACTGGAGATCAACCAGCCAGGGATAAGGGACAACATGTTGTAAATCCAAAATATTCCCAGTGCCACCACCACAAATGCCACAGAAGAGAACCACTGGACTTCGGCATCCTAAACAGGAGTGTCTTAGAGCACAACATAGTTTGCCCAGAGCACCAAATACCCCTCTGTGAATTTCTTTAGATGATGATTCCATGGACAACTCTGGGTCAGAGTATTTTTACAGACAAGCACTTCTCATGCAATCCACATATCTTGCATTTCAAGGAAGAATCACATTTGTTATGAAGGTGAGTCTGGGATACACATTCAAAACTTATTAGATGTATCAGCCCAGCCCTTAGTAAGACTATTAATTTTTGTGATGTTATACTTTTTCCACACTTCATCTGTACTTTGTTTCTGGAGCTGATGAAAATAGTACATTTCATTTAAAGACAGTTTCTTAACTGCTTCATGCTTGTCTAGCTACAAGTCAATATAAACCTAGGATTCTATAGAGAAAGAGCTATCTCTGAAAACCAAGACAACAACGGACTTCACATACCTGTACAGACTACAGAATCATCACTCCAGAATGGCATTTTGTTTCTTAGCAATACTTCTAAAAAGCTGAACAACTATGTCTTTATTACTCAATTTTTTAAAGTAGATTTACTAATTGAGCACAAAAAATTCCCAAAATGTCTTTAAAACTGAGCAAGAGCTAAGGAAGCAGGTGAGTAGGCTCCAAGAGGTGCTGCCAGAATTTGGAATCCCTTTAATTTCCATTCAGTGGGGAAGTATTAACAAGATTTTGAGGTGGACATTTCTCCTTTCACAGTGCAAAAGCAAAATCAGTCCCTGCCTTCTTTTAACTGTGGAAATCTGTGATCCTATTTGTCCCCCATCTCCCAAAATCTACTTTTTAGGGATTTATTGCTCTTTAGGCAATTTATTCAAAACATCTTAAAATCAGTAAGTGACAAACCTTAAAAAAATTCCCCCAAATAGCTAAATTACATAAACTTTTATCTGTAGAATAACTGATTTGTGCTTACACCAGTCCTGCAGGTGGATTACACCAGGTGGATTTACTGGACAGTCCATACAGTGGCTTATTTGATGGCCTTGATCCAGGTGACCCATCAGAGCTGCTCTAGCCAAATCCTGGACTTGTCCTACGGGCTCTGTAGCTGAGCTGCTGTGGCTGGATTACTTCTAGCAGATGAATTCCAAAGAAAAACTGCAGCAACTGTTACTATTCCGCTCCATTTCATTCCTGGTTTCCCTGCTTCTATAGCACTCAACCTTGTCCTACAGTTTGAATGTTGCAATCCCAGACTATCATCTCTTGCTATTCCAGCCCTTCACATCATGGATCCCCTTGCTCATTCCAGTTACCACTAATGAGACAGAACAACGTCCTCATCCACCACCTAGCCTGCAGTCACAAGGGGTTTTAGGTTTATTTTTTCATTACTACATTGATCATAGAAATCAGAAATGGATTAAAATTTTGGAAATTTTAAAATATACAACCACATAAAATAAAGACCCCATTGTCCCCTCATTCAAATGGGCATTTTCTTCCCTCTGTTCTCAAAACTGAATGAAGCCTGTAGAACACATGGAGAGAATGCAACACAGGTGCTAAATCATGCAATACAATAAAAAGCCAGAGCAAATACACTCTTACACACTCAAAATACAGTAGGAACATAAACATTTTCCCCACCTTGTCAACTATTTCTGTCAGCATTCCTGCGAGAGCTGTTAAGTGCAGGATAGAAGCTGTTTATTCCATTCAGCGAAGGCATTTCAGGAAGCCCACCTTCATCTAGTCAGAGCATAGCAGGAGCAGCTTCATGCACAGTGCCCTGAGCAGCAAAAAGTGGATAATGCTTCTCCAAGGCTTCAGATTTAAATTTTTCTCCCGGAAATATGCCAGTGACTATTAGCTGCTCTAGTATTCTTTTGGTGGCCATCTGTTCCCTTTCTCAGCCTCCTTCTAGCCAAATATAATTTTCTATATTTATAATGGCAAGTCAGTAGTAAGAAAGACAAATGTAACAGGATTGGCTGTTCTCCTTGTCATCTCAGTCTGTTCTTTCTCACTGAGCTCATGTGCTTGCGAAACCAAAAAACACTTGAACTTGGATTTTGCCAAAATTTGTCACAGCAACCTTGCTATATATAGTGAGCAAAATCTATTCCCCAAGATTGACAGACTGGAAAATGAAAATAAATTAATTCCTCCAGGGCTGGTTTCTCATTGGGTATGATATGTCAATTAACGAGGACCAAACTGTGGCATCTTATTCTATGGTTCTTGACAGTGTCAGTGCAGAGATGCTCTGCCCTGTGGGATAATGAGGCTCTCCTTTTTATTTCATTCCATTATCCACACCATTTTGGTGTGGATAATGAGACAGAGCTTAGCTTCCCTCCTGCCTTGTCTTTCCTTTTCCTCCTTTGGTGCATGTGTGAGGGGTCACTGATGGAGGTGTCCCTATTCCCTAGCTGTCTCAGGGGAAAATCTAAAATGAAAATACAGTGTGGTATCCTCCTTCATACAGCCAAAGAATGGCATGTTCTCTGCTGATATGAAATCTGTCAACAACCCAGAATAGCTCTACTTTCACTCAGAAACCCGGGTTTTCAAGGAAGAAATATATGCTCACCCACAGAAGGCTGCTGCTTTTACAGATGCTCCTGGAATGGTCAGTGCTTCCCATGGTGGTCAAAGGACAAACAGTTATTCGTTTGCATGCATGGTGGTCTCTGCAAAGCCTTTCCTAATGTAATTGCTGAGCTGCAGCATCCTAAAAGGCCTATTGCTCCCACTTCCATCACTCTCACTTTTCCATTCATCCAAGCTTGGTAACCCTCTAATCAACAAATCCTCCCCAGTATTATAAAACTCACATGCAAGAGAAACTTCTCATTTTCTCACCAAATAACCACACAGGCCACAACAGAGGCGGCATGGAGATCATGGAGTCCCAGAACCGTTTGTGTTGGAAGGGACCTTAAAGACCAACTCATTCCAACCGTCTGCCATGGGAAGGGACACCTTCCACTGTACCAGGTTGCTCAGAGCCCCATCCCAGCCTGGCCTTGGACACTTCCAGGGATCCAGGGGCAGCCACAGCTTCTCTGAGCAACCTGTGCCAGGGCCTCAGCACCCTCACAGGGAAGAATTTCTTCCTAATATCCAACCTAAACCCACTCTCTGTCAGTTTGAAACCATTCTCCCCTGTCCTCTCACTCCAGGCCCTTATAAAGAGTCTTTCTCCATTAGCATTCCCAGGATAGCCTACACAGAAAGGAGGAAAAGACAGATCTGTCCATGTTTCAGCCATCTCCTCTTAAGAACACCTTCTACTTAATTTCTTTATTTCCCTTCTTTTAAATGCTTTCTTTCCTCCTCATTTTATTTTATTACATTCTTGTGAACATGTTCAAATTTGCTGTGATAAGTCATGCAGGAATAAAAACAACCTTCAGGATCATTCTTTTGTCATATCTGAAGAGGACCAACTAATTTTTGACAACACAAGAAATGAATAGTTTTCTCCTCCATTTCTCAACAATATCCTCAAAGCAAGAGAAGACTGCCCAGATTCTTACTAAGTTTCAGTCATGTTACACTGCAGTAAAAACCAGTGCATAAAAATTTTCAGCTATAAATTTCAAAGCAGTTTTTTTTTAAGTTTGAAGGAAATATTGATGATCTTTGTAAGCAATTTGTTTTTAAATTACCCACTTCTGAAAGATATTTAGTTAAAGGAGCTGAGTGCAATGGTGCATAAATTTCTTGTGGATGTGATCATTGTCTGTGTTCATCAAACAGACAACGTCTTTAACTACAAATTCCTTAACTTTGGCAACTTCTCTGTGAAGTAGCATAGTATTGGCGGTAAAGGAAATTAGAGAGCTTCCCCAGCAAAGAAAACCCCATGCATCCTGGAGTGGGAAGAAGATTCATTCCATCTGAGCTAAGCATTGAAGGTAAACAAATTTCCCTGTGGAAGTGCCCCTGTCTTTTTATTGGCTTCGCTTGAGGAGACTGTTCCAATAATGTAGACTAAATATCCCAAGCTTTTACATCCCCAGAATTAGATTTGACAAATTCCATTCTTTATAGCATTTACTCTGCTATTCCTGCACTTGAGTCTTCCTGAGAGCAAGGGCAAAGGACACAGAGGAACAATGTACTGAGCCCTGTCTCAGACTTGTGCTGTTCTATCCATCCAGGCCTGAGCAGTGCCACAGAGAAAGTCCAATGCTGCCACTGCAGGCTGAACCAGGGAAGATAAATACCAAAGTCCCTAAAGTAATGTGAGTGGTATTGACAGAAAACTTCTTAAACCACACCTGCTCTATTTGCTCTAATGAAGCACAGGAACTATGTTTCTTGCCTTTTGCAAAGTCAGCGCCAAGGAAATGGGTGATTTTAGGTTTTGCATACATTTCCTTGTGCAAAGAACCCACCAGATGAACCAATCAGCCCAAGTCTGCTAGAAATGGAAAAGCCAGTCACAGGTTCTGGCTCCTTTAGAATGTGCCTTCCACAGAAGAGTGCAAAAGCTTGGGATATGATAAAGTCAAAATTCTAGCATTTAAATCAGTTGCTAGTAAATTGGGTCTTTAAAGTTTATTAATAATTTTTATCACAGTTAAGATCTGCTCTTTCTCCTAGCAAACAAGAAATTATAATACCGTTCATCCTAAATGTGCTCAAAAATGCGGGTAAGAATCATGAATGCCATTTTACATAGGAGGGAATTAACGCACTTTGTTGCTAAGGATGCAATTGCTAGAACTCTTTGAGATAATTCCTAACATTTGAGCACGTGTCCTTGACTGAATTCAAATGGAATTTGGGTACATGGGGATTTTCCAAACAGCTCTCTGAGTGTATAAAGCCAAAAGGACCCCAGCAACGTCATCATTTCTAGAAAACAGACTGGGCAAAGAAGTGACAGCCTAGAAATCAGTGCTCCAACTTGTTTTTGCTAATGCATCAATCTGTGCTCAGGACTATTCCAAGAACAGAAAATACGGTTATTCCTGGACTCACAAAATGAAGAGGAATCACATGAAAAGCAGGAATTGGCCATGAACCAGATAAGCTGATTTAAATCAAGCAGGGTGCACAGGAATATACATCAAGGTATGTTGAAAAGTCACAGGCAAAAAAAACCCACACCAAAATTTGATAGGTAAATATATCATAGAATCCTAGAATATCCTGAGATGGAAGGGACCCACAAGGATCATCCAGCCCAGCTCCTGGCCTTGCACAGACACCCCAACAATCCCATGCTGTGCCTCTCCGGGAGCTCTGCCAGCCTTGGGGCCATGACCATTTCCTGAGGAGCCTGTTCAATGCCCAGCCATCCTCTGGGGGAAGAACTTTTCCCTGATATCCAACCCTGCCCTGACACAGCTCTAGCCCTTCCCTGGGTCCTGTCCCTGGTCACCACAGAGCAGAGATCAGTGCCTGCCCCTCCTCTTCCCCTCGTGAAGAAGCTGCAGAACTGCTGGGAGCTCTGACCTAGTCTCCTCCAGCTGAACAGACCAAGTGCCCTCAGCTGCTCCTCACGTGGCTTCAACTCTAGGCCCTTCCCCATCTCCATAACCCTACTTTGGACACTCTTTGAGAGCTTTAGTCAGTCTTTCTGATATTGTGGTACCCAAAGCTGCCCCCAGGAAAGATGAGGCTGCCCAAGCCCAGAGCAGAGTGGGACAATCCCTTCCCTGGCCCAGCTGGTGATGCTGGGCCTGGTAAGATCATCATCATTATGGAAAAGAATTTTTGGCTTTCTTGTCAATCCCTGAAAGCTTTGCAAGAACTTCCTTTCAGGAAAGAGCTTCACCTCTTTCTATCAATTTTCAAGTGAAATTTGGGGAGCACCTGTGTTATCCCTGTACTGCCTGGAGTGGAAGCTGGAGAGGCTGATCCAGGAGAACCAAGGCCTCTCAGTCCTTGTGTAGTTCATAATCATAGTTCCTAAATACCTCCCCTAATCCTACTGATATCAGAAATTCACCTGTGCATTCATACACACGTCCTAAATAATGCCCTCTGAGGAGGAAAACCAGGGACATCATTTCACAACTTCATCACTTCAGAGGGGCTATACTGTATGAAATCAGCAGCTCAGTAATGAGTGACCCCTCACAGTGATTTTTCTCCAGAAGGTCAGTTTAAATAAAAGTATCAAATGTAAATTTTAAACTTAGAAACACACTTTTTTTTTTTTTAATAATGCAGAACTTTTGATTTCAAAGTAATCCAACTCATTGGGATTTCTATGTAGCATCATTTTTTTTTCCTCTAAAATAAAAAACCAGACCCGCTGCCTACAATATACATACATTTTTCATAAACCACAAAGTCTTTCAGATAAACCCAAAAGTCAACCTGAAATCTTTTCCAGAACCCTAAGTACTCTGAGGTTCTATAAATTAATTACTTGCTGAGTATTTATGCAGAAACCTGTAAGATACCCCTGTAATTTAAATATGTTAATTTCTTATCTTTGCAGCAATAATGATGATACTGCTTTCATTAAAAGTTGCCATCATAAAATCATAAACTCATAGAATATCCTCAGTTGGAAGGGACCCACAAGGATCACTGAAGCCCAAATCCTGGCCCTGCACAAGACAGTCCCAAGAGTCACACATCTTAATTCTACTTCTCCAAAGAAATTTAAATAATGGTTAGTGCAATAAAAATATCAAATGGAATTGATGGCAGATGGCACAACTGAACAAACCGTCTTCTTTCTGCTTTCTAATAGTTATTTTCAACTCCTCACAACAGGTAGGTTACAACCTAATACAAGCATTTGTACATCAAACAATAAAAAAAATGCCAATTATTACCTTAGAATGGACTCTTATTTCTTCTAATTTGTGAACAGGAGTTACTGAAGAAGCTGAAATCACAGCAGCTCTCACTGCTTCTTTCTTGCTTTTCCCATAATGACAAAGCTCCATGTTTTAAATCTGTCTCCACTGAATTGTTCTCTTTGTAATTTAAACCTAAAACTGAAATTAATCTGATCCAACCCGCGCCCCTCTGTGAATAAAAGCCTGGGCTGACTGATGATTTTGAGTGAGCTGGCTGGAACCAAGTCCCAGGTTGTTTTACCACGTTCCCCAGCACTGACACAAACCAAATTAAGCTGAGTTGGGAAGTTGATGCACCATGAAATGAGGTTTTCTCGCTCTGTGAAGGCTGGAGGACCCCTAAAACCTCACCAAAAGTGTTCCCCGTCGGGGACCTTCCAGGCTGCGGTGGGGGAGCGGATCCGGGACGCGGAGAGCCCGAGCCCGGGCTAACTCCCCGAAGGCAGGATAACAGGAGCCTTGGCGATGAAAGGAGATGCAGTCTCTCAGTTCTCTGAATCCAGGGTTTATTGGTAGGATCAGCGGGGCGGAGAAGGCGTGTGGAACCAGGAGGAAACGCGAGGGGACGGTAACAGCTGGACGCCGGGATGCAGAAAGCCCCGAACAGAAGCGAACATGGGGTTAAAAGGGATGGAAAGATGGGAGGGGTTTATACAGGAGGGCCAATAGGAGCAAGAGGGATACAGAACTGGCAGATAAACTGGGGAATAGGGGTGCAAGGAGGGCAGATACAGAACTTTAAAAACCAATAATAACATTGCGGGTAAAAGAACTTTCTAGCTATTAACTATAAATGGGGTAAAGAGGAGGAGAACTCCAGGAACCAATACCTCTGATTCCTGACCCATATTCATGGCATTAGCCTCAGAGCATGTCGGGGGGATGATTTTCTGTCACCCTAACCATAAGGGTTCTTCAAACCCATCAGGCTTCGTTGGTTAGTTCACACTCCAAAGTCTCATGAATGGTTCTCACCAGTACCAAGAAATCTTTGAGGAGTTTGCTTAAGCATATGTTAGTTAATGAGAAGGCTCAGCAGCGTTGCAAACCCTCCCCTTGTGGTGCCTCATTTGCTTTGTTTCATTTCTTCTGCTTTTAAATTCTTTTTCCAAAACAGAGCCATAGCTTTAGTCCACCTGCTCTAACATGAACTGTCTGATGGGGTAAATGAAAGGTAATACCCAATGTAACTGAGAATCCCATCAACACCCCTGAGCATCACACTCACAGCTCCCCCTTAGCACTCAGAACTCTTGGCAATCCTGCCATGAGTGTTTCTAAGTAGTCCTGT
Organism: Grantiella picta; assembly: GCA_013397955.1. Classification (NCBI taxonomy): domain Eukaryota; kingdom Metazoa; phylum Chordata; class Aves; order Passeriformes; family Meliphagidae; genus Grantiella; species Grantiella picta. The sequence goes on along the minus strand of VZRM01005614.1, from coordinate 158,460 downwards.
CTCTGTTTACACTCTAAACCTCTATGGACCCCTTAGATATTCCATCAGCAAATGCCTGCAGCAGGAGCAGCCTCAGCTTGGAATATAAAGGAACAGACCTCCGCGATCTTTTATTCAAGTGCTCCTGACAGACTCCATGGGAAAATAGCTAATGCTCAATCTCAATTCATTATTTTCTTCACTTTTCTTATGAAAATGATAAAGCAATTCATGTTTTAAAAACATGCAGGAAAAAAATGCAGACACAAACTTCACTAAAGTGAAAGAAAAATTTTAAAAAAGCAGAGGATCAATGCCAGCCTTAAAACAATAAAACCACAGCAGGTTTTGAATTAAAAAAAGAGAAAAGAAATCTTCAAATCAGCTTTTCTTTTTTAATCATGGCATCATAAATTAGTCTGCTTTGGAAGGAACCTTAAAGATCACCCAGTTCCAACCCCCTGCCATGTTCCCATCACCCAGTTCCAACACCTTCCACTATCCCAGGTTGCTCCAAGTCCCATCCAGCCCAGCCTTGGACACTTCCAGGGATCCAGAGGTAGCCACAGCTTCCCCAGGAATCATGTGCCAGGGCCTCACACCCTCACAGGGAACAATTTCTTCCTAATATCCAATCTAAACCTCCTCTCTGTCAGTTTGAAGCCATTCCCCTTTGTCCTGTCACCCCAGACCCCTGTAAAGAGTCTCCATCTTTCCTGTAGGCTCCCTTCAAGCACTGGAAGGCCACAATGAGGTCACCCCAAAGCCTTCTCTTCTCCAGGCTGAACAATCCAGATTTTCTCGGACTTTCTCCAGGGGAGGAAGATCAGTTTGACATGAAAGTGCCAGTGAACCATTTAATGGAAAAGGCACATGACAAATGTCATCAGAATGAGTGGGTAAGTACAGGAATGAACTTCAGCTCTGCAGATGAACTTCCTAATTGTTACCAGAAAATAAGGTCCAGATCAACAAGGAAAAAAATCAACCAAACAACGCAAACAGTAACAACAACTGAAAAAAGAAGTCTCTGACTTCCTAACTTTTGGAATTAGGCTCCTGAAAGAAATCTCCTCTCTCTCCCTACCTCACTTCACTCATAACCTCAGTCATCACAACTGCAATTTCATGGCTCCTTCTAAAACAAAAACAAGGACAGTACTATCCTTATATTTTTGAATAGATTTAAAACCAGATCTATTGATTAGATGTAAATATGGAAAGGATGCAAGTTCCAAGTACATCCCTGTGCCCACATCTTCCTCTAGATCTGCTCGGAGTGTTTTGGATAGCTCTGTCTTCCTGCAAGGGCTGTATGTGAAGCCCAAGGATTTTATTTAGGGAAGCTGGACTGCTTTCTGCTGGAATCTACTTTTAGCTCTTGCAAGATGCCTACATTTAGTAACACAGGCCAAAAGCCAGTTTTCAGGGATGCTTCAGGCATTTGAGCATATGAGGAATGCAGTTGGATGCTTGGTGCAGTGGCTCACGGCTGTCCACTTCCTCCCGCTCCTAGCCAGTGGACAGCACTGGAAGCTCCTGGGATTCAAACTCCTGTCTGCATTTCAAATGCTGTGTACTCAATTAGGTCTTGAATAACCTAGTCAGCCTCCTTTTCTCCCGGCTAAACACCCTCAGCCACTCCTCACAGAACTTACTCTTTAGCTAAATATCTCTGTATCTGCATATGCTGAATTTTAATACATTAATCTCAATGTATGGAAGATAAATGTGCATAAAGTGCATGCTTGGCACATCTGTATTGCTATCATTAATTAAAACACAGATTCGAAGGATATATTTTGCCTCACTTTCTCTTTGGGGAGGAGGAATTTGTCAGTAATCATCCCCCAGTGGGGTTTCAGGAGAAATATGTATTTATTAAAAGAGCTTTCTTACTATTTGTAGAAAACATTTTAATAATACTGTTAATGTGCATTATAAAATCTCAGAATATTAAGGAATTTCAAAGGAGAACTGTTTCATACACATTATTTCATACAAAGAATAATTAGAATTAAAGTAGATGATTTCAAGCAGTGACTTCAAATCTAAACAATTATGTGTCTGTAACAGTGCAATATCACTCCCACCACACCAGCCCTGTGTTTTCAGGTGTGTTACCACAGCCTTGTCTCACACTTTACACAACAACAATCACTTTACACCCTGTGTGAGACCTCCCTGCATGTTCAGCTACATAGTGCAAAATAATGTCATAATCAGGACAGTAATAAATCGTATCACATTGATGCCTGGAAATAAAACAACACACTTTTGAGATAATATTAGTATAGGAGGTTGTCGCTGTTGAACTGCTAGCAGAGAGAGAGAGTCCAGCTCTTCAGTGTGGCCAAAAGGTGTATTTTATTAATTAATTCCGACTTATATAGACTTTCAAAGGTCACCCAGATAGGTCAGTTCAAAACCTCCCCCCAGGCCGATTGGCCAGGCTTGAATATCCGTATCTCGAGAGACCGTTCCAAACAACATCCAAACTTTATCTTTGTTTATAAAACACAAGAAGAAGAGAGAAAGAATTCTCACGGGAAAGGTCTGTGCTCACCACAGGAGGTAATATAAAGGCTGGTCTTTATTGGAAGCTTCCAAGGGGCAGATATGGAAAATGCCCAAATGTGCACCCCCACATGGGGTGAATACAGTTTTATAAGTTTAACAAATTAACATAATTGACAAAAATCCCTAGTTAGAGACATAAGGGGTGAGGTAATTCCTCCCCAGTTCAACCCTCTCTGAATCCTCCCGCTCAGACAGTAACAAAACTTTGTTTATGAAAATGTGTCTCGAAGAGCTGTTTTCAACCTTGGTTCCCAGGAAGAATCAAGATAGGATAGCCTTGTACCACCAGCTTGGAGTTCTGGAATGTGTTTTGTCTTTCTGCCTAGGGAAGAGGTAGGGAAAAATACCGGAACTAGCTACAGATACAATAATAGGCTACAGAGCTACAAATCTATGTGTAAAGAATATAGAGAATATATAATTAAAAAAATCATTCTGGTAACAACATGTTAACAAACCCAAAATTTGCTCATAAATCCACTTTCTTCCTTTGGACAGAAGAAATGAAGAGTGTACATAGGAGCTACTGCAGTATGTGCTGGGTAACATCTCAGGAATGATATAGATCAAAATTCGGGAGTTAGGCAGTGTTCCCACTTAGGAACATGCTGTGATGTGTGGAGAACAGAATGCTTCCCATCACTTCAATAACACACTTCTCCACTCATTTGGGAGCAGCTGGAAAAATCTGTCTCCAAATTTCTTGGACAAGAAAGATGAATCAAAGCAAGTGAGGAAAGGAAGGAGGAGCCGATCCCAGACAGGCTCTAAAGGGGACACAGCTCAGCAGGGAATGTATTCTCTCCATTATCACTTATTATTGCAACCTCACTAGGGCTAATGACGATAAAGGGCACAAAGGTGATGGATGAGGAGAATCAGACTTTATTCTATACACAACCATCCAAATTAAAGGTGGAAAACACATCTCCTACAGACCATGATTCTTCTTAAAATGATCACTTCCAAACTATTCAGTGCTACATCTCTTCCTGATTTGAATGTTCCCAGGATCGTTGGCAGCTCTCCACATTTGCAGTTCCTCTGCAGGTAACCTAAATGCAGCCAGCTCTGGGTAAACGTATCTCATCTGGCTTTGATTTATGGGCAAGATTCAGCCTTCCTAGAACAGGGTTTGAGTAGGTGGAAGGGCAGGTGGAATGGGTGGGGGCACCAGAGAAGGAAAATGAGCTTAGAAGTGTTGCACTTAATGATCTTTCTCTCAAGCATAACAGCTGGCCTGCCTTCCCAAAACCTGGCAGTAGCTTCATGGCTACATTTGCACAGCCATGTGAACATAGCCAAAGGGATTAACTTTTACAACGGAATTGAGCTCTACCTAAAATCACTACAGGATCTCTAAATATTATCAGAGATTATTTACAAGGGCATGGAATGACAAGACAAGGGGGAAAGGCTTAAAACTGACATACAGTAGGTTTAGATTGGATATTTTGAAAAAATTATTTCCTGTGAGGGTGGTGATGCATGCTAAAACTCTGTATCTATGGGTATGAAGACATAGCAGATGCATCATAATACTCAGAAATCATCAAATCATGGAATGGTTTGGGTTGGAAGGGACATTAAAAACCATCCAGTTCCACCTCACTGCTATGGGCAGGGACACCTTCCACTACCCCAGGTTGCTCAGAGCCCCATCCAGCCTGGCCTTGGACATTTCCAGGGATGGGACCACCACAGCTTCTGTGGGCAACCTGTGCCAGGGCCTCAGCACCCTCACAGGGCCAGTGACTCCACCACCTTCCTGCAGAGCCCATTCCAATGTCTTATCATGCTTTCTGTGAAGAAATTTTTGCTGACAACAGGGTCCAGTTGCTGCCTAATTTCAATACAGGAAAGCACCACGGCATTTTGACTTTCTGGGGAGCTCAATTTGGGCCTCCAGCTTCTGAGGCCTATGCAGTTCTCTTAACTTTTCTTGTCCTGAGTGCATCCCTTTTCCTGACTTAAATGCTGGGGAAGATCACAGAACCTCAGAAAGTGTCAGGTTAGATGGGACCACAGGAGGTCGTTCTGGTCCCACCTCGCTGCTCCAGCAGGACAATCCCAGAGCACAGGGCACAGGATTGTGTCCAGATGGTTCTAGAATATCCCCAGCAAGGAGACTGCACACCCACCCTGGACGATCCTTTCAGGGCTCGGTCACTGCACAGGACAGAAGTTCTGCCTTGTGTCCAGGTGGAACTTCCTGGGCATCAGTTCCTGACTGTTCCTCTGGTGTCATTGCTGGGCCCCTGGAGCAGAGCCTGGCCCTGCTCAGAGCCCTCCCTGCGGGCAGGGACAGACAGGGATGAGGGCTCCTCTCAGCTGGGGCTCCTCTGGAGGCTGAACAACCCCAGCTCCCTCAGCCTTTCCCTGTAAGAGATGCTCCATTCCCTATAAATCACCTCTGCAGCCTCCACTGGCCCCACTCCAGGAGCTCCATGCCCCTCCTGTCCTGAGGAGCCCAGAGCTGGACACAGCACTCCAGATGTGTCTCACAGGGCTGAGTAAAATTTGCCTCTCCTTACATTTTTTGACTTACAGGCAACTCTGTTCCTATGAAATCACGACAGAGACTCTGAAGCAGCTTAACCATGCTCACAAATTGCATCTATATGACTTTTACCCAGGGAGGGGCTGACATACACTTGAGAAAAATAATAGCAGACCACTTAAAAAGAACTAGATGTTAAAGCTTCTAACTGAATTAAATAATGCAATAAATACCTATTAACATTATTATTCACTTACCTATGAAAATGTATTGGACACTGTGTTACTGATAATACTTGTACAAAGGTAAGATAGTTGAAGCTTACTAATTTCCTTTTTGTTTTTCTGATCTTGGTATTTTGCTCACGCTTGTCATCTGACCATTTGATATGCAAACACTTTGCAAATACAAGCGATAACCATAGAGCTCTACTGCACTGGAATAATAACTTGATGTTATTATGCCCTCTAATGTTGATTTCCTACACAGTTACAGACCTAATATTCTAAAAACTATGCACCTGTCTACTAACCTTTATGCTGGGATGGGGTTCACAAGGTATTTCTGAAAGAACTGCCTGATTATAACTCTTTAGAATCTTCAGCTTAATGAATCCTGCAACAATAATAAAATGAAAGCAAGATTTACACAGATTTACTGGAAGTAAAAAAATGTGTAACACCCAAGTGAATTTCTCGTCTATTCAAGGAGGGAAACAGCACCTGTCATTTTTGGCTCCACAAGATGGTCTGTCACCAAGCAGGTAAGTATCATCTGTTTCAATCAGTTCTAATTTCTCATAATTTCTTTATACATTGGAGTACTGTAATTGTCCCCTAGGGCTGTCAGTATGAAAAAGTATTTGGTGAGAGGAATTGAGATGCCTGAGCATTAAATAGAGCTTTAATACACTAAGGAACATGTAGATTCCTTTACACTCAAGGCCAGTTAAGCTTTAAGTTCTTCCATGCTCTTTTTTAGTTGAGGCAAGAAAAAACTAACCTTAAACTTTTGAGGTTGTTACATTCAAAAACAATTTTAAAAAAACAAACTATGGGGAAAATACAAAATGTAAGAAGAAATTTCAGTTTTTCAATATCCCAAAGGTACAGGGAGAACTCATTCAAAGTCTCCATTTAAATGCACACAAGTACATTTAATGTACTTAATGTATTAAATACACAAGTGTATTTAATGTAAATCGGGGGGTGAGAGGACAGATTCAGCACAGCAGAAACAGCCTTGACTCAAATAAGTTTTTTTTTAATCACAGCTTTTTGGCTTCCTCTCAGGAGAACAATGTCACATCTGAGTGGAGACAGACCAAAAATTCTTTGTAAGCAGCAGGACAAAGTGTTTTAAATGCAAAGAGCAAGGTTTTGCACAGAGGGTCACCAGAAGGGGTTTCAGAATCCTGTTTTCATCTTTGTAGTTTGCACTGATATGCTTCAAGTCTGTTGAGTAAAAGAAAGTTGGGACAACAAAAGTGATCTGACATGAAAGAATAAATTTATCTGCTTAGAGCAAATTATACCCAACGCCTCTGTTGAACATTAAAGAGGAGTTTACGGAATTCCTGATGCAATTGATCTCAGGAAATGGCATTTGGGTATTTTTTTTTCTATTAGAAAAATAATGGGAAAATATTCAGTTTCCTTATTAAATCCCATGTCTCTGAATAAGTATTAAGATACATCTTTATTAATTAGCCACTTTAAAGATACCCAATTTCACATTAACAGAACATCTGAAAATAACCAATATAGACCTGGGAAATGAAGGTTTTGGACCTTTTGAAGTACATAAAGAAATAATCATATTCTGAAAGTTCCTGAAACAAAACTAAATTCTGCTTTCTTCAGAAATAATGAAAGCTGAAACAGTGACCTTTGCCTGATGATAACCTGACTGCTAATGCATAAAGAGCCAACAGACAACTAACCTGCAAGGAATCAGCGAAACCATTAACAGAAGGCTTTGCAAAGGCATAGAATACACCTGAAGGATGGGATGTCATCCAGAGGCATCTGGACCAGCTCCAGAAGTGGTCCAAGGGAATCTCATGGGAATCTCGAGTGCTGGTGCTGCGCCTGGGTCAAGACAACCCCTGGGATCAATCCAGACTGGGAATGAGCAGATGGAGCAGCCTTGGGAGAAGGACCTGGGGATGCTGGTGGGTGAGGCCCCGGCCACGTGCACTGGGACCCAGAACATCCCCTGTGCTGAGCTGCACCCAAAGCCATGTGGCCAGCTGGGGAAGGGGGGATTCTGCCCCTCTGCCCTGCTGAGACCTCCTCTGCAGGGCTGCATCCAGCCCTGGAGCCCAGCACAGGAAAGACATGGAGCTGCTGGAGCCAGTCCAGAGCAGGGACACCAAGGGGATCAGAGGGATGGAGCAGCTCTGCTGTGAGGAAAGGCTGGAATTGTTCAGCCTGGAGAAGAGAAGGCTTTGGGGTGACCTCATTGTGGCCTTCCAGTGCCTGAAGGGAGCCTACAGGAAAGATGGAGAGAGACTATTGTCAAGGGCCTATAGTGACAGGACAAGGGGGAATGGCTTCACACTGATAGAGAGGAGGTTTAGATTGGATATTAGGAAGAAATTGTTCCTTGGGAGGGTGTGAGTCCCTGGCACAGGTTGCCCAGAGAAGCTGTGGCTCCCCCAGGATATGTGGACGTGTCCAAGGCTGGGTTGGATGGGGCTCTGAGCAACCTGGGATAGTGGAAGGTGTTCCTGCCCATGGCAGGAGTTGGAACAAGACGATCTTTAAGGTCCCTTCCAACCCCAGCCATTCTATGATTCTATGGTATTCCTTTGTTAATGCAATTCCCTCAATCATGAGTAATACAGGCAGAAATGGAACTGCTGCCACCCACTGTAATCAATAGTGATTAGATAGGAAATTACTGAACTTGTGGATTAGTAAAAGCTCAGTCTCATTAATCAGTAACAATCACTTCACAAGGGGCTTTACAAAACCCCTGACCTTAGCATGCTATCAGGGTGAATGAAGCCCCAGGAGCTCCAAGCAAAGTCCTCATTGTCTGCACCTAATGCTGCTGACTTCCAGTAAGAGCACACACACACAAAAATATTTGCAGACTGCAACCAACATTTAAAGTGACCTTCAAAATTAATAAATCAAAAGAATAAAATCAGACTATAGAAAGCATTTTATTTTAGTTTTTTTCTTTTAAATACAACATTCTAAAAAACATTTCCCTATCATCCATACTGCCATAGTGCTGTCTAGACTATTTTAATGCCAAGAGTTGAGGTATTAGAGAATTAAAATTATCACAAGCCAACAGGCAACATCTCTGAATATAACACATCAAAAAGCTGGTGGCCCAGATGTCACCTTGTTTAAATAATGCTATTATTCAGGAGCACTTAAGGGTGCCTAGCAATTTGCAGAATAAAAACTCATCCTAACATGAGACACATCCATAGCAAGAGTCCTCCAAAACGGATGATGCCAGGATGCTGCCCACCCTCTGTTTATCAACAAAACCCTTTCCACAGTCTTTTCCTCTGTGTGGCACTTTGTCACTGACCATTTAACTGCTGGTAGCACTGGGATGGAGTGGTTTGACTCTTGCCAGTCTGGAGAGGCCAAGTCTAAGGCAGTGAGTAGGCGACTTAACATGAACACATTTCACAGAGGCATTACTGCTTCCTGATGGTGCTGGAAATTATTTTAAAACAAAAAGAAGGTATTAGAAGTTTAAAGGGAAAAAAAAATCGTATGACTGTTGTCTTCTGGTAGTTTTGCTAGCAGAACAAAAGAAGCATTCTGAAGAGAGTGCAAAACATTCTGAACCACAACACACAAAAATCACCCACCAGGGATCCATCCCTCTGGGAGCCAGTGCAGCAGGAATGGTGCACAGATTAATTAACAAGCCACACAACTGCAGCAACACCGGGCAACTGTTCCCAGTGTCCTGTGCATTTTCAGGCACTCCCCAGACAAACACTGAATGTAACTCCAACAGGGGAAAGAAGGCTTGAGAGAAAGGAGCCAAACAGAAAGAACCATGTACAGAAAAGAAGAGCAAATACGGAAAAAAATCAGAGACTTAGGAGCCAGCAGCAGCATGCTCAAACACCTTGACAAAATAAAGCTTCTGAGCATTTGCTTTACTGGAGCAGTTAAAACACTCCAACATTTCTCTAATATTATTTGCATAGAATAGATAATAATTTAGCACATACCAGAGATTAAGAAAGCTCTAAATAAGAGAGAAATGGACACGAAAGGACTTTCTGATTAAGATCTGATCTGCAGTTTGGAAAATAACACCATCAAGATAAACGAGTTAAGGATAATGCTGTAAAAGTAGCACAGATATAGCTTTCCTTCCTTTCTCTCTTTTCTGTTTTAAATCTGTCCAAAGCAAATCTTTATAAAATTTATATAAAGGGCAAGCATTTTCCTGGAATAGTTTATTTTTTTGTTTGCTTTTAGGAGAGATTGCTAAAAACTTAAGTCAACTTATGTATATGTCTACAATTGCAACCTCACCCATCCATACCTGGTGGTGCCCATTCAGGCTTTTTATCTGTGATAGGACTCGATGTATACAGCGGCTTCCCAGCTGCTTCTGACATCATCTTCTGCCTTGGCTCAGAGTTTTGTCCTGTCATCCAGGAAGGAGACACCACAGGTGACACTGGGATGGAAAACAAAATTACTTTAGGAAAATGCTTTTTAGCAGAGAAATCGTCACTTAAGACAACAGATCATTGCACAGCAGAAATTATGAGGATGGTACTGTATTATCCCATCTGAGAGCAGCAAGTATTTACTCAGACATATCACCTGTCAGGGAGTGACAGAGAGATGGATGCAGCTTCCTTTTCCAAGAAATGAGAATCAAAGGACAGAAAGAAGGGAGGCTACTTCCTTTTTTTAAATAAGCTTAAACAAAGCCAATTGTGAAAGCTCCAACACCTGATGGTGTCCAGTCACTGTTTTAACACAAACCCCACAAAACAAAAGGAAAAATGAACAGAGCCTTTTTAAAGAGATGAAACTTTCCTGGATAAGAAGGGCAGAAGAAATTTCTCCTGACATACAAATGCAGAGAAGCAGCAAAATTTGGCTGGTTTAGGGATGAAAAAGCTCCAGTGTTTAAATTTGTAAAAGTGCAATTGAGCTGTCAAGAGTATGAGGAGATAATGCTTCAGTAAGGGGGGAGTAAGGGAAAATACAGTCAAAGCAGCACAAATTTCACTGAAAATTGAAACAAATGTAAGACATCACATTCAAAGCCCATCTAAAGAGACAGTTTTTGTGGAGAACTTACTGGGTACAGAATCAGGCTCAGAGTCAGGATCATGGTCTCTGTCATCACTGTTTACCATCAATTTGTGATGTGCTGGAACTTTGGAGGCTGCTGTCCTTTGCCTCCCATCACCCTCAGGTGCATCATCATCCATAACCTGATTGAGACCTAGAAAACATTAAGTAGCTCAATTAACTCAAATTCAGAGTAAATCAATTCTCCTTCTCTAAATGGATTTGGTATTTGAGTCCCCAGAATTCGTTTTGGTAATTTGGTAATTAACTCTACAGAGTGTAACTGACATATTTCACTGACATTTGTTTTCATGTGATTCTCATTTTATTTTCTCATTGTCTAATTTATCAACATTTCTCTGTAATCAGCCTAACAAAAACACAGAAGACCAAAAATAAAAGTGGAAAAAATAAGTTTTAAATGGCACAGCAAATATCTGGTCATGTTTGGTTGATCCTTAGACATTATGAACCCATTAAGGAGTTGAGGGCTAGGAGTAGCTTCCTGAAGAATTATATAAACTCAGCATCTAAAAATGTCACATCTGGCATTTCTAATTTGTCACACTTTTAGTGATCTGTAACAATCTCACTCAGCAATCCACAGATTTGCCCGTTTCAAGACTAGGACCAAATTTTTAATGAAATAATTGACACATCCTTCAACCTGTATTTAAGATAAAGACTCTTCTTTCCACATCAGTGAAAACCAGAAATCAATGGAAACAAAGAAGAGATAAACTACTTAAATGCTCTTTCTGAAAGAGTATGAGAACAACTTACCTAAAAGTTCACTGTCTATGCTGCAGTTGGAAAAAGGGGGTCTCCTCTGTGTATTTTCTGATTCAACATTCTTACCTGTTTTAAGATTCAGGGAAAAACATAAAAAGAAATATTACTATACAAAAAACACATTATAAAAAATTATGATATTAAGAAATTAAAATAGCATAAATTTTCATCTGTGTCTAATTCAAGTATCTATTTGGAAGATCCTATAGAAGAATTACTTTTCTCACACAAAGAAACCCAAGAACATAAGAAAACAGGCAATACCTAGAAACTCTTGCTTTCTTGTCACAACACCTTGAAATAAAATATAATTTTCAATCTATTTCACTGTAAAATAAATTGCTCAAATTCACTGCATATAAATAGTGTTACATGGAACTGTAAAGTAACCTTGCTCTTCTGAATTTTGCACCTCTTGGGGATTTGCAGATTTTTCTTTGATGGAGAAGGCTAAGGCAACTTCCAAATCTCTTTTATAAAGTCTGTCATCCAAGGACAACCTGGAGAAAAAATGCCAATATGTTAAATAATAAAACAATTACATGGCTGTTACAGATTTCTATCTCACTAAACTTTTAAAAATTCAGAGACTTGTAAAGAGATTAATATTTCTATACATACTTTCTAGCATGCTGTGTTACAAATATTACATTTTGATATTTTTAGACAAAGTACACACTAATTTTTAAAGCACTCTATACTTAGAAGTATTATGATCGCAAAACATTTCATATACGTACATATATATATACACACTATATATATATATATGAACTATTAACTGGCATTATCACATTTGCTTGAAATGCCACACCAAAATGTAATACTTAAACACAACTTTACTAATAAAAATTAGATTTCTCTTTTTCATTGACACTGACTTTGTATCTTCCTTTAAATATATTCTTTTGGAAGGAATCAAACTTCTCTCTATATATTTCTCTCGTTTAGGAGTCCCTTAAAATCTCTGCATTTTTAGTTATTTGCAAGTGCATCAATAAAACTCAAAATCTTTATTACAATAATGTATTAGTTGTTCTCAGCTGTTTAAAACTCTAGGGGAAAAGAAACCAAACCTAAATACTCTACCTAAATACCTAAAATCCAGTTTTACACAGAGTTGACCACAACATTTTTTACCTTTTCGTAAGTGTCCGTGGTGGAGTCTCTTCTTTGGATGACTTTTTTTGCTTCTCTTTTTTCTCCTTCGCTTCCTTGAGCTGTGTTCTGGATTTTTTGCTTGAAGGTGCAAAGTCTTCATCTGTTGGAAAACAGCAACAAGATCTGATGAGTTTTCCTATATTCTTAAATGTCATACTTACGTTTCATTGCACACTGAAAATACATCAAGATAACATTTTTTGGAAATGAATCCTATTTTAAAAGAACACAACAACTATAACTGCCCCATCCTTAAATGTATATAAAATGAAAATTCAGCAGACTTCTTTTGCATGTGCTTTCATGTAAGAGGCAATGATTTAAAATTCTTGATGTACAAGAACATACCACTTACCATCATCTTCCAAATCCCCAAACTGAGAATAATTGACAACTTTCTTGTTCCTGTGGGTAAAAAAAATAAAAAAACTTAAAGATTCACTATTAATCCTTTCTGACTGAGCATCTTGATTTGTTAAACACTTGATTTTTGGGTAAATCATATTTTGCAAGGAAAAAAAGGCAATACGTCTTCAGGTGTACAGAATTATGGAACCGTAGATTATCTTAAGTTGGAAGGGATCCACAAGGATCAGCCAGCCCAACTCCTGGCCCTTCTCAGGACACCCCAACAATCCCACCCTGTGCCTGAGAGCACTGTCCAAATGCTGCAGGAGCTCTGGCTGCCTCGGGGCTGTGACTATTCCGCGGAAAATTGTTTCAGTGCTCACCACCCTCTGGGGAAAGAACGTTTTCCTGATATCCAGCCTAAATCTTCCCTGACACAACTCCAGCCATTCCCTCAGGTCTTGGCACTGGTCACAGAGGGCAGAGATAAACCTACAACTGTACAGGATGGGTTATTCGGAATAGCTTGTAGATTTTTTTAAAAAGACTGCATGTAGGGGAAGATGAAATAAGAAAGCCTTATAAATATGATTACCTGGCAAAAGATGCTGAGAATATGGAGACTGAAATGAAGGCAAGCTTTGAGTTACCAACCCCAGTTACTGAACAACTAGAAAACAAGGGCACGGCCGACTGAAGGTAATCCCCCTTCTTGATGAAACAATACCCTTTGCCCGCAGGCAGGTCCAAGGGTCAGAGCAGACCCTGCCCGCCTGGCAGAGGGTCCAAAAAGCAGTTTTTAGGGTTTAAAATATAACGCCGTACAGTAATGCGATGATTCTTATATGTTGTATGTAAATGTTGTAGGGTTTGTAGCTTGTTCTAGATTGGTTAATGAGAATTAGAATATTCAACACAGAAGATGATTTATTGTATTGAAAACGGCAGCTCGTGCTCTTGGTATCGATCGATCTCTCTCTCTCTCTTGCTTCCCTGACTTGCTTCGGGCTGCGTGGCAGCCCTAGGCAGGTCTCCTACACCCACGCCTTTTCCCAATAAACCCCATGCTCTAAGATCTGACTTCAGAGATCTCTCGTCTCTGTCCCAACCGTCCGAAACCGACAAACAGACCTTCTAATCCTACAGATCTACAAATCTTACAACTGCACACCCTCTGGACAATCCGTTCAGGGTTCGGTCACTGCACAGGACAGAAGTTCTGCCTTGTGTCCAGGTGGAACTTCCTGAGCATCAGTTCCTGACTGTTCCTCTGGTGTCATTGCTGGGCCCCTGGAGCAGAGCCTGGCCCTGCTCAGAGCCCTCCCTGCGGGCAGGGACAGACAGGGATGAGGGCTCCTCTCAGCTGGGGCTCCTCTGGAGGCTGAACAAGCCCAGCTCCCTCAGCCTTTCCCTGTAAGAGATGCCCCAGTCCCTATATATCAGCTCTGCAGTCTCCACTGGCCCCACTCCAGGAGCTCCATGCCCCTCCTGTCCAGGTCCCTCTGAAAGGCTGCACAGCACCCCAGGGTATGGGCCACTCCTCCCAGCTTTGTGTCATCAGTGAACTGCTGAGGAGACATCAACCCCTTCATCCAATGGACAAGCAACTTAAACAACACTAGACCCAGTATTACTCCACCTGCAGAACTGCCTGCAGCCCTGGAGCCCAGCACAGGAAGGACATGGAGCTGTTGGAGCCAGTCCAGAGCAGGAACACCAAGGGGATCAGAGGGCTGGAGCAGCTCTGCTGTGAGGAAAGGCAGAGAGAATTTGGGATTATTCAGTCTGGAGAAGAGAAGGCTTTGGGATGACCTCATCGTGCCCTTTCAGTGCCTGAAAGGAGCCTACAGGAAAGATGGAGAGAGACCCTTTACAAGGGCCTGGAGTGACAGGATAAGGGGGAATGGCTTCAAACTGACCGAGAGACGGTTCAGATTGAATATTGTTCCCTTTTGAGAGTGCTAAGGCTCTGCCACAGCTGCCCAAAGAAGCTGTGGCTGCCCCATGCTTGGAAGTGCCCAGGCTGGATGGGGCTTGGAGCAACCTGGGGGAGTGGAAGATGTTCCTGTCCCATGGCAGGGGCATTGGAACGGGATGATCTTTAAGATCCCTTCCAACGCCGACCATTCTACGACAGAACCCCTGGAGACACCACTAATGCCAGGCCTCCAACACGACCCTGCGCCAGTGATCACCACTGCTCCGGGATCCGCGATCCGCCGGTCCGCTGGAAGGGAAAAGGATCACCCTGGAACCTACAGAGGCCCCGAGGGGAGCGCGGACCCCTCGTCCCACCCCCCGGCAGACGCACCTCCTGCTCGGCCGCGCCATCCCCGCCGCCAGGAGCAGCGCAGAATCTTCCGCTGCGGACGCGCAGCTGCGATGACGCGAAAGGCGGAACAGTCCCCGGCCCTCCCTTCCCCTCGGCCCGGTTAACCCGCGGCTGCCCGCCGGGAGCCAGGTGAGCTGGGGCGGGCCGGGCATGGCTGGTGCCCGCGGGTGGTGCCGCAGCCAGAGGAGGGAATGCGCCACACCGGGAGCTGCCCGGAGCGGGGAGGGGGCGGCTGGTATCCCCCGGGCCGTGCCCTGCCGGCTTTGATCCTGCTTTTCCAGGAGCAGGAGGTGCCGCTTTGGGACATGGGCTTTGTCCCCCTCTCGCTTTCCATCACCTTCCTCCCCATCTCGTCCCTGCATCGGGGAGCAGCAGAAAGAGCTTGGTCGGGTTTGTGTTTCTCAATGTTTCCCTTTGCATACCTCTGCCAGAGGGGCCGGAACACCGCCTCTCTTCAGTATCGGCGCTGAGGTGTTTGTGAGATTGACTTGTTTAATCTGTGTTCAACACGTTTGTTCGCAGAAAAACCCACCCCAAAAAAATCCACAAACCCTAAACCCATGAATTCTGCTGTAAAATTTCTAATTTTTGTTGTTTTTTCTGGGGCTGTTTTTAGCACTGGAAAGGGTTCAGCTGAAGCAATGTGTCCAGCTTGGCAAGTGGTCTAAACAGAGGGATATGAATGAGCAGAGGAGCACAGTGGAGGGGAAAAACACCAGCACAGGTATGTGCTCCCAGCCCGTGTTTTCATTCTGCGCAGCTCCCTTGCATCTCTTTTGGCTTATTTTTAATACAGGGTACAGCATGACAAAATCAGCTCTTTCTAAATATCATTGCAAATTTCTGTTCCCCCACTCCCCAGGCCTAGCACCTGCAGAAAGAAAGAAATAAAATCACTATGCACTGTGAAGGATTTCAGCTTTTGAGACATCCATGGCAGAAGTCAGAGTATTTCAATTAGTTTTCTGTTTATCAGGATTCCCTTCTGCCCTGGTTCTGCTTTTAAGTCAGGGGATTCCTAATTTTTAAGAGTAATTTCCCAAATTCATATACTGACACACTCAAATAGATTTTACAATCACTTCATAGTTTGGAAACTGGTTTTTTTGCTTCAGTTCCAGCTGTGTGTGTTTGGAAGTCAAAACTGAGTATCTATGAAAATTTAGGGATGATTTATCTATGAAAATTCTTGGCTGTTAATTATTGACAAAGCCATGTTTTTCATTAGCATTTTTTACTTCTGATTTTGCAAGAATGTAATTCTTGTTACTGTCATTTCTGTTGCAGGAAACCAGCACAAGAGGATGAAGCCTAATAAAGGAAAGACTTTCGTAAGGGAAAGAGACTATGTGTACAAATTCAGTGCTGGAAATGAACATTTGGTGCTTACTGTGCCTCTCAAGTTCCCTGTGCAAGAGAATATCAGTCATTTGCATGGACGTCTGATGGTTCTGCACAACCTGCCATGCTTTATAGAAAATGGTATGAATCGATTTCCTAAGTTAATGTCATGTATCCTTGTCCACAGGTGTTTTACAGTTTGCTTTAAGAAACCAAAAGAAGGCTGTTTTACTAGAACAGTGCTTAAAAAAATTGGTTTTTAAACAGCAAAACATCAGAGAAAATTGCTGTCAGTACTTGCAAGTGCTAGCAAGGAAAAGTTTTCAGGTGAAAACCTGTATGTATAGATTTCCTGGAAGATTGCCAATGTGTTCTGTTGATGGACTATTTTCTTCTTGTTGTAATAGACCTGAAGCAATCTCTTAGCAAGTTTGTAGAAGAGAAAACTTTAAAAGATTATGACAGAGAAGCTGAAGTGGCTCTGGAAGCAATGAAATCAGGAAAAGTAGACGTCAACGAGCTGGCAGATACTTGGGCTAAAGCTTATAAAGAGGTAAGATTAAGGCTGGAAAGTTGTGGTAAGCACAGACCTTTCCCGTGAGAAATTTCTTTCTTCTTCTTCTTGTGTTTTATAAACAAAGATAAAGTTTGGATGTCGTTTGGAACGGTCTCTCGAGATATGGACGATTCAAGCCTGGCCAATCGGCCTGGGGGGAGGTTTTGAACTGACCAATCCTGGTGATCTTTGAAAGTCTATTTAAGTTGGAATTAATTAAATAAAAAGGGATTTGCCACATTGAAGACCTGGACTTCTTCTCTCTGCTAGCGGTTCAACAGCAACAGAAAGTGAATATTCAGGGCTTGTTTTATGAGAGTATGTGTGTGTGCACAATCACAGTTGTGAAGATGAAAACTTAAACTGGAATTCACTTTTACTAACCAATTATTACAGTTTTTTCTTTTTATCTGAAAGTGAGCATTAAGTCTTCATCCTACAAGTTCTTGGTCAAGTTTTTCTTGAATTTAGTAGACTCAAAACATACAAGATGGAGAGGCAAATGGTTTGTTCATTTAATAGTTGATACTCAGAAAAAAACCAGATATAAAGCTTATAGTGCCTTAGAATTAAAGCGAGAAGTAACAAAGTCATATTCCTATCCTAAATCTCAGTCACAGCAATTAAGGGTAGAAGGAGAAAGTGTACAGTTGAGAGAGACTTTTCAGTTAATTTTTTGAGTTCGTGTGACTGTTTCACATTATTTAGGAAGGATGAGGCTTTAGCTGGAATGATGTTTCCAGTTTTGCATGTCATCTTGAAAGTAGTGTATGGAACAGAGCTGAAGAAGTCCAAGTGAAGAGAAAAAAAGAATGAAAAACCTGCAGTATTTGGGGAAGGGTTTTCAGGAATTGAATTTGCTTCTCGTGTAATATAGAAAAATGTGAAAAAGTCCATAAAGAGCTTGCAAAACTGGTGTCTTTGGGCCATTCTTTGTCCAATAAAAATAGCTTTTCTTAAATCACTGTTAGTGATCAGATTCTTAATGACATCAGAGGTTAGTCATCCTTACTAAAAAAGCATTTATGTTTGTACAGATGCTGGTTTGGACTTTATCTAAAATTCATTAGGTACAAATATTATTGTGGACAGGGCTGCTCTTTCCAGATTAGTGTTGTGTGAAAAGTGGTAATTCCTCACTATAGTCCAAACCTCAATGATTTTGACTTCAGTTGCTTTGAAATAGAAAGAATGGGAAAGAAGAAAATTGAAAGCTAAAGTAGAATACAGAACGCTTAAATTAGGAAAGATAATTTATGTATGGTAAGGGCTGTGTGTGTGCCTCCATGGATTTACCCCACCTTTTTGATTGATCCTTTTATGTCCTAAAAGGAACCCTATACTTTAAAATCTCTTACTTTCTTTAGACAACGTTACAGCATGCCAAACCTGAAGAAACCAGCTGGGATGAAGATTTTGCAGATGTTTATCATGATCTGATCCATTCTCCAGCTTCCGAAATGTTGTTAAACCTAGAACACAATTATTTTGTTAGCATCTCGGAATTAATAAGTGAAAGGGATGTGGAACTGAAAAAACTACGGGAAAGGTATTCTTTTTTTTTCCTAATGTGTTCCTCTCTCATATTAAATAGGGGTGCATGCCCTTGGGTGTGTCAACTTGTAGGACAACATGTGTAACTTCTATTTGTCTGTGTAAACCTGAAGTCCTTCAATGCTTGGCTGGCACAAGACAATGTAGAGATAGGACAAGGGGGAATGGCTTCCAATTGAAAGTGGAAATTTAGATTGGATATTAGGAAAAAATGCTTTACTCAGGGGGGGATGAGGCCCTGGCATGGGTTGCCCAGAGAAGCTGTGGCTGCTCCTGGATCCCTGGAAATGTACAAGGCCAGGTTGGATGGGGCTTGGAGCAATCTGGTCTGGTGGAAGGCATCCCTGCCATGACAGGAGCTGGAATGAGATGAGCCTTTCTGTTCTTTCCAGCCCAAACCATTCCATGATTCTGTGATAAAATTAGGGTCAGCTATCTTATATTATTAGTTTGATGGCCTTTTATTATTTTCAGTGACTGAGGAGAATATAAATTTTGATTTCCAGAAAGTGTTGAGTTCCTGAGTTCTGGGATAAGCTTGGATAACTGCAGGTGACTCCTTTGTCCACAAGAGGGAACACATTGAATGTGGATTTTTCTTTTTTTGTGCCAGAGTAATTTCAGTAGGTCTGGTTTAGCATTCTGGGTGGCAATATTCATCTTGAGCTGTGTGTGTTTAAGCTCACATTACACAGTGCATATCAGTTCATACTATGGTTTCTTCTACACTGAATTGAACAGATTTCTAACTTAGGGGTAAATGTTGCCCCTAAAAGGTGTTAGCAAAGCTTTTTGCTGCTCATTGGCTGTTCTCAAGCATGCATATAGAAGAAAGAGCAGTATTGTTGTAGAGCTCAGGTGTGATGTAGCTGTGTATTGATGCTTTTGGAATTTATCTATCATGTCTCTGTTAGAATTTATCACATTCCTATGTTGGTGACAGCTGACACTGTCCCAAATGAGCGTAAATGGTGCTCTGTTTACACAAGACTTGTATCCCTGACCCTTAATCCCTGTCCAGTTTGTTTTGTGGATATTCATTGTTAAATCTGTGATCAGTAACAAACAACCGAGTAAGTGTTGTATCACAACAAAGGGTGTCCTGCTGCCACTCTTTTGAAATCTGCATTTGCTTCTCTTTCAGGCAAGGAGCTGAAATGGATAAAGTGATGCAGGAGCTTGGGAAATCACTGACTGACCAGGATGTGAATTCCTTAGCTGCTCAACATTTTGAGTCTCAACAGGTAACTAGAATATGTAATGCACATAATCACGTTAAAAAGAATATCCAAACCACTCACATTATCACTGTTCTCCTCTCAGGGTTTGGAGAACAAATGGACCAATGAATTAAAACAGACTACTGCTATCCAGAAGCAGGAATATCAGGAATGGGTGATAAAACTTCATCAGGACCTAAAGAATCCACACAACAGCTCAGTCAGGTATTTAGTTCTTCTGTGTAATAGTTCAGCTGTGTAATTCTTCAGCTGTAATAGTTCAGAGGATTTGCATTTACATGATATTTTAAATAGCATATTACAGTCTTATTCATTAGGATTATGATAGTATCTATACAATAATTTAAATAGAATAATCAAAGTAAATCAAAGGCAAATAAACCAGCATAGTTAAATATGTATAATTTTAAGAGTTTCTTCATGTTGTGATGTTACAACCTCTCTGTGCCAGAAAGTGTTGTAATGCACTAAACTACAGCTTGAGTTGAGGGGAATTTCCTCCTATTTTACCTTTATTTTCTATGTCTGTTTTAAACACTGTTTCACAGGGCTTTCTGTTACCACCTAAGGATGTTCTGTAGAATAATGGTGCCTTAATAAATGGTAACATTTTTTAAATAGAATTTTTTAATGTGAACACTATTTTATTGATGCCTAAAATGCTGGTAAAAATCAAGACGCAGACACCGCAGCATAGGATAAAGGGTATTACCTTGGTTTAGTAGGATTCCAGGTGTACCATGACGAAAAGAGCTCCCGGGTACAACGAGTGTACAATTTTATGGACCTCACCAATTAGCATACGTATCTAAAATTCCCCAATAGGAAACCTAACAAATGAAGTAATTGCCCCCTTATTCAAATTACCACCCCCCAAAAAGGTTACAACTTAGTTTACAAAAACATGTCCCAGGGATGGGGCTCTTTCAAGGTTGGTGCCTCATGTTCTTGAGATTGTGGAGATTGTTTCGTCTTCTCCAAAGAATTCTGAACATGGCTAGAGTACAAAGGTTATAAACATGAGGGACTAAGATACAGGGAGTAAAAAGTACAGGAATGGGAAAGGGTAAAAAGTATATAAAAAGGGTATAAAAGTATAATGAAAAAGGTCAAAAAACCCATCAGGCATCATTATAACTAGGTATTGTGACTTATTTTTGTTTCTCAGTCTTGGAATGCTTTACAAATGGGCCAAGCAATGTAAATCTAACAGTGGAGTCTATTCTTGCTGCTGCCAGGAAGATAAAGGTGAAACCTCACGTGAGTGGAGCTCACACTCATAGGTCTGGTCCCCTGGTTTCCACAGACCAATTGAGAAGACTCTGGATAACTTGCCCAAAGTTTTTGGTCCTGAACAAAAATTAGGATAAACTTTCCAGTACTTTTCTCATTATTTTAGTGATGAAATAAAAGTTCAGCCCAGCCAACTGAGGGAATCTGTGGAAGGAAATGGGAGAATTTATGAAGAACAAAGGCTGTTAGAAGAAAGCTTTACTATTCACTTAGGTAAGTGAAGTATACCAAACGTAATAACAGCTGCTAGTAATGTATCCAAGACATGTATTATTTACAGTATTCAGCAGTCAATGTATATAATCCACAGTTTGTAATTGTTTTATGTTTGTTCTTTACATATGTAAGAGAACAGCCTGGTGTAAACTGTATCAAGCAGTATCTGGAATAGGCTTAATGGGAACCATTCTAGAAGCAAATTCTTGTCGCCTCTGGCAGGGTGACTCATGTAAAAAAGCACAGCAACAGCAAAAGATGTATTGCTTAAGAATGATACTTCAACTTTTCTTACATTTGGTAGAAAAATGTGGTTACTAAATTCAATTCCCATGATCAGTTGACAGCAGAATAGATACTTGCAATTTGTATTTTTTGCTTGTGCAATACAGTCTTGTGCTGTTTTGACCACATTATGTTGTGAAGAAGTGGTTTAGGTCACTTGAAAAATCACCAGCAAAGGCATCAGCCAAAAGAGGTTTGATAAAAATTTGCAAAAGAGCAGAAAAGTTCAAAGGCAAGGTTCACTCTATTACTATATAGATAAAGCACACAAAGGAAAATCAGATTATAATCAAATCTGAAATGATTTAGGCAGAGATGGGCAACAAGAATCCTCCCAGTATCACAAACCTGGCAGTTTGCAAGCTCTAAGAGGCATCTCTGTCAGAGAGAGATGCTGGTGCAGCCTGCTGTGGGTGCAGGAAAGCTCAAAGGACATCTCTTAGGACCATTGTCCATAGGATCATAAAATTATTGGCTTGAGTAATTTGGAAAATATTCATCCTCAAGTTGAATTGCTAGAGTTTTCAAAACGGCTAGAAGCTGTTTCCAAAACTCCAGCAGCAGTGGTACCATTCCCCTTGGGCCATGGGTCAGGTAAGGAATGTTTCCAGGCTGTCAGGGGCTGACTGATTATCCCTTCCCGGCCATGCAGCAGTTCCTGGGATGGTCAAGGGATACCTCACCACCCAACCCACTGCACAAATGCCAAGGCATAACAGGAGTTTGTGGAGTGGTTCCGGGGAAGGGTGGGAAAGGATACACCACCACACATTGATACGTCATCCCTGGCTTTGCAATATTCCTCAGGAAGAATTTCTTCCCAGAAGGGGTTGGAAGGGGCCTCCCCGGGGGTTCGAGAAGTCCCCATCCCTAGAGGTGTCCGAGGAAGGCCTGGACATGGCACTTGGTGCTCTAGGCTGGGTGACAAGGTGGGGATCAGTCAAAGGATGGACTTGATGACTTTGGAAGTCTTTTCCAACCTTAATAATTTTGTGATTCTGCAATGGCAACAAGGCTCGTTTCAAGCATGAACAAGCCTCACTTTGTGAAAACACTGCTTTTTTATTGCTACTTTGCAAATTGCTCATGTTTCTAAAACTGAGTATGTGGCTAAAAACTTTGGTTGTTACTGGTTACAGTTCCCTTACGGATCTTTAGAGAAGCACTTTGTTCCCTTGCGTTTCAATCCCAGTCCTGAGTTTAATCTTCTCCTGGGATTAAGCCACATGTGTTTTGTGCAGGAGCTCAGTTGAAGACCATGCACAACCTGAGACTGCTGAGAGCTGATATGCTGGACTTCTGCAAACACAAGCGTAATCACCGCAGTGGGGTGAAGCTCCACAGGCTTCAGACTGCAATGTCCCTCTACTCAACTTCCCTCTGTGGCCTGGTGTTACTGGTGGATAACAGGATCAGTTCATACAGTGGAATCAAAAGAGGTGAGCCCTCTAATGGGGTATATCATCTGAGGGAAAATGAATAAAATAATAAAAAAGAATAAAATCTTGTTGTCTTCTCTCACAGAAAAATAATCATTGTAAAATTAAAATTCAGTGGAGACACTAATGTTTTGGATATGGTATTGCAAAAGGGTAACAAATGCAAAAAGAGATATGGATGAGGATGGTGGACAGTGTTGTGCTGTTATCTGTCATCTCTTCCCTATATTTTGTGTCTGAGTAACATATTGAAGAGGACCCTTAAATGTTGATTTTGCTGCCTTAGGCAAATTTTTTACAGGAGCTTCTAACTCTCCAATACTAGATTATCACAATGAAACATATTTGCAAAAATGAAAAAGGAATATGCTCATTTAAAGCGATAAGTAAATGTATAAAAATACCATGTGATTTTGATACTGTGAATGCCATTAAAAATGAACAATAGGAATATTAATTCCCTACTACTGGAAAGTTTGATTAAGAGGCATTTTAAACTCATTTCTTCTGAGTAACTGGGTACTGTGATGGTGTTTTCTATCAAGGTTAACCAATAAAACTTATGTTTATTCCTGTTTGACATTCCCACTTCCATCTTGAAGTTTAATACCAAAATACTCACACTTGCAATGTCTTTTTTTGACTACTACTTGTCATTCTTGCATGCCATAAAAAAAAATACTGTGGAAGTTGGTATTTTCTGGAAAGAGTTGGAATTAGGCTTGTAGCAAGAAGGAGAGGGAAGTGTACCAGGAAAAACTGCAGTTGCATTTGTGCTGATGATGGTTCCTAAGTTGTTCAATTGTAACAATATTATTTTGTTTTTGTATTTATTTGCAGTTATTTTTTTAACTGCTTAAATATTTAGATGAATAACAAAAGGGGAAGATTTATTTTTATGCTGAATTTTAGGCGATGAGAGAAGACAGACATTTAAATAATACCATTAAAAACAAAATTGCATCTTCAAGCCACCAGCTAGATCCTGCAGCCACAGTCGATGGGAAAGTATGGAACCATGTCATAATCTGCAAAATAAAATCCTCAATAAATTTTAGAAGAGGAATCCAGCAGGGCTTTATCTGCTTTTGGGGGCATTGCCTTTATGGCTGAATTTACTTGATCAGTAGAGTAGAATTATATAATATTACTGAACATAACCTCAGGACGTGCATTTCAATCTTATTTTCTTCCTAGATTTCGCAACCGTTTGCCAAGAATGCACGGATTTCCATTTTCCTGGAATCCAAGAACAACTTGAGATTGTCCAGAAGGCTGTACTTAAGGCCAGAGCACAGCGTAGCAGCAAGACAAAAAGACACCATGGTCAGTGACAACCAAAATTACCCTTCTTGAAATAGAACAGTGGTCAGCTGGATGTTTGTGGGCAGGGGCGAGTTGATGCCACTCTTTTGCAGTTATTTCATCTGTAAAATGGAATGTTTGGGTTCATCAAGAAATTCTGCATTAAATTCTCTCTTCCCAGAAAGAATGTGATGTTCAGGTGGTGTCTTTGCTACCATAACAGGCATCCTTTAGAATCAAGCAATATAGAAGTCACATTTTAACAGCATGGGAAGTATGTCAGGCCATTCTGCTTTCCTAAGCTGCCTGTACAGCACAGAATTTATCTGTCTTTATTTTTTTATTGCCAGTTAACTGTAAATCTTCTAAAATTGCAGAAAAGGAGTTTATGAGTTTTGCTCCCTCCTTTAAAGTGAATGCTGAAAACCGGATGCCAAATTGCCTAAATGTGTATACTTTGCTGACCCAAGCTTTGTGAATGGTTTTCCTTGCAGTTGTGTTTACAAATGGCTGGGCAATGCTCTGACCAGTTGGTGTTAAGGCAGTGCAATTGTCCATCACGAAGCTTTGTTTTCCTTGCAAAAATCTGCTTATGCGATTTAAATGCATCAGGAACATGAACAAGTATGAGTATACAGAAAAACAAGTTTTCTTGGGAACCTGCCTATTGCTGTATCTCAAGGAAAATGGTGAAAGCTGTTTTTATTCTGCTGATTTATGTAAATCTATTAGGGACAAATTTGCTTTAATTTATTACATTATTTAGTAGGAGCAAGATGCTATGTGGTTGTGGGGCAATTTGGAAAGTTTCATGTTATACCTGAGAATATTGTGTTTGCTTTCATCCAAGTGAAGAAATATCATAGGAGGATAGTAAGAAAGGCAATGATTTGAGGTAGGATTCAGTTTGGTGTGTGTTGAAGACAGCAAAAACACTTCTACCTGTCTCCCTGCTTTCTGGGGACTTTTTGGTAACTTCATGGTCAAAATTCAAGCCAGATACTGGTACACGGAACTTTTCATGCCCAAGTGTAACTAATAGAGTATGTGTTTAACATTTGTTCCATGTGCTCATACACAGAAAACAAAATCAGTGGAAATGAAGATAAATTAAAGAATATTGAACGAAACCAGTCAAACATTTTGCCGGGTGAGTTGTGTTGCATTGATGCTCTCTTCTTGAAGCAAATTGGTTTTATACATTCACATTTTTAGCTCGAAAGTCAAAACATAAATTACAAACTAAACCCAAGCTGACCTCAATCAGAGGAGAAGGATGTTGCTGTGGCTGAGGCAGAGGACTGGGTGTCAGGACATCTGGTTTCTATTCCCAGCTTTGCCACTGCATCACGTGGTATTGGGCAAATCACTTCTCTTTGCCTAAAATTTCCTTTTGGATTTTGAGGGAGGAAAAAAAAGGAGAACCTTTCGAAAAGGTGAAACTTCAACACTAGCAGCTAATTTTATTTTTGAAAATGGCTATATGTACATCACTTTGTTCATACAGAAAAGCATTTTGGAGTGGATGTGTTAACTTTGAGAAATTCCTCTCTCAGGGAAAGTATCTTCTGTGATGCTTAGTCAGGAAAGCTGCTGTGGAATTTGAAGATGAATTTACAGTTGGAGGGGGGAGGAATTAAGTCCATGCAAGTCACTGGCTGAATGAGTGCTTCTTAAAATTGATTTCATGACTGTCTTAAATCTTGTCAGTGGGAGTGGATTATAAATCAACTTGGATCAAATAAATCCAGGTGTATCTTGCAGCAGTGGACTGTTAGTTACTGTTCGTGGATGGTCACTGCTGGGGATTCCTGCCTCCTTAGCAGTCACCCAGAAGGAGACCCATTCTCCAGCTGTTCCAGTTCAAAGAAAGGATCTGTGGCTAGCACAGACCTTTCCCGTAAGAATTTTTTTCTCTTTTCTTGTGTTTTAATAAACAAAGATAAAGTTTGGATGTTATTAAAACAGTTTCTCGAGATGTGCGCAGTTTGAGCCTGCCCAATGGGCCTAGGAGGAGGTTTCAGACTGACCAATCTGAGTGACCTTTGAAAAGTCTATATAACTTAGAATTAAATAATAAAATACAGATCTTTTATGCCACACTGAGAGTCTGGTCTTTTTCTCTCTGCTAGCAGCTCAACAGCGACAGGATCTTAACTTCAGTGACCAGTGGGAATAGGGTTAAAGGAAGATGTTTATCTGTTGACTGAAACAGTGGGGGCATTGCACACCTGCTTTTCTCTTGAGTGTAGACTATAGACTTTGGATCTCCAGTGCAAAAGAACAATGAAGAGACCAGAATTTCATTGCCCCTTATCTTTGATAAATGATTACCAAGTCTAAAAATACCCGCAACAAGATGTCTTGCATCTGCTAGTTGTTTTTCAAACAACTCTGTAACTCACCTTCTCACTACTCTGAATTATTTTAAATTCTAATGATCACTGATTTCTTTGAGTTCCAGTGCAGTATCTCAGCTGTTACATAACCCACTATCTTTTTCCACAGGCTCTGTGCATCCTTTATTTGAACCCATCCTTTTTTTGGCCTTTCCGCCTCCCACATCTGTTTGCAATTCCATGCTTGCATTGTGTATTTTAAGTATTGCACCTCCTCTGGGTTTGTTTTTCTGTTTTGTGCTATATAGAGATCATATCCTGTACTGGCACTGTTGTGGTTTATTACACCACGTGGCCATGATGGCAGTAGAACCCATCAAAGCAGGGAAGAGAGTGTGGGATGGATGTAAAACAGTGATATTCCAAGAGGTTTTAAATCTCTTGTGTATCTTTGTATCTGTTCTCATCTCTGCAGTATATTTGTATTTGCCTTTTATCTTTCTTATATTGCCAAACAATTGGATTTCAGTACAGATCACTACCATGATTTCTTGCCTTCCTGGTTTGCCTTATTGTGCAGGAGAGTTCTACATTACACGGCACTCAAACCTCTCAGAAATCCATGTTGCCTTTCACCTGTGTGTGGATGACAATGTCAGATCTGTGAACGTGACCGCTCGGGACCCTGCCATCATGGGGCTCAGGAACATCCTTAAGGTCTGCTGCACACATGACATCACCACCATCAACATTCCCCTCCTGCTGGTGCATGAAATGTCGGAAGTAAGTTAATGTCAAGATTTGGGTTGGGTTTATATCCTTGGATTTTTGCCAAGGGTGTGTTTCATGCTGATTTATGCCAGACGAGACGATTTTTCTGTCATAGGCTTCTGTCACACCACGTGGCACTTGTATCTACATGGTGACCCAAATTAAGGAGCTGGACCAATTAAAAACATCTCAGCCAACTGAATCGCATGGAGTTTTTATTTCCACCCCTCCTTTTGGACAATTTTCTTCCTGGATCCAGCTCACTGCACAGTTGTACAAGTATTAATTAAGGATGAGACTGGAACTCTTGTTGCAACAGCTCTTGCTTAGAAACTCTACCTTCATAGTTGCTGATGCAGTAGTGATAGCACATCCCCACTTCTAGTTGTTATTAGCTATAAAACATTAAAACTAAGTTTTGGGGAGCAGCAGAATTGGCAAAGCTTGGCTTAGAGTTCTGTAAATCTAACCATCCTCTACTGCCTCAGCCCTACACAGGAGCAACCAAATTTCACCTTTACTTTGAACTGTCTCCTCCTCCACTACCTGATTTCTGTCCCTATTTCCTCTTGAAGTCCCCCCAAATACTGGCTGTGCAAGAGGCAGCATATTGCTGATGCTCCTTCTGTTCTTACTGTGCTGAGTTTTATAGTCTCTCCTTTAGTGGGACTCTGTTACAGAGATGTTTTTTTAATCAGCTGTAACTCTTCTCAATACACAGTAATTTAAAACCATTGGCAACCTCCTTTCTGTCACACCTGGCTCACAGAGAAGAAGAGGGGGTGAGAAGTGATGGGCAGGGAGTACAGCCATATGCCTTATATCCTGAAGAGTTGGAAAGTCTGTAAACCTAAAGAAATGAGAAAAAGAAGATAATGCTGTAATCCATTCAAGGGCATCAGCAATAATTACAATCTGTTGTAGATGGGTTTTTTTAAAAATAACATTTTGATTTTTCACTTGTAAATTCAATATTACCTTTCCTTCTTTGAAAGTGGCTGATTCACAGCAAGATAAATGTTCACCAGTGGATTACCTTTAACAGTGGCTGGTTTTGTAAAGGAATTTCACTGGAACACAGAATAGAACTGACCCTCTTTTGCAGGATCAAAGTCTATTACCATGAAACGCAAGCAATGAAAAAGGTAAACACGCCCAATGATGAAGCTTCTAAAGGATATATTTCCATACATAGAAGTCGACCTTCAGAAACAGATGAGATTATTTCTGAAATTTTTCATCTGTTGTATTGAGACGTGGTTTTGGGCACAAATGCAAGTAATCAATGTGCAGAAGAGCAGCCTGGGTCACTTAAGGGACCCAGTTCCTGTGTTTCAGGAATTTATTGATCTTTTACTTAATCCAGTTGCCACCTGATCATACGCTTCTTCTGATTTTTGTTTTCTTTGAGCATGATTAGTTTTAGCTTCTCTTTGCATGTCTGTATTTTAAACTACAAATAACGCACATGAGCAGGTGTTCAATGTGCCTTGAGAGTGTATTGCTGTTTGGATGTGTGAAACTGAAGAATTATCTTCTTGTCTAGTGCTGGATTCTTAAAAGGTCCTGGTAAAACAATTTGCCTTTTGTATTAAGTTGCAGGTCTTTGCGGAGGAAGGAGAAAGTGACCTGAATTGTTTTGGCACAACTGCTTTGTGTGACTTGCATTAGCAGGTTGCTTATTACGGTGCTTTGCAGCTGGCTGACCTGATTTGAAACACACAAATGTGTAACTCCTTGATGAAGAAAAAGTGAATAATGAGAGATTTCTGGAAGTTACCTTGAAATCAGTGCCTTTGGCCCCAGTTCTGACTCTGCATTTACCACCTACATAAGAGCATTTTCGTGAGGTGGTTAACCAGAAGCCCACCTGCAGAGATGTTTCCGTGCTTCCCTGGGACAGGCATTCATGAGCAGTGTTCCCTGTGCTTTTCCCAAAGGTTCGCTTTTACAGATACAAGAGTGATGTTTATAACCTCACAAAAGTAATCACAGAATCATAGACTACTTTGCTTTGGAAGGGACCTTAAAGATCATCCAGTGCCACCCCTTGCCATGGGCAGGGACACCTTCCACTATTCCAGGTTGCTCCAAGCCCTGTCCAGCCTGGCCTTGGATGCTTCCAGGGATCCAGGGGCAGCCACAGCTTCTGTGGGTAGCACAGAAGGGGGCAGCCTGTGCCAGGACCTCACCACCCTCACAAGGAAGAATTTCTTCCTCATATCTGATCTAAGCCTTCTCTCCATCAGTTTGTCTGGGTCAATCTCAATGAAGCCATTAAATTTCATTATTAGAATGGAAAAAAAAAAAGTCAGGATTTCTGTTTTCCTGGTTTTTTGTTATGACAAGGAAAAGCAAAACAGATCTCTCTCTAGTCTGATCATTAAGTTATGTGAAGGAAAGAAACTGGATTTGATACCTAAGAAAGGCAAAAGCAGGCGAGTTTGAATTCAGGACAAGTGAGGTGTTTCTGTCTGATCACTGGAATCTGATATAAACTGGGGAAAGGAATGGCTCTGACAGCAAGGCATTGCTAAAAATGACAGAACTGGCACCTTCCCTTGGTAGTTTCAACTTCTTTTTTTGTCCTGGCAGCTGTGACAAAAATGTGACTCTTTAGTGATATCAGTCCAGTTGTCTCCATTACCATAATTTAAGACAAAATTGTTTTTAAAAAATGTAGAAATGAAAGGAGTGTAAGCTGTGTAGCAAATATTTATTAACATGGTTTATTTCCATAGAGAGGTTGTGGATGGATGTATTAACCTCAGATGTTTCTCTCTGAGTTTCCTGTCTTTAAATTTCTGTGTGTTCATCCAGTGCTTAGAATTTGCACATATACACTCTGAGTTAAACACCTTGCTGATTCTTACTGAAATTAATAATTGAATTTTGGTTTGAAGTCTTTTTCCCACATGATGTTTATGGACTTTACTGTTTTCATTTCCTGATTATGACATCGGTCTGCAAAGGCCAAGCCCTAAGCAGCCCCATGTAGCAGCCTGTCACCAATCAAATGAAAATAAAATCAAAACGGTTGCAGAATATCTTCCTAATCAGTGAAGCTGGTCTCCCCTCCCCCCCTTTTTGAGTAGGAAAAAAATCTTAATGGGACAAAATGATTGCATCCTGAAAAGGGTGTCTCTGCTAGTGAACAGCACCCAAAGTTCCAGGTGTTTTGGTTTTTTTTTTACTTTTTTGAATGCCATTAACCAAAACTCACTATAGGAGGTTGGCTGTTTGCTTTTTTTTGCTTTCCTGTGTTTTTCTCTGTATTTTGAATTGGTGCTTAGCTGATCCTTCATCATTTCCACTACAGAGAAAACTCTGGTAACGTGGTGAATTCATGAGAACATACATTTGTGAAGATGGATTAGAGTTGAATCACTACTATGTAATTTTCAGTTCTTGTGGCTTGCGTGGAGAAACATTCTGTTATTTCCCTGAGTGCCTACAAAGTTTAACCTCTCTGTTCCTCTAAAATAGTCCAAGAAATGGTGTCATATCCTGCTGTGTTGATCAGTCCTTCTAAGGCCTAGTTCCCATCACTGATTGTACAAGGTGCTCCCAAGAGAGAACTTTTCTTCTTAGTCACTTGTTTTTTACTTAAGCCAAAGCAGTGATCAAAACCAACAATAAACACATTACTTGTGACAGAAAGCACACATGGGCAGATGAGCTACAATAAAGACCAAGTGTTGCTTCCAGAATACTTAAAAAAGTCAAAAAGGAACCACAACAATAAAAAATACGACCCCAAACTTGTCCAACACTGTTCTGTCTGATTAATGTGGTGTATACCCTAAAAGCAGCATATAGTGATGCAGTGATTTACATAATGAAAGTTTTATGACAAGATGTTTCAAACTTACCCTGTTTTTAATGTACAGTGTATTTTTAGGGGATGCCTGGATATACTCCCACCTAAGTAGGAACTTTGGCTTTCAGTAGTAGTTTAATGAAGCTGCATGTTCAGTTTATCAGTTGTGTTATCAGTGGGTATTCTTAGATCACTTTGCTTCTCAACTTTCTTTCATCCTGAAATGAAACTCTTTGATTATGACAGATTGCGCTGTGTGTTTGACATTGCAAAATAGAGACTGGCTTTAGTGAATAGAAAATGATATAAAACTTACATTTGAAAAGATACCTAGAATGATAAATTGGTTTCCACACCTATGTTCCTTTATTCAGACTAGAAAATGCTCATCCTCATGTTGAAGAGTACATCAGAACAAATAGATACTGTTTTCTTCTTTCTGAGAAGTGTTTACAGTGAGTCATTTTGTATCTGATAGAATTACATCATCATCATGTAATCAACTCTCACATACAACCAGAAAATGTTTCATGAACTTAAATTATTTAGCTCAATGCTTGTAGCCCTATCTTAAACCATGAACTTAAATTATTTAGCTCAATGCTTGTAGCCCTATCTTAAACCACTGTGTTTTTCATGTCACATTTTGCAATTTAACTTTCGGCAAGTATTTGCTGGCTGTTGATATCTGAAACTCCTTCACCTGATGAAGATCAGTTTTGTTTGTTCTTACACTTACCATAAATGTGTCGTTAGGGAAGAAGATCTTCTTCCCGTTTGAGTATTAGAGAGAAGGTTTTACTGAAGGCTGTAAGTATACCAAGAAACCTTAAACAAAATCAAGACCAGATAGGAGTCATCATTATGCCATTAGGATGTAGTCTTTACCTTTTCTTTGCTGAAGCATGAACTTGACAGTTATCAGTTGGATATTAGACTTTTTTTGCAGCTCCACAGGGGAATGAAATAGCCCAGTTTCCGTGGGCTCAACAGCATTTTTATTCAACATCTCAGCTTAAAAATGTATAATATTGTTCTGACAATAGGTCTCCTAGCAATGAGTGGCAGTGTTTTTATGGTCACCTGTAAGGTGTATGCACTTGCCTAGAATGCTCTGGAAAACTGGGTCCCTAATGCTGCTTGAAAATGATGTTCTAGGGCAAAAAACTTACTGCTTTTAATAATTTCTCTGCTGCCTTTTCTGGTTAGATCCATGGGGCATTGAGGCTTTTCATTTCTTCATTTTTAGGAGATGACCATTCCATGGTGCCTGAAGAGGGCGGAGCTCGTGTTCAAGTGCGTCAAAGGTATGGGAGTGGATGCTCCAGAGGGACCTGGGGAGCCAGTCCAGAGCAGGGACATCAACTCATTATAGGTCTGGAGCAGCTCTCCTGTGAGGAGAGGCTGAAAGAACTGGGATTTTTGAGCCTGGAGAGGAGAAGGCTTTGGGATGACCTAATTGTGGCCTTCCAGTATCTGAGGGGAGCTTACAGGGAAGATGGACAGAGACTCTTTACAAGCGCCTGGGGTGACAGGACCAAGGGGAATGGCTTCAAACTGACAGAGATCAGGTTTTGGTTGGGTATTAGGTAAGAACAGTCCTCATGACTCAGCATGGTTTTCTGTCTTTCCAAGTGGTGCTATTATTTTCTGCATTTTTGTGTGCTGCACTTCAATAGTTGAACCAGTCCCTTAGAGTGTTCTTTCTCTTCATATTGTAATAAACCTTTAATAGTTCATAATGGATGTGTCATTTATGTAATCCACTTTTATTAATCAAGTGTTTTTCTGAGTGTCCTTATTTACCATGAGAGTATTCCTGTGGCCTTTGTAGTTTGTTTGTAAAGACATGGTACCGTAAAGAACTGGTACCATCTGCCACCACTTGAGCAATGAGTGCTGAGCTATTTCCATATAGAATCATCATAGAATCATAGAATAGATTGGGTTGGAAGGGAACCTAAAGATTCCAACCCCTTGCTGTGGGCAGGGACACTTTCCTCTATCCCAGGTTGCTCAGAGTGCAATCCAGCTTGGCCTTGGAAACTCCAGGGATGGGGCAGGCACAGCTGCTCTGGGCAATCTGTGCCAGGGCTTCACCACCCTCGCAGGAACAGTTTCCTCCTGATATCCAGTCTAAACCTGCTCTCTGTCAGTGTGAAGCCATTCCACCTTATCCTGTCACTCCAGGCCCTTGTCAATGGTCTCTCTCCACCATTCCTGTTGGCTCTCTTGAGGCACTGGAAGGCCACAATGAGGTCACCCCTGTTCCTCAGTGAAAGGAAGCCATGGAAAGAACTCCTAACACAGTTTGGAGAGCCTCCTCGCTTCTGCTGGTTGTCACTGTGCTGCACAGTAGGACTCATTATTCTGTTCCTCAGTGTTGATACTCTGCAGAACTCCTCATTAGATTTTCCACATTTCATTCAGATTGCCCAAGTCAGATTTAAAGGCAATTGAGGACATCCCTAATTAAGGCAGTTCAAACCCTGCTCATGTGTGAAAACTTCCTCACTGCCTGATCATGCTGTAACTGTTGGGGAGTATTGCACAGGTAATCTAGACAGTGTCAATGCTGGTTTTTTAGGTTTCATGATGGAAATGGCCTCCTGGGATGGAGGAATTTCACGGACTGTACAATTCCTGGTACCACAGGTAGGTGAAACCAAATTCATATCCAACTTAGGAGACAGCTGGTAAAAAGTTAGATGTCAGCAGATATTTTGCTATTCCCTGCCCATTGTGAGTGAGCTTAAATTAATCAATCTGGTGTATTTTCTGAGAGGATGCTAAAATTTCAAACTGGAAGTTCATCTTTACAAATGGTGAATGCATCACCTTTGAGAAAGAGACTTTTTTGCTGTTACTTACTCTGAAGAGATGAGCTAACCTTGCATTATATAATGTGAGGTGTTTATTAGTCATTCTATCTAGCAACAGGAAAAGTTGCAATACAGTGAGTTCAGTCATGCTTCCACAAAAACGTTAATTACTCCAGGCGTTTGAAGTTAGTTGGAATTAAGATTCTGAAATTACTTAATTTTGAGTTCTAGCTGATCTTCAGAGACAGAAAGTTTTCTAAAAGTGGCCAGCAGTAGGTTTTCTTTGTTCTAGGAAGCAGTAAAAGCAGAGTTATGTTAGGAAAGGAGTAACATGTATTTCTTAACAATGTAGAAAGCTGTCGAGCAAGGAGGAAGCCACAAATAAGTTCCAAAGTTGAATCTAATCCTGGAATGCAGAGAGCAGGACTCCTGTAGATAACAAGCAGCACTGTCTTGCTTATGTTTGGCTGAAATAATCAATCCCTGGAACAAGAAATCTACTGGAAATGGGTATGTGAATATGTCACATAAATACTCAGCCAGTATTTTTAGGTCAATCTTTTTGTTTACTGGATTCAGTACAATTATAACACAGTTTAAAAATGACCTTTGTTGTCTTCTGAACAGCAGCAATTCTCTTAAATACCAAGAAACGAAGTCGAGAGAAACTTAATTCTTCCAAACTACAGCAAAAAGCCAAAGCTTACCTGTGTGTTGGTTTTTTTTTCCAGACAATTTCTGAGGAAATGTTTTACCAGCTGAGTAACATGCTGCCACAGATCTTCAGAGTATCCTCTACATTGACTCTGACCTCCAAGCACTGATTTCTGTGGAGCACTAACATGGATCCTGTTAATTGAGAATGAGATTAAGGAGATTCTGGACTAGAATGTCTCTTTCCTGTAGATTGACGCCCCTGAAGTGGCATTTGTTGCAATTTCAAGAATTGTGTTGTCATAGTAAAAGATAAATGCTGTCTGTACTTGGGTGATAGCAGCTGATTTGCGCCTCTTGCTTTGTTTCAGCACAACACTGATGTTGAGTTCCTCACATTTATCTGAAAGACTTTCAGTGTAACTTGTATGAAATCTACATAAATATATAGGTAATTCTCATACATAGGTAGTAGGAATAAGAGCTTATGGTAGGAACAAAGTCTTCTGGCTGGTAACCTCTACATTTTCTGAATTTTCTCAGTGAATTTTCAAAAAATATGAGCAGGTCAGGTGTCTCCTTAGAATAACCAGTGTAATTTGTCACAGTGACCACGGAGTAAATGTGTTACTGCCTCATTTTACTATTACAAAATGAAAGACTTGAATCAAATATTTACCCTACTTCATTTTGTAGATCATGGAAGTGTTTAAAAAAAATCAAATTAATATGCACTTGTGAAAATAATGAGAACTTTTAAGTATTATTTCTTCTTCTTTTTTTTAACTATGTTTGCTTTTTGCTTTATTTCCAGACTTCAGATTGACCAGTTGATCATATGAACAACTTTATGAGAACACTGAAGTATTCTGGACCCTGTTATATAGATAAAATTGGCTGTATATTAATCATTAACATTTTGTGACTAATCAAAAATGCCAGGGAGACAACTAAAGGTGCAGCTATGAAACTTCTTGGCACAAATTTGAATCCAGTAAAAAAAAAAACTAATGAAACCACCCGTGAATCCCAGTGATCAGGGATAAGGGAGACATTGTGAACTGCTTTTTCCCCTATCATGGATATATTGGAACTCAGCTGTAGACCCAGGAGGCTGAAACAACTGTCCATGGCCACAGGGAAAGTCCTGTCTGGAACTGGGATTCTTGGTATTGCCAGAACCGCTGCTCTCACAGCAAAGCAGCTGTGGAGGCAAAGGTCCCAGTGGTGGGATTTCCAAATCCACGGTTCTGCAGTGTAGGAATCATAGGGATCCTGGCAGAGCAGGCTTTGACTCAGAAACTTTTTCCTATATACTGCTGAAATTCGTTACTCGGAAACTGGAGAACCTGAAAGCCGATTAAAACCTAAATTATTTTCTATCTTCATTGTGATATTTTTTAGCTTAATAAATGTGAAGATTGTAAAGCTGTCTTTTGAGGGAGCTGCATAATTTAAAGTTCTCACAGAGAAGCAAAGGAATATTCACCATTTCACGATGATAATAAAGTTACTGTGTAATGAACAGACTCAGCTTAGTATTTTTATCAAGTCCTGCATGCTGCAAGTAATTTTATCAAGTCCTGCATGTCAGTGACCCAGCAAACATCTCTTGCTGAACTGTCAAATACTTTATTCTCCTCTGCCAGCAACTTCTAAAGAAGAATCATGCAAGTAATGTGACCTAATTTGGTGTTCTAGAAAAGAAGGATGTAAATTCCTCTAGAAGGAGCTGGATTAACCCTGTTGGAGCTCATTTTACATTGCTGGCCTTAAGCTGAAATCAAGCTCTGGTCCCAGAAAAGCAAATGCTCTAACAGTATTCTGTCTGGGAAAGGTGTGGTGGCAGAGCTATGCCTTTTCAGAAGTTGTAAGACTTAACTGAGATGTTAAAAAGGTCTGTGTTACCTACTTACATTAGTTTTATATTTTCCTTCAGTCAGTAAATCTACCAACAAGGAACACCAACAATTCTTGAGCAAGTATCTTGCTAATATTTCTAGACTCTTTGTTAATAAAAATTATGCCTGGTATTTTTGCCAAAGCATGAAGACACCATTTAATTTAGTAGCACTTGTGTAAAACTGCCACTAATTTCTAGGAAAATAACTAAACTTTTTGCCTTTTACTTTTGTAATGTTTGTTTTCAGTCCTCAGCAGATCAAATCTAAACTTATCAGCAGAATAACCAGTTTGTTTTTCATACTGAAATGAACAAACAAGTTCTAATGATGAGGTTTGGAAAGTCAAAGTGGAAGGAAAGGTATGGGAAAACTATTAATTCTGCTTGCTGAAGTCTGACCCTTGTAAATGCTGAATAAGCTTGCCAAAGGGAATCTTTGTCTGAAGGATCCGTGACAGAACATTTAATATTCCCATTTTTCATATGTGTTCTCAAGGAAGTGCTAACAGCAGATTTTTGCTTGTTTTTGTACAAAAACAGAATGTAGAGATGGGCTGACCTAAGCTGTACTTTCTGTTTGCTCTGTGCCTGGCAGCTGTAGAATACAGGCTCCAATTTATGATGCAGAGCCACTTTAGGAATCCTGCTTCAGTAATGAAAAGTTCTTCAAGATTAAGAGGAAAATGACTTAATGAGCATGAGGTTTTCTATTTGTATATGCAATGCAGATTCCTTGGAAGGGTGACAGTGTTTAATGCCATGAAAATGTCATGTAAAATTATACACATGGCTTGAATTGAAAAAAAACTCTTGCCACTGGGACAAGTGAGGAGTAAATGCCATTGTTTAGCTTTTTTAACCTGCCCATGGTGACTACTGTAAACTACAGGTGCCCTTTACAGAGTCTGAACTGAGGTTATTGCAAGGAAAATAATGCCAAGAGTCTGGATTTGTCAAGGATGCAACTTACTGCCCTTCACCTCTTGTTACCAGCTCTAACACCTGTGTCTGCTTCTGTGGGAACTGGTGACAAAGAGGAGGAGAAGAATGCAGGCAGTTAAACACATGTACAGACATTGTCCTGGCCAGGTACCTGTACCCTGCAATGCCAGAAATTTCACTGTTAGTAGGTAGCACTGCCTGGACAGTCATATCCAAGGTCCCACCTTCTGCAATAGTTGCCTCTGGACAGCAAAATTTCTAGTTAATGAAGCACAGCTTAAAGATGAAAGAGTTATTTTACAACTTATCCTGTTGTATGAGAGGTGAATGAAGCCATAGAAAATTATTGTGGAGAGGAGATATAATGTAAAGGAGGAAATTATCATGGAATGGTTTGGGTTGGAAGGGACCTTAACATCC
Organism: Grantiella picta; assembly: GCA_013397955.1. NCBI lineage: Eukaryota > Metazoa > Chordata > Aves > Passeriformes > Meliphagidae > Grantiella > Grantiella picta. Next base: position 120,564 of record VZRM01005614.1, on the reverse strand, counting down.
AGTTCCATCTGATCGCACATTTAGCCCAATTCTACTATTTCTGTGAGATTAAAAATTGGTCAGTTTATTGCATCTGTACCTCATTTTCCCCTCATTAGAGGAAAGTTTAATTTATGCTTGTCTAGTATTTTGAGCATTAGTCTTTCATGTCGCATTTATGCCTAGTTTTTGTCGATGCTGTACCCAAAAATGCAAAGCTATTTCCTGGTATTCATACCAGGTCAGATGTGTAAAGAGATGCCTGTCCTCTTCTTGTATCTTTGTCTCATGGGACTGCATAAAAATAAATTTATTACTTCGTATTATATACTGGATGTGGTAGAAGTCAGTAGCAACCACAGGACTATGGTTTCATGGGACCACAAACTTACAAGAATTATTATTATTATTATTATTATTATTATGGACAAACAGCTTTATTTCTGGCTGTATAAGTTGAAGGGCTTGATTTATGCTATAATAGCATTTAACACTAAGATGTAATCTTACCCCAACATTTAGAAGCAAGTTCTTTTGAAGATTATTTCTTGGCAGTTGGACCAGATTCTGGGTAAAGAATGAAGATTCATGATTATTTTATTTCTATTCCCACTTCTGTCAGAATAACCTGCAAAGGGAAAAAAACAACATTCACCCTTTATAATAAAGGCTTCAAAAGAGAAAAGCCATGGAAACGAGTCAGCTTAGGATGTGAAGTCAATGTTGCAAGCTCTGCCAAGTGCAGCTTGGAGAAGATGAGACAGTTTGAGCAAGCAAAACTTCCTCTGGGCACTTTCTTTCCATGTGAGGTATTTTTTAAATTGGGAAATGGACTGTGGACTTCAGTATGTAATGCTCAGTTCTGGTCTCATTGGCCAGTTTCTCTGCTTTCAGAACAAACATAGAGTAGTATTTTCAACAAGCCCTATACAGGGCTGAAGAAAAGGTGGAGAAATTATCTCTGCTGGAGTAATTATCAGAACTACAGGAAAGAAAAGTCACTGAACAAAACAAGGCTATTGTGTCATGTCTGTAACACAGACATAGAAATATGAAGTGTCTAGTATAAAATATTCTATGTAACATAGAAAAAGCCCTCAAAATCTGGCAATGTTAAATCATGCAAGCACTCTGCATAGACCAGCACATAATGATATGCTATATCTCCCTTTTCAGAAGAGCCATGGTAGGTGCTGGCATGTTCGTGATGGCTGTTGCTGTCAGAGCTTTGTCTAAATCTTGACGCCAATCAAGGGGAATGCAGAAAAAAAAATCATGATAGAAAAGGCACCAACCTTGTGCAGTCTGTAGCCTGCAGGATGTGTTGTTAGTTTTGATGGTGTTCTGGGTTTTTATTTTGGCACTCACCTGCTCTGTATTTTGCTTCTGTCAATTCAATGTCTACCAAGTTTGCTGACTTACTCCAAAATTAGAGATGTAACTGAGAGCAGAATTTGGCCTTGTGTGCCCTGCCAAGGGTGCTAAGTTTGAAGAGATACATACAGAACAACACTGGCTAAATGGGTACTGAAGGGGTATATGAAAACCATCTGTGAATATTTAAAGGATGCAAAGACTAAAGAGAAGGTGGCTTTGGACTGCATGTTCCCAGAAGAGTTTCAGCTTAACTAACAGATAAAACTAACAAAGGAAAATAGGGAAGATTTAGAGAGTCGATATTTCTGAAAACTTAGAAATCAGTCTTATAGTGTACAAACATTTCTCTGAGAATGGAGTGATATCCACTGTGTCATTTCCATGATAACAGGACGATACAGCAATGCCTTTGTGTTATAAAGTACTCTTAAGCTGCCTAGGAGATGGCAAGCTAGGGCTTCATGTCTGCCTTTCTGTTTGGTCAGCTGAAACAGACTGATTTCTCCCTCCCTCTGTTCCATCTTTGGGAAACAAATGGATGACCATCTGGGTCCAGACAGATGTGGTTCAACTCCAGTTAGCCTAATAAGTTGATTGATTTTAAATCTGCATAAAGGAGGATCCCATGCAGAAAAACTCCACATTCCTTCAAGAGATACTTTCCATGAAAGACAAAACCTTGGGGGAAGAAATCCTTAAGTTAAATTATTTCATGTTTAAATGAGGGGTAAAGAGAATCACATGCTCCAAGGCACTATCAGCTCTTTTCTAATGAGCATTGGCTCACTCTTAACAGTGCCAAATATCATCAGAGTATCTTTGAGATCCAGTGGTTTCCACAGGAGTTCAAGGCCCTTGACCGCCAGGCAGGAACAGACCCTGCACATATGAATTTTAGGAGTATCTTGAACTGGGAAGTTACCAGAGTTGAAGCTGATTTGGTTGTCTCCCAAAAGTCTTATTTTAAGCTCCTTAAACTAAGAGCTCCTGCCTGGCATAAATGATAATCCTCCAAAATGCTCTGTACTCTCTCATGCAAGTCATTTATAGTGACTGTTTCAACTCTGTTCCAAAGAGAGTTTTAAACTCCAGCAGAAATAGCCTGGCCCCACAAACAGGGGCTGCTTCCTTCCGCCACTCCTTGTGTGTGCAGCACGTAAGTTATCAGAGTGCTCCGTGCCTATTGCCACAGCGGAAATCCTACCAGCACAGGCCAGCCAAGCCTCCTTTTCGAGAAATTAATTTCTCTCCCCGCTCACCAATCAAAGATGGAAATTGCAGTAGGCCTCTGGCAGAAGCTTGGCCTCAAGCTTGACCAGCTACACAAGAGGATGTGAGTGCTTCTGTTGAGTAGTTGTTTGGAAACCACTGTCTGACCACCAGTTGTTATCTTGGATGTGTTTTTAGCCATTTTGGGCACTTCTCCCTGCCCACTGGAAGTGGTTCTTTCTTTCAAGCAGTCCATAAATTATGGGCAAGTCATGCTAACTGATGTAGCAGCATGCAAAATGGCACACAGCACATTTATATCTTGCTTTTTCTTACAGTGGGAAATCTTTTGCTGCAAGAGCACAACATTTTCTAGTTTTTCTTCTCCCCATGATTATTTTACAGCAAGTAGGTATTTACGGATGAGGACAATCAGGCCCTTTGCCTGTGTATGACACCCAGCAGGTGAGTCAGCGCCTCCTGATGGCTGAGAAGTGGTGTCCCCCGGGGTCAGTAAAGGGACCAGTCAATTTTGATGTCTTTATCAAATGACTTGGACAGTGGGATAGATTGCACACTAGGCAGGTTTGCAGATGACACCAAGCTGAGGGTGCAGTGACCCACCTGAAGGACAGGAGCCCATCCAGAGGGACCTGGACAAGCTCAAGGAGTGGCCCACCTCTGGAGTACCAGCACAGGAAGGACATGGAGCTGCTGGAGCCAGTCCAGAGGAGGGATACCATGGGGATTAGAGGGATGGAGCAGCTCTGCTGTGAGGAAAGGCTGAGACATTGGGATTGTTCAGCCTGGAGAAGAGAAGAAAGATCATGGGGACCTTTCAGTATTCCAAGGGGCACTATAAGAAAGATGGGGACAAACGTCTTAGCAGGGTCTGTTGAAACAGGACAAGGGGCAGTGGGTTTACGTTAAAAGAGGGACGACTGACATTAGATAGAAGAAAGAAATTCTTTACTGTGAGGGTGGTGAAACACTGTCATAGGTTGCCCAGAGAGGTCGAGGATGCCCCACCCCTGGAAACATTCAAGGGCAGTCTGGACAGGGCTCTGAGCAACCTGATCTGTTGAAGATGTCCCTGCTCATTTCAGGGGAGTTGGGCTACATGGCCTTTAAAGGTCACTTCCAGCCCAAATGATTCTATGATCCCATGAAAAACACATCAAGAATTTGGGAGGATGGGCTCTATACAATACATGCTGGAACCACATCTTTTTTGTATTGTCCTCATTTTTTTCTGGGGAAAGATACATTCGGTTGGGACTTTTGGGAAACTCAGGCCAAGCACATAAAGGAAAGAGCTCTCCTGCCTATCCAACCACCAACCAATGTCTCCAGTTTTGAGTATCCAAAATGGAGCAGGTTGCCTATCAGCTGGGGGATATTCAAGGCTTTCTGAGAGCCAAGCCAAACTGCCTGGAGTTTAGTGCAACTCATAATTAGGGGTATTTGGAATTGCAAGCCATTGGAAAATCCTGGGTCTGCAATGACACAGTGCTAGGGCACAGTCTGACTGTCTCCCTGTGCTCTCACTGATGGCAGTGGTGCTGTCACGAGGAACTCTTTAAAGAAGCATTCTGCTCACCAATAACTGGCCTGCTGGATCACCTACTTTTGTATAATCCATCTTAACTTTTATAGTGGAGTCACACAGCCAGACCTGCCAGACACTTTTAGAAACAAAGGATAGAAAACATAGAGCAGTCAAAGAGAGGTAAGGGTGGGCCAAGCTGGGAATGGTGTAAGAGCCTTTAATTTCCCATTTGTGTGAGGAAGACATTGATAACATACAGCAACCCAGGACCTATTAACGTGCACTCCTGTGGCCAGTCCTTAAAGGGGCTCCTCAAAGTGGGGATTATTGTGCCATGATCACAATTAATTTTCACAACATTATTTCCATGAGAGGTTATTACACATTAAATTACAACATTCCCATGCCTCCAGGCTTCTTGTAACAGTAGGAGAAATGGTGGGCTGCAGAAGACAGCTGGGTTTGCACGTGGTCTATGCCAGTTTACTTAAGCATAACCATTTTACTGCTGCTGGAGGAATGCAGCAAAAGGTCAGTGCTGAAACTCCACTAAAGTAAGCTGAGCACACATTCCATCTGCCAACATATGCTCACTCCCTACTTGATCAAAAAGGAAATTTCAGAGCTCTGCTGCATGCTTTCCTTGACCCTGTTCCACACCGCCTGTCCTGTGAGCATCAGACAAACCATTCTTTAATCCTGCATGGAATACACATTCTGCCGAAAGGATGCTTAGAATAGCTGCACATTAGCAGCAGCAGTGTAATCCTAAACTGGGCCCATGTGCAGGGAGAAGTGCAGGACAGCATAGAGAGGGATGTCCAGAGAAGTGTTACATGAATGCATGAAACGTGTGGGTTTATTTCTTAGTCCTGTGTGCCTGTCACAACCTGATCCTGTCCAAATGAGACTCATCTTTGCAGGGGAAAAATAAACTCAACCTTGTTATTCAGTTCTTGCATTTTCTTCACCTGTTTTCTTCAAATGTTTCATCATCTGGAGTCTACCTGTTCTGGTCAGTGTCAGAGGAGGAATTCTGTACTAACAACATGCACAAGGAGGTGCACCAACTTAATTGGGCTGTTAAAATTTGCAGAAGTGAAGCTCTTGTAGCTACAAGAGCTTTTGGCTGATTTAGAATATGCCCTCATAACACCACTTGATAAAAATAAGACTTGGGCTTTTTAATAGAACAAATTACTTAGGCTTTATATTTAACCACGGTCACTGTTAAAAGCTATAACTGGTTTTCAGAATATTTTAGGAATCTGATCTTGATCTTCCACATGTTAAAAACCATCACAACAAATACTTTACACTGCAGTTCCTGATGAAGAAATGACAAGATGGCTGCAGTCTTAAATACCAAATTTGCTTTGGGCTCAGATTTGATATGGTTCAGAGTAACTGCTGGAAATTATCATTTCAAGACAAGGAAGGGGGCAGCTTTGAACCAGAGAAACTCACAAACTTGCATGATTTTTGTAGAGAGGGCACTGATGTTCTAGTTACTCACAGCCAGCTCTTCAACAGTGGGAAAAATGGCACCAATATTGAGGCCCCCTCGATGCACTGAGAGCAGAGGATATTTTGACATAGAAAGATGGGCTCCTTTCTGAAAACAGAACTTGTAGGCTTTAAATATATTATGCAATGACCATTGCAATCAACCAGATTAAAACAGGATTTACTCATCTCACGTTGTCTTTGGGTTGTGCCCTGGGGGGAAGCTTCAGGCCAGTTTAACTGTAGAGTCATGGATTATGAGGAAAACATCTAAAATCATACACAGACAAAAGTGTGAGTGTTACAAAGGTGAGGTTAAAGAATGAGGTCTTTGCTGGCAGAGGCCAAACCTGTTTTTCTAATATTGCATTTTGCTATTGTATTTCACTATGTGTGATGAGCACATAGAACGAAATCACAGTGAACAATGATTTGGAGAATGGAAACAATGTGCTATATGAATGTGGCAGGCATTTGAGGAAGAATCCATCACTACCCCCAGATTAGTTTCTTTTATCTGACTCCATAAGTTTGCAGTTGGCAACAATAAATTGTAGGAAAAAGTGATACAATGAGGATAGGGCTGGTATCCAGCTAGAAAGCTGGAATAACAGGTTGACAGGACTCTTACGCAGTCTGGCATTAAGATATGCAGAGCCTTGACCCTGGGAATACATTATTCCTGGCAATAGTCCCGGCTGGGCACTGATTGACTGGGGAGCATCTTTGCATTGAGAAGAGGCTGGAGATCATGGTGCAGAGAGAGCTGAACCCAAATTTGTAGTTGCGGTGAGGCCTAGGACAGCCACACACTGGGCTGCATTAGTCCAAATGTGGCCAGGAGCGCAAGGGATGAGGGAAGGGATTATTTCCCGTCACTGGCATATATGGTGTGCTATGGTCAGTTTAGGGCATCCCAGAACAGGAGAGAAGTCAACAGATGGAAGGAAGTCCAGTAGAGAGCCCCAAAGATGCACAAGGGAGCACACTGAAGGTGTTCAAGGAGAGGCTGAAAGTGCTCACAGCAGCTTCTGAAGGATCAAGGGACTGCTCAGCTGTTTGGAGCATTTTTGACCAAAGGAAAAAAGCTTCTGTTTGCCTTGGAAAGAGGCCTTTTGAACAAGATTCTGGATATCATCAGGGAAGTAATTCTGTCATCTTGCTGTAGAGAATTCACAAAATTTTGTCATAAATGCATGCCTTTATCAAGCACAGAAGATGCCAACAGGGTGCAACCCTAACAGTTCTCTGCAGGAACTGTACAGGTCTTGTAGAATGAACAGACAACAGTGGGAATGGGAAGAGGGTGGCAGAAGAGGAAGGGAAGAGAGGTCAAAAATAATATCCTTTCGATGGAAATTAAACAACAAATCACAACTGCTATCGAAGACGAATTACAAGCTTTAGACCTTCAGATGTTGCCTGCCATACAGGTAAAAGAACAACTTGGAAAACCCAGGAAAAAGTTCAAATGACTGCACGGATAGGTTTGAGAATTCTCCTTTGAAATCAGAGGGAGGATCCAGACCAACGGATGAAGAATTGACATGCAAGTGAGCTAAAGATGCACAATACAAGGAAGACACAATTACCTGGCAAATTACAGAAATTGCCTTTAACATTCTATAATGGATTACGTAATTTAGTCTGAATAGTTCTGTGTTCAGGAGTTACACAGAGGTCATCTGGGTCATTGGACAGAACCGCATCACCAACAACAATAAATACAGGGGATTTCTTTGGTTTCCTACTCAAAATGTTACTTAAACATGACCCTGTTCCTGCTGTAATGAGAAAACTGCACGTAACAAACTTAAACCAAATTAAACATGTCCCTTGTCATTCATCTCTTCTAATAAATAACACCAAGCAGATCCCTGTGGGGGTGGTGGCTGTCACTTCTGTTTTCTTCAGTTCGGCCTTTTACCCTTGGACTGCCTGTCCTTGTGGGGTGGGAACAGCTGAGGAGGTGATGAGAGAAGCAGAGTCGGCTGGTGGGCACAGTACCAGGTGGAAAGCCACAGGTTCACCGTGGAGTCACCACTCTGACAGTCATTCCCATTTCTGTGGGATATGAAGAGCAGACATGGCCAGCTCAGGAGAAAAACATGGGCATATTTGTATCTGTGCTTGACATATCCTCTTCAGAGAACGAGTTTAGCATAAATAAACAGTAAACCAAAATCTTTTTCCAAGCAAGCTAGCATCTACCTAGTCCTAAATCCTCCAGAGTTTCCTGTGGGAGCAGATCTTTTTTCCCACTTACCTCCAAAAAGAAAATAGCAACAAACTGCTCTGTGATTTGTGCTTGCCTGTAAGAAACTGGCATGTGAAATCTCAGCAAGAGATTACCCTGTAGAGAAATGGGAAGATAATTATTTTAGATTACTCTAAGTTGTTAAATGTACACACTGTCTTGCCCAGGTGTGTCTGAGTGGCCTAGCCAGGACCTCTGTCTGTGACAAAATGTAGGTTCCCTGTTAATATCTTGGCTTCCTCATGACTGGTGATGACACACCATGTTTGAGCAGGTCTTGTACATGCTTTAGGAGTCAGCAGCTGTAATGAAGGGATAGTTTTGGCCTGGAAGTTTGCTTGCTTCAGCCTCAAAGAGCTCATCAGCTGCCAAGAGTCTTAGGCAAGGTTGCTGTCTATTGTCTTGTTTATTCATTTTGGGGATCAGTGTGACAACAAATCTGCCTCTCCGTTGGATTATAGGGAGAGAAATAACAAATACAGTATGCTACAGCCCTTTTTGTCATCCTCCTGCTACCAGAGCTCAGGTTTTCTGCTGATTAATCATCTATGCTGTGGCACTATCCAAATCATCCTTGATACCAACAACACACTGCTCAGTGTTACCAGCTCTGCAGCTATTGGTGGGGTCCTTGGGTGTCAGTACAGCCCTGCAACTCCTGCTCTATTATTTTTTTCTGCTGCTTTCAGACTGTGATTAATACTTCATTCATAATAGTCCTGGTATTTGTGTCAAAAATGTCTACATGCTGGCCAGCAAACACCTTTAACCTAAAGATAATCAGATGGGACTCCATGGTCAGAATTGGGCTTACAGATTTTTATGCAACTTGTCCAGAGTCTGCAACACTTGTCCTGCCACAAGAGTCAGATTTATCACCCAGAAATCTCCCTTCTCCACTGTCCACCACCAGCCTGGATCTTCACAGGCAAGGTGAACAATTTTAGTCCATCCTTCTGTGCTTGAATGAGAGATTGCTCTTTCCAGGCCTTAAAATAGGGAGAGACTTTTAGCAGATTTGAAAATGAAACTTAGGACCCTAAGTCATCACACATTTTTTGGAAGACATGCTCTGCATCCATATCATGTTACTGCTCAGCTGCAGGACTTTTCTTAGACTATCTGAAAGTGGATCTGAACTGCTGTGCTCCAAAGAGGGGTTATTTTAATATTGTGCTGAAATACTGACAATGAAAACTTGTTACTTTAGTTAGGCAGTGAGCACTGTCATCCTGGGTCTTAAGAGTTCAAGTAAGCTTGAGTTTGATTGCTGAAGTAAATTTTTACCATTTTGGAGTTCACAGGGTTTATTTTATTGCAAATGCTATTGGCGTCTCCCTTCCAAATTTCACTGGGCACACGAAGTCAGAACAACATGCTATCTGAAAATCAAAAGGTTACAGTGTGTTTTCTGGAAACAGTCACTTCAAGGGCCAAGAGAACAAGTTGAAGAAGAAGAGAACAAGGCATCTTTCAGAGCAAACAAGGCTTGCCTAATTGAATCAGAAGCTCCAGAATTTACAGGGGAGTTCATTTTCAGATGTTAATAAACAGAAACTCAGCAGCCAGCTGGTCACAGATCCAGCTAGAGAGTGGTTCAAGACTCATTTCAGCTCTGACGCAGAATTGCTGAGCAGTACAAGATTGCATCTCTCAGCTGCATACATGTGGTCTGGGGCCAGATACCAGGACTCCTGGTCTTACAAGGGCCAGGTGTCCTAGTGAAATCACATGTTTTAGCTGTTTGGTTTGGTTTACAGATCAGGCAAGGAAAGTCCTGATTTTTTGCAAGCAAGTAATCCATGCACCCGTTCCATACAGAATGCTGTCAGATTGACTTGCTCAGCAGGAAACTGCTGGAACAAGGCTGACCCCAGGATCACCACAGCCCTCAGCAGTCACTTTCCAGCTGGGCTAACTAAAAGATAAAGCAATGCATCCCATCAGCTTGTCAGAAATTATTGTATTGTTTTTTGTTTTGTTTTGTGTCTGACCACTTGGTTTTTCTTCTAGGATCAAGGGTACTGGAATGAGACATGGTGCATACCACAAAGTGTTCCTTTAACATGTGCCGTCAGGACAGCTTATGGGGAATCTGCAGTGGCAGCCGTGCCAATGAAAGTTAGAGGAACTAATTTAGCTCATGGCTTGTCTTTGCTATGAGAAACCTGATTAATGAGACATAAAGATGCAGAGGTGATTAAATCTGAGGATGGAAATCCAGCATTGCATCCATTACACTTGAAAAGTTTTCTAGGGGGAGAAATACACAGGAAAGAAAATATTACAATGCATGTTTTTACAGACAGTGATAGTTCTTAGATCAGGCAGTGTTGCCAGGAGTCACATGTATTGGGAATGGGCAGGTTTCAGACTGTAGCATAAGAAAAACTGGAAAATCAGTGCTCCGTGCTTGTAACAGGACTTTTTTTCCCACTGATGCTGGCCTCTCATGAAGACTGAAGCTAAGATAAGAGGATGTAAAATACTAGTATTATTCCTTCCTAAAAGTTATCTGTGTGCTTTGCATAGATTAAAAATCCTGAGATGAAGTAGAAGGCAGGAGAGAAAAGGATCTGAGGATTTTCTTTGTCAGCAAATTCTTTCCTTTGGCCACCTGCCAGAGTTCTTTCCTTTGGCCAAGCCTGCCAGAGTTCAGGAAGTGTTTGGACAAGGCTGTCAGGCACAGGGTGGCATTGCTGGGGTGTCCTGTGCAGGGCCAGGGGTTGGACTTGCATGATCCTAGTGGGTTCCTTCTAGCTCAGGTTATTTCGTGATTCTGTGATAATCCAAGTGCTGCTACAGCAAAGGCACAGAGACCTTGAAATGTCACCTGGCACAAGCCAGGGCCTAGCCCTGTAGTTCCCAATTTTATTATTGCTGAGCCTGTCTCACGAGAGTGATCAATATTTACAGACATCACTAACTCTGACTGCTCACCTGCTTCAGGGCTGCCAGGGGCTCCCCTTCACCTCATGAGGCTTGTGCTGGGGAGTCTGCAGTGTCCTAGGCCTCATATTACATCTCTCCTAATGTGAAACTGTCATGCTGGGTGTGCTCAGTTTAATTATGCTTCCAGGTACTCTCCTCATTAGCAGGCTTCTCAAATGACACAGCAGACGCAAGGCCTGTGCTGTGATAAGCTGACAGATATATTCACAAAAGTATTTGTTTAAATCTTAGCCATTTTCCTCTGACTTGTGTCTTGATAAGTTCTGTGAAACTAATTAAGACAAAAGTCTAATCTGTCCAGCTCCCAAGGAGCTGAAACAGAATCAGTGGGAAATGAGGGGAAACAATTATGACAGCCTGAGCAAATGGAAGAGGAGACAAATTAAGATTGTCATAAGTTATAAAAAAAAATTATTTGGGCTAGAGGAAAGGAGACAGTGAAACACTGGGAAGCTGTGGCCATCTTGGTTTTTCCTTGTCTTTAACACATTGCCTAAGTCCTTGTCTTATTCCTACAAATACGATTGCCTCCATGCTCCCCAGGTAAACATGATCATTTGGAAGTCATCTCAGTGAAAAACATGAAGGCCTAATGTTCCCAGCTACATGTCACTGCAAGATCAATGCTCCAGCCTATGTGCCCTGCTCAGTGGAATTCCCACTGTGATAAAACCAGCAGGGGCTGGGACTTCCTGTCCCTGTCGAATGGCTTACCTCTCCTTAGCCAGCCAGGAGCACTCCTTGCAGAGGTACAGACAGAGGTTAGCATGTGGGTCACTCAGTAAGAGGTGCCTTGGCTTTGCAGGCTAGCAAAAAGAGCTGTGGCTACCTCAAACCAATTGTCCCTAAGTATTGAGGTGCCCTGACAAGCACCTGCCAGTCGTGCCACCAAGGAATTGGCTGCAAATCTCTCATTGCTCACTGATGAGATCCAGAACTGTTTTTACACCTTCTTCTCTAAATAAGGAAGCTGCCTGTGAGGCCTCTGACTCCCCGGCCAATTTGACTCCTTTGCTTCCCACAGCCAATGAAATCCCTCTCCTGCCTCCAGTCTTGGGTGACAGCACACCAACCTCAGCAGGCAGGGAGGACAGCAGGTTTGGGTTACAGCCCTGGCAGCCTCATCTTAGGCAGGCTGTTGATGTCAGAATGATGATGTGGGGAGGGACAGCCCTTGCACTATAAAGATGGCTCAATCAAAACTAACAGAGACTGCCCAGTGGGAAACAGAATCTACAAACCATGGTCCCCACCAGCTGGAGTCCTGCTGGCCTGTCTCTGCTCCCAAACCAACTGCTCTCAGGCTTTAGTTTCAGGTCAGCAAGCTCTATTTGCCTTCCAAAAATAAGCCTCTGCCACCATGCTGAAGGGAGAAAAACAAGAAGGATGGTATTTTTAGGGCCATTAATTCTGACCACGTGCCCAGGAAGTGAACCGGATGGCCACAGCACAAAGACCTCTCATCACTATGTCTTGCGACACCTGCGTTCACTGGACATTTCCTGCGTTCCTTCTCCTGGGTTTGCTAGCCGGGATTGCTTCCACACACCCAGTTGTAAGCAGAACTAATGGCACATTGCTGGAGAGAGGATGGCAATCTCTGCTGTCCAGGTCCATGGCTGGGATGTCAGGGGAGAAGGCAGATGTGAACTGGGAGAGTGACTATTTGCTAGGAATCAAGAGGCAGCGGAGGCTTTACTGCAACGTGGGCATCGGGTTTCACCTTCAAATCCTCCCAGACGGAAGGATAAGCGGAGTTCACAATGAGAACCAATACAGTGAGTTGCATCCAAAAATGAAATAGAATAGATGTCACTTAATTGCTGTGAACTCTAGGAATTGCCCTTCATAGAGTGCAAATGTTATGACTTGATATTCTTAATCTCTGCTACATCTGTTGCCTTTTAAAAGTCTCTGAGATCAATAAACATGAGGACCCTTTGGGCTGAAATGTGGCACAAATGCTTAGACAAATTTAGATAGAATTTATTTTTACCTGCTTTGTTGCACAGATGAGAAAAGACAAACCAGGTCAAAAACTGACTCTCTGCTACATTTGCTTGCTCCTCACCTTCTCATTTGCCTTTTGAATCCAGAGTGGCAAGCATAATTTTTGAATCCCAGCCGACCAGTTTTTTGGGACATCCAGTTTGTCCCATGGAAGGGGTTTGCTATTCCTGGTTTGCTCATTCTTGTGGGTGATGTTCTGTTACCCTAAGAATTAAAGAAAGCGTTAGTCATGTGGATTTGAATTTCCTGTAGAGGGCAGTTGCTAAAATCTTTTGCAGCTAAGATGTCATGTGGGACTTCAAAATGCAAGCCACACATCTCTAAGGCTCAGTAAAAAACCTTTTGCAAGTATAGCATACTACATAAAAAACACTTTCTTTTTGAAGAGGTCCAGCATTTGACAGATCAAAAGAGTCTGATAGAGCAAAAGGCTTACACAGAATGTGACTACAATTCTAGAATAATTACTTTCAAATCCTGTGGCATGTAGGAAAACCTACGATCTTCTCTGTGCATATTTATTTTGCTGCACTAGGGAGATAATTCTCTTAAAGAATATATGTCAAATTTTTTAGGGTTTGAAAAAAAAATTATGTCTGAATTTCCTTCCATTAGCTCTAGATTCTGTGATAATATTTCTATTAAACTTCATATTTTTCAGGTCTCTTTGAAATATCCACTGTAGAAAGAGGTGTTGTAAGCCTGCTTGGTGTGAAAAGTTCTCTCTTCATTGCAATGAGCAGCAAGGGGAGGTTGTATGGGACGGTGAGTACAAGGGCAAGTAGATTTTCACAGTTTAAACAAAAATGTTTAGAAGTGGTTTGTTTTGGTTTAGTGTTTTCCTTTGTTTGTTTGTATTTAGTTGGTTTTGGTTTTTTCCTTATGGAAATCTCTGATTACAAGTAGAGAAAATAGCCCTCAAGTTACAGGGAGCCTGCCCAGCCTGGTGTCACCAGTGCTATTAATGCAACAGGAAGCGTGGGTGTTACAGGGCTGAGATTTTAAAGTTTTCCTGGGAGACTGTACAGGGAGCACCTTAGGAAAATGAATATATTCTGAAAACAGTACAGATTAATTAGATGGCTTCTTTTAAGGTCACAGGGCTTCAAACACATTCTAGCAAAGCTGAGCTCTGTTGATTCCATTCTGCATTGCATTGTGTGTAGGAGAGGCACAAGTAGAGTTATTTCCAACACTGCCCTCAGTAAAATAATGACCACTTGCTCCCTCCTGCCAAAAACAACCACACCACGAAGAATAAATAGGAAGTCTACCCTACAAGGTCAACATATGTGGCTGCGGTTATTTTAATGATCAGTTTCGTGAGATCAGTTGCAAGGGTGAGAAAACAATAACTATTAACAATGACATGCAAATCATACTGAAAAACCATCATCTTCATCTAAATGATTTGCTATTTAACTGCAGTTTCACCTCTGAGATGTGAGCAACACATCTCCAGCCCCAACATCCAGCAGAAAAAGTGCTTGTTAGGAGGTGCATTTGAAAGAGGCTGGCTTTGGGCAAAAGGCAAAATCAGCCCATCTCAAAGTAACGAATGGCACTGGTTGTATCCATCTCTTTTGTCAAGGAACAGCAGAGTCCTTTCCTTTGGAACAGCTGTAATTTCAACAAACCATTGCAGTTGTTTTAAAAAATGCCAAATGTTCTGAAGGACATGTGGCCAGTACTGACCTGACTGATTCCTTCTCACATGGATAATGACAGTGGGACAGTTTAAGATTCCACTCTAGGAATATTCTTTCAAATCATGTCTGATCACAAACACCTCAAAAGTGCCACAAGCCCAACTGCTTTACATAACTGTGTCTTCCTAAAGAAATGCAGGGTCTGGCTTCAGAAATCCCTTTGATTTTTTTCCACCCAGTTTCAATACAGTTTTGTGTATCTTCAAGGACACTTTCAAAAGCTGTAAGAGATGTGCATTTTCCCTTGCACAATACAATGCCTTAAGTTAAACTCTTACAGGCTCTGGGTGGTGTTATCACACAGATGCCCAAATAGAACAGCACTGGTGGCATCTCATGTGCCAGTATCTGAAGTGAGAGACTTACTCTGCTTTCTCTTTTAATTTCCTCTTCATTTGTCTCCAGCTTGTCCTTGCATCTCCTCTCCCAGATAACTCCCTCTCCTCGGATTTTTGTGATTTGGCATGGAGAAAATTAAAACTGTTTTCCCAGCTTAGAACCAGCTGCATGGTTAAATACCACTAGTGGTTTAAGAAAGAAAAGATCTATTGCTAATCAAATCTCTCTTTCAAGCAAGCAGTTCCCCCTGGACACTGCTGTTTGGAAGAGCACTGAAGGTTTTGGCAGCCAGCATATCTTTTATAAAAGACAAGACTTAGGGCAGAAGGGAGGTCTTAAATAAAGCTGTCATTTGGGCGAGAGGGTGTGATGCTGACAGAAATCATTACTTGTAAATAAAACTAAGAAATCCGTGATTTATAATGAATTAACTAGATCTGCCACAGGAAGTACACAGTCCATTATCTGGGCAGGTGGCATCTGAGTTCATCTGACACCAAATTAGCACTGAAGAGGGAGATTTATTGTTGGCTGCAGTGGCTGCAGTACCACCTGTCGCACACTGCAACGAGCCCTGGTGTAAAAACGTGAGGAAGAAAAATGACCTGGGCCTTGGTGGAACACTGTACCTGATTTGTACCCCGACCCCTCTCCCCTTGCTGTTCCTTAGGCTGTTTTCCACGATGAGTGCAAATTCAAGGAAACCTTGCTGCCCAATAACTACAACGCATATGAATCCAATGTTTACCATGGTGCTTACATAGCCCTGAGCAAACACGGGAGGGTGAAGAGAGGGAACAAGGTCTCTCCTGCCATGACAGTGACCCACTTCTTACCAAGAATATGAACACCAGCAAAATAGAAGATTAAATCCCAGAACATATTGTTTTGTTTTGCACATGGGGAATAACCTCCCAGGTAAGGTATTTATACTGGTCATTGAAGAAAAAAAGTATATTTGGAAAAAAATACTTGTACTAGATTCATCATATAGCATATGTAATATGATGCTGCTTCTCTTCTACTCTGTACAAATTTTACATGGCTGTGTGCCTCCTTTGGTGCTGTACAGAGAAAAATGCAAGCTGGAGTACAAAGGAAGTTTTTGGAAGAGATGGAATGGCTGTGGGCAACCATCTAATCAATGATAGGTTATTTACTAAATATTATTTACCTCAGATAATAACCTCTTGTAGTGAGCTGTTTACATACCATGGGCCAAATCACCAGATGATTTTGCTTCACCAGAATTTCAGGCAGTTCACTCCATCTGAACATCTGCCTGCATCCCCCTCTATAGACTGTATCTTTTCCTGTAAAGTCCTCAACCTATTCTGATCATTAAGGTGCCAATTCCACAATTGTTTCTACATGAGCAAACTGTCTATTCCCGGAGCTTCTCTGTCTCTGAAGGGATTCTCCAGGGTCTCCTCACATGGACTGGTTGGCAAAATGAAGACCTACAATAAATTTCCCATGAGAAGGGCCACAGGATAAATCACAGATGGGTCCCAAATGCAAAACTTATTTGGAACTGAGTATTTTGAATGTCATTTTGTGAGTTAGTTTAGACTTACCTCAAATATAGATGTGTACATCTTTAATATTAATATTTGTGTGTATATAGACATGGGATATGTGAGTGTGCATCTATGTAACTACATACTTTTAATGAATCAATAGTCCCAGTTTCCTGATGCCCAGATGCCTTTATATTGGTATACATGTAAAAGAACATAAATGTTTAAAGGCACTCTATTTCATTTAGGCTGAATGTTGTTAATCTCTAAGAACTACAACTGGTCTGTGGGGTGCATTTTATAAAATGTAAGAAGTTCATGGAAGCTTCCAGCAAAGGGTTGTTTTAGAAAACACTGTGTTGAATTTTCACTGTCTTAAGTATATTTGGTTCTCTAACATACCTCCCTGAGGTATGAAGGACAGAGAAAGAAGCAGGTGACACAAGCATACGTTCCCATGTTGGGACAGAGGAATTTGTGCCATAACTCCAATTTCTGTCACTTGCAAAACATCAAAGACAACACAGCAAAGCTCTATAAAACACTCTTCAAAGCTCTCCTAGAAGCTGTACAAATGGCACATAACCTTGCCTTGCTATTTTGACAGCCCTTTTCCAGGTCACAAATAAAGCTGCATTCTTTGTGCCTTTGAAAGTATTTTAAGAGGCCCTAAGTCAATCGTCACTATAAATGTCAGTTACTAGAAGTCTTGGGATTCCTGCATTGGTGGCATGCACCTAAATTTGAAACTAGATTCAATGCCATGTCAGAACATGAGCATTTTCAGCATAGATGGACCATGCTGCTGCAGAAGTGAGTATCTGAGTGCAAGATTATCTCCCATGTCCAGCCAAAATGGGGCTATGTCCAGCCTTGACATTCCATTCTATTTACAGGGGCTGTCTATTCAAGATGAATTTGAGCCTTCTCACATGCATGAGACACTGTCAGGGCCAGATCCTCAGCTGGACTAAATACACCCAGTAAAACTATCAGTTTATATCTGCAGAAGGATTGGCCCGAAGGACATACCCACAAGGATGTAGCCACAGCCACCATTACTGAGAAACTGTCAAGGCAATTGTTTTGTGAACAAGATACAGTTTCCCAGCATCTTTAGTGTGACTTATACTTGAATTTATCTGGCTCCAATGTAAGTGGTGATCACAGTGTAAATGAAGAGAGAAAAAGAGTGGAATGCTGCTCACAGTACATGAACAGGATGGTTTGGATGATGCTTTGGAAGGAAAGGAGTTGCTCTTCATTTTCTGCTCTTGTAGTATTTTAGAGAGAAGATAAGTTGACACATTTTGTTCACCCACGTGTGCAGCAGTTTGCTTTGGAAAAGTGTGCATTTGAAGTGAAAAATCAGGATGTTTTGAGTGGGGACAGTGGGGGTCATAGAAAAGTTTGGAGGGTATCAGACAGTATATTTACCTAGAGTCCCTAGAGGTACAGAGCTGTGCTGAAACACATTAGCTGGCAACTTGTACCCTGGTGTTATATTCCTAAATGTCTTTGAAATTAAGTTTGAATAGGTATGGAAGAGTCCATGGATGTTGAAGGAAACAGAGTTCGAATGCTGACACCTTTCTGATCATTGCTTAAACCAATGTCCTCATGACAGGATAGTCTGTTCCCTCTTAAACCAGGGCAGCCTAGAGAAAGTTATTTTTGGAATGGGATAGCTGACACAAAAGGTGAGAATCAGACTTACTGGCTCCATTTTTGGTGGGAATTAGACTCACTGGTCAAATGAGGACAACTGTAAACCAGGTCACAAGAAGTCAGGACAAGAGGAAATGGCCTCAAGCTGTGCCAGGGGAGGTTTAGTTGGACATCAGGAAGAATTTCTTTACTGAAAGAGTAGTCAGGCATTGGAACAGGCTGCCCAGAGAGGTGGTGGAGTCACCATCTCTGGAAGTGTTCAAGAAATGACTGGATGTGGTTCTGATCTGGTTGCCAAGGTGGGGATTGGTCAAAAGTTGGACTTGATAATCTTGGAGGTGTTTTCCAACCTCAATCATTCTGTGATTCTATAAATGTGTTTAGACATCACCTGCTGGGCTGAGATAGTTTTCAAGAACCGCAGACCCTTTTGGATGCAGTTTTGGTGGGCATTTGGAAAGCCCCATCAGTTACTCCACTGAGTTACTCCTGACATCACTGCTTTTTTCCCAATTACACATCAATGCCAGCCAGATCAACATAGAAATCAAGGCTGAAATCAAAGAAGTATATGTGACTATGTAAAGAAAACTCATTAAAGGGATTCCCCAGATCAGGGCCAAATTAGAAACTTCAAAACATATCTCAGTGTGCATTAACAGGGAGTCATGCCAGGGGCTACAAGCTTTGAAAGCGTTGCTGTGAATGCTCCATACCAGTCTGTAGTGCCCAGATTTTGCACAGGGGATTCTCCTGTGGAGTTGATGCCTGTTTTCAAGGTTTCTCCTTCCTTAGGCAAATCCCATAATCTAAGACTTAATCCATCCCTGTTAGAAAGCAGACTTGGCTGGAACTGAATCATGTTCTTAAATAAATGTATTTTCTCCAAACATGCAGAGACACAGACACATGCAACACACCCAGTGGAAAAGCCGAGTCATATTTGTATACCTCACTATGACAATTCCAAGATTTTATTTTGCACAGTAAAATGGTGCCAAAGTTCTCAGGTTTCTTTTTTTTTCAGTAAAATATACCTCATATTCTGATTCAATATGGACTCACACTTGAGACTGTAAATTTACAAGAAACACAAAACTGTCCACTCAATTGTTTGTGAAATTGCTTTTATTTTTATATGTATGTGCTGCGCACAATAGTTTAATGTATTAATAAAATAAACTTTTATACATTTTTGGTAGTGTTTGGACTCTAAATCCCTCTTAACATTTGGTTTTTCCCTTGATTCAGAAATGTTGCATTAGTGTCTTCTCCAAACCAAGTTTTTATTCACCTCTAGAACCAGAGTATGTATTGGTACACTTCAAATTCTTATCAACTTTTGTGTTATTCAGATTTATTGCCTTGGAAGTGTCCATGTGTCCTGGTGGGAATGGGAACTTCCCATGCTCCCTTCACACTCCGTGCTCTCAGCTTGGGGGATAAAAAATCTTCCAGGAATTTTGAAGACAAGAGATGGTGGATAAGCCCCACATCTCTATGAAGAATAGAAAAATTTTGCTGAGTTACCAATTTTCTGCTTCCTCCCAGTTAATTTGAAAATAATGTCTCTGTTTCTATACAGACATTTAGATGGGAGAGGATTGTTGGAAAGCTTGAATCCAATCTCTTAGAGGAGTGAAGGATCAACTTCAAAGCTAGGGAAGGTTGTATCAGGAAGAATCCCATCTACCCACTTGTGCGACAGCCCCTTCAACAGCTTCATGATTAATTAAGCTCTGGTTGAAACTCTGGATAGTAACTCAAAGGTGATCAAACACAGACAAATTTCTCAAAAGGGTCACCAGAGCAGCCCATGCTTTGCTGCAAGAGTGTAAGAGGGATTGGCATCTTCTGAAGTGTCTTGACACAAGACACATTTGTACTGTGCATTGAGAGAAAGCATCCCTCCTGCTGGAGCTAACCCTTACCAACACAAATGACTGCAGAAATTATCTGAATGATTCAGTACCAAGAAGGGAAAAGAAAAAAAAGGAAAAAAAGAAGGCTTTCTGATAACTCACATTTACAGGATGATCTCAGCTGCAGGTACACAAAGCTGGGCAGAGGACACAGGTCCATGAAGAGTGTGGCTTCAGTACAGCCCGAGCACGTTCAGGGAAAAGGGCAGCACCAGTGCCAGTGCTGGGATCCAGAGCCCCCTCCCTATGCTGGGCTGACCCCCCAGCGTGGGCAGCAGGGAAGGGGGGGATTCTGCCCCTCAGCACTGCTGAGACCCCCCTGCAGAACTGCCTCCAGCCCTGGAGCCCAGCACAGAAAGGACATGGAGCTGCTGGAGCCAGTCCAGAGCAGGAACACCAAGGGGATCAGAGGGCTGGAGCAGCTCTGCTGTAAGGAAAGGCTGGGAGAATTGGGATTGTTCAGCCTGGAGAAGAGAAGCTTTGGGATTACTTCATTGTGGCCTTCCAGTGCCTGAAGGGAGCCTACAGGAAAGATGGAGAGAGACCCTTTACAAGGGCCTGGAGTGACAGGACAAGGGGGAATGGCTTCACACTGACAGAGAGCATGTTTAGACTGGATATGAGGAAGAAATTGTTCCCTGTGAGGGTGCTGAGGCTCTGGCACAGGCTGCCCAGAAAAGCTGTGGCTGCCCCATCCCTGGCAATTTTCAAGGCTAGGCTGGATGGGGCTCTGAGCAATCTGGGGTAAGTATTGATAATCTAATTAAAAATATGCTTTTAAAAGGAAGTAAACAACCCCAAATCTCTCTTGCATTGTTTTTTGGGTTTTTTTGTTTGTTTTACTGTAGGCATTTGCTGAATCCATCCTGCTCTGCACCGGTTTTAACAGTGGAGGAGAAAATTAGATCCCAGGTATTTAACCACAGGTGAATTTGTTGCTTGGGAAAAGTGGCTCAACTGCAAGCCCTTGAGCTCCATGTTTGGAATCACAACAATTCAGCAGAAGCCAAGAGGACATTTGGTTTCCTTATCAGAACCCAAGAGTAAAGGAGGAATTAAGAATCTCTTCCAGCTGCTGGATAACTGAGGAGGAGATTCAGACGAAGATAAAACACTGAGAACCTCTAGGTTTAATATATGTAATGCAAACTGGAATTGCAGTGAATTGCAGTTGACCCATCCTAGCTGAGGAAATAGCTGTCACTGGAGAAAAAAAATATAAAAACAACCAACCAAGTATGCAGCCACAAGAAGAGATTTCTTTTTTCTCTCCAGCCAGGCCCTGCATCCAGCTCAGTCCAAAAGCATGTTTGTTTTGGAAGCCATAGGCTGCTGAAAAGTGTTTGGCCAAAATCCAAGGGGTCAATAAGACCAGATGAGCTGAACAAGCTGTGTCCTTGGATCATGAGATTTGAAGATATTATTCAACACTGGATGTCATGAGCACATATTGTTGCCAATTCTTTGTCACAAAGTGTGGAGCAAAATGCCTTGATTAGGAATAATTTTTTTTTCTCCTCAAAATTAACTGTTTACAACTCACAATTTTATTATGTGCTTGTGATTTCATGAACTCACAGCTCTGGAATAGCTTCTCCAAGGACAATGTGACCACAACAACTTACATCAAATGAGAAATTGTTAGGGATATTGTATAAAACAATACAGTTTGTAAT